>QLOH01000781.1:0-411746 GCA_026901365.1 Sesbania bispinosa | reverse complement strand
CTCGTCTCTCTTCTCTTTTCCTCTCCCCTCAAAAACCAAATTTCGTAATTTTTTACTATTTTCCATTTTAGCTATTTAATTCACAAAAGTTACAAAACCCTTCAAAAAATCATGAGAATTCACCACGCGGGTCCTCTCACGTCACTTATACTTAATGCAAAATTTCAGATAAAAATTCAAACGACAAGTATGCATGCATGAGGCCTCCCCCAAAACTTAGTACTTTGGTTTAGGGTTCGTGTCTCACACTCACAAGGCCCAAAAATCGCACTTTTGACTTTCGTCAAGAAAACTCTCCACATGGATTCTAATGGTCAGGAGCCATCAAAAACTAAATTTCGTAATTTTTTACTATCATTTGCTATTTTTAATTATTTTTCCCTTTGCTTTTAGCTATTTAATTCACAGTAATTACAAAAACCCTTCAAAAAATCATGAAAATTCACCACGCGGATCCCTCTCAGGTCACCCAATGATTAAATATAGTATTTTTTGAATAATTCTCATTTTTATAATGATGAAATAGTTAATTTTTTATTTTTAATTTATCTATATAGTTAAATGTGAGAGGAAAGAGAAGAGAGAGAGAGAGAGGAAAGAGAGGGAGGGAGGAGAGAGAAAGAGGGGGAGAAAGGAATGAGAGAGGAGAGAGAAAGAGGGGGGATAGAGGAAAGAGAGGGGAGAGAAAGTGGAAAGAGAGAGAGGAGAGAGGAGAGGGAGGAGGAGAAAGGGATGAGAGAGAGAGAGAGGAGGGAAGAGAGAGGGAGAGAGAGGGGAGAGAAAGAGGGGTAGAGAGGAGAAAGGGAAGAGAGAGGAAAAAGCTAAGAGAGGAGAAAGAGGGGGAGAGAGAGGAGAGAGAGAGAGGAGGAGAGAGAAAGAGGGGGGGAGAGGAAAGAGAGAGGAGAGAGAGGGAAGAGAGAGGAAAGAGATGGGAGAGAGAGAGGAGGAGAGAAAGAGGGGGTTAAAAAAGGAAGGACCAATTGACAAAATAACCATTGACCGGTTTAGCAGGTTACATGTACTCAATCTAAACCATTGAATATAATTATATTATATCTAGTGGCTCAAATGGTGTGTCATATCGGTATGACACCCACGCGCTACTATATGCTAGACGTTCCCATTTTGGTTTATATAATTTTCTCTTTTACTCTCTTTACTTTTTTATAAGGCACACTTAATTGTATCACACAAATCAATAAAAATAGTTAAAGTTAATTAATTAAAATTATTGAGATTTTAAAAAATAGTTTACATTTCTAATTTTACCCTTATATTATTATTTAATTTCATTATCATTTGATGGTTGGTGCGTAAGACATTATAAAATTAATAAGATAAATAGTAAGAAACATTTACTTATAAAGAAGAACAAAAAAGGCTTTTAAAATGTGTCTCATAGAAAGAAAGGGAGGGAATATCAATTAATTATATAAAAATAAGAGTATAACTAATTAATATAATAATAATTAATATTATCATAAATAAAAAGAATAAATATTTTTTAAATGATACTTATAAAAATGGAGGAAGCATATGATTAAATCCAAACACATATAGACTTTTAATTTTATAATTTCTCAAAGAATCTAGGAATTCAAACAGAATACATGAAAAAAAAAACTAGCCATGATATTGGAACCGCAAGATATGCATCAGCTGTGCCACATAACCCGTTCCGAACAAGGCAAAATAACAGGAAAAGTAGATTTATGGGTTAAAACCAAAAATTGCTGGTGACATTTAAGCACCCTGTTTTCTAATTCTGTGGGCTACCTCAGCTGAAGCGGTGAAGCCTAACATACTTAATTGAATTATTTATTCATCGTAATAGTCATAGGATCAGCGTTACTATTTTTAGTGGGACCCATTTATCCCGTATTAAAAGGTCTAATGGATAAGACCATAGAAAAATAATGCACATACAACTAGCTATGCACTATATATAAAAGTATAATAAAGCTGTGAAGACTACAAAGCAAGTTATCCATCCATTTAGAAAGTCACTGGTAACTGGTAGTCTGATCTGATAATATACAGAAAAGAAATTTGGTAACAATGGGTTCTCTTATGGCAGGATGGGACTCTCGCCACTTTGATCCTAAATCAGGTACCACACCGTTTTATGTGTAAAGCCTTTTTGTGGAGTAGCTAACCATATTAAAAATTTGTGATTTCTATTTTCTAATTAGGGATTTTTATTTTTATTTTTTACTGTTTCAGCAACACTTAAAAGGAATCGCTCACTCACTAAAGATGAAATTGATGCTTACTGGAGAACAAAGAAGAAGATAGAGGAGGAACACCTCAGAGCTATTTCCAATTCATCAGAGACTGTTCAGGTTTATATTGAAACCTCTACATCACTTCTTTTATTTTCCCCCTTTTCTTTTGTGTTTATATATATGGTGGTTGCCTAAAAAACATGCTCAAATTTGCAATTAATGTTTATGATATGCAACTTGGACAGGGTAGTAGCAAAGAGAAGGAGCCTGAGAAGAAGTTTCAGAAGTCAATGACCATGCCCGTGGCCCACGTACGGGACTTCTATAACATGGACGTTGACACAAGTTTAGAGCAGCTTATCAAGAAAAATGGCTGGTAAATTCACTCTCTTTCAATTATAGTGTACAATTACTTCAAATACACTTTTTTCAGATGCAGATAAGAATATATCCTCTGTAATCATATATTAATTTAATTATATTTTGGATATGGTTGGACGAATGCAGGTGGACCAAGAGTAGCTGGGCATTTCTGAATGAGCCTCCAGTGAATGAAGCTGCTTCCAACAAATATGCATCGCAATTTCACGTTGCCAACTTGGGATCCTCAAAATTTAACCCCGGACATGGAATTAGTACTTGATATATATGAATGAATCTAACTGAACTACTCAACCCTGTATCGTACGTGTCTACATCAATATAATATAATTTCATATGCGTATTTTGAACCGATATTGGGCTTCATTCTGATCGAGTCCTTATCAGTGTGTGAGAACTGAGAAGCTTAATTAATGTATTATAGATCTGGGTGCAGTTCTATTTTGCTAATGCTAGGTATGGCTCTGCAAATCAACTGTGTTTTTCGGGTTTGTTTGAAGTTTGAACAGAGTAATGAAAAAAAATCCAAACAATGAGTGACTTCGATGTGCTAATTAGTTACAAGGGAATTCCTAGCTAGCTTGTGTCATTTGCCAGATGCTATGTTATCCTTTTGTAAAATATTCCGTCTCCATCATCTTCATGCGCGCATTGTTATGTGACTTATGTCTAAAGCTTGGAAGATTCTTATAGCAACTTAGAAAATAATATTTGTATAAATATTTGGTTTGATAATGTAAAAAAGTGATTAGTTTATTTTTTAAGAAATAATTATATTTTAACAAACTTTTTAGAATATTAATTAAAATGTAAGGAAAAGTGTCCTAATAAAATTAGAATTAAGAAATATAATTAAGTATAGAATAAAATGTTCCATGACGTACGTCATATGATAATGCGTGTGATTAATTAAGGAGTTAATAAATAGAATATTTTTATTAAGAAGTATTCATAATATTAAATGTTTTATATTTCTCAATTAAAATTTTCTATTGTTGGTAACTATTAATGGCAAATTAATTAATGCATTTACCAACGGGCCGATGTTGGTTCAAGTGGTACATATTTGTTTCCTTAAGCAATGTCTCGGTTCGAGTCTTGTGGATGAAAAAAAATCTCCATTGAGAAAGTTAGCCCCACTATGATGTGGATGTTCCCGACTTGAACAAAATTGTTTCCTATGAAGAATACATATGGTTAAACTAAAAAAATTAATTAATGCATTCATTATGTTATGGCTTCCATGACATTTGAGGGATTTACCGTATCGAGTTGAAGAATTTGGTTGTTATGAGGTGTTTGAAAAGCTAGCCGAAAGCTTGAGGTTAGCTGAAAATTGAAAGTTTAAAGCTGGTTGAAAGCTGAAAAGCTAGCCGATTTGGTTGAATATGTTTGATAAAATTAGTTGAAAATGGTAAAATGACATATAAGGACATCGTTAATTATTAAATAATGATAAATGAGGGTGGTTGAGGGATAAACTTGTAATTAATTTTCAGCCGGTAGCTGAAAATTAGAGCTTTTTTAAAAAAACTAACTCAAGTACCTTTTTAAAAAAAGCTAGTAGCTACCCAAAAAAGCTACCTTACCAAACACAGTTGAAATGGTTTCCGCTACTAATTTCAGCTTTTAGCTAGCTGAAATGACTTACCAAACACACTCACAGAGGGTTTGTTTGGTGTAGTAGAGAGAAATGGAGTGGAGAGAAATAGGAAAGAGAGAAATAGAGTGGAGAGAAATAGGAAAGAGAGAAATAGAGTGGAGAGAAATAGGTGAGAAATAGTGAAGAAATTGAGTTGTTTGGTAGGAGAGAAATAGAGGTGAAATAGAGTGGAAATAGTACATTATTTCTCTCTCATCTTATTTGGTAGAAGAGAAATAGAAGAGAAATAGAGTGAAATATAGTGTAAAGTGAATTTTCACTCTATTTCTCCTCTGTTAAGGAGAGAAGTTCTTTTGAGTGGGACCCACACCTTTAAATTTCTTTCCTCTCTAATTTCTCTGCAAACAAACAGATAAAGATTCTTCTCTCCACCCTATTTCTTCTCCCTCCCCTCTATTTTCTTTTTTACCAAATAGGGGGAGAGTGAGGACAATATGAAAGGAACTAGTTATTAAGAATTGAAAAGTTCCAACAAGAAAAAGTTAAGATTTTTTTTATTAAAATGTGTAGGATTTAATATTATAAGTGTAATTAATGATGTGATTATGACCTTAATAATGAAGATTAAAAATCTTGATTCTTTTATCAATGTTTTTAGAACACTTATTAGCATGATTCTAATATGAGCAATACTCCCTTAAGTCCTTTTTATAAGACATTTCTTACAAGTTTTTAGTTAATTATTCGTTTTATAAGACACTTTATAATTTCAAAGGGAACATCTATATCTATACTATTACATTGGGGAATATTTTTGAACATTGTTCATTCACCTGTTAGTTTTTTTGGTCAGCGATGTGGGCCATTGGGTTTTCATTTTGGTCCCATTTATTTTAATATCTATACTATATCATTATTTTATTTTATTTATTAATTTTTCATTTATTATCTCACTCATCTATTCTATTTATCTATTTAATCTATATTAAAATTCCAATTTATCTCACTTTTAATTTTCTATTTCTTGTTATTATATTAATATATTTCTCTCATTATTTGATCCCATTAATCTTTTTCATTACAAATGTGAATTTTTTTATAAATCACGAGTATCGTTTACGGGAGACATTCCTGCTCATACAATTTTCTTTTTTTCTTTTTTATCACACTTTAATTTTTTTGTTATTATATTAAAATAGTTTCTTTCATTATTCATTCATATCTATTCTCATTTCAGTAAAGTAATTTTTTTATGTACCACAGGAAGCAATCCAGCTCCTGTCTTTTTTTCTTTTTCCTTTTAATCACATTTTAATTTTTATTTTTATAATTATTATATTGAAACAATTTTTCTCATTATCCATTTGTGTTATCTATTTCATTACATAAAAACTCACATAACGAAATACGATATGAGTTTATTTACATCAATTTTAATGTATTTTTTCAATATATTATTTATCTCTCTATTTTATTCATTAATGTTTCACTTATTATCTCTCTTATTTATTCTATCTTTTAATTTACTTCCATCACTCTATGTTAAAATTATTCCCGCAATACACATGTTATTTTTTTCATCTGAGTTTTCTCAAGTTTTTTATTCTCTTTTCTGTAAAGTGATATTTTTATGAACCACATTTATCCTGCACGACAGACAATTTTGCTCATGTTTTTTTCCTTTTCTTTTTGTTTTTTTTTTCACAAATTAATTTTTTATTGTTCTTATATTAAAACATTTCCTCTCATTATCCATTCATATTAGTTTGTTTCATTATAAAAGTGATATTTTGATAAACAATGGGTATCCACTATCCTCCATGTGAAGCAGTTTTCCTCCTACATTTTTTTTCTTTTTTATCACACTTTAATTTTCTTTATTATTATTATCTTAAAATAATTTCTCTCATTATTTATTCCTATTTATCTATTTCGTTACATGAAAACTCACATTAAGCAATACAATAAATGTATTGATTTACATTAAATTTAACATGATATTTCAATATATCATTTGTGTCTTTATTTTATTCATTAATATTTTCATTTATTATCTCACTCATCTATTCTATTTATCTATTTATTCTATATTAAATTGATCATCCATAACACGTGTCATATTTTCTCACTTGCGTTTCTTTAATTTTTTTATTAGCAAGACAGTAAAGTGATTTTTTTACGAACCATACAACTATTTTCCATGTGAGGCAATCATTCTCCAGGCGTTTTCTTCTATTTTTCTTTTTTATTTTTTATATAAAATTTTTATTTTCATTTTTTATTATATTAAAATAATTATCTCTCTATTTTATTCATTAATGTTTTCACTTATTATCTTTCTTATTTATTATATCTACTCTATATTAATTTTTTCGCTCAGTACATATGTCACATTTTCTCACATTCGTTATTTATATTTTTTTCCTCACTTCAATAAAGTGAATTTTTTATGAACCCAAGTACTCTCCACATAAGGCAGTCATGTTCCTTCAATGAACATCCATATAATGGTGGCACTAACTCTTCCAATAACGGTTTTGTCCATAAACTTTATATAGGTTTTAGGTGACTAAGATGAGAGATCTCATATACCAATATGATTTAAATTTATAATTACTTTTATGATGTCTTGATTATAATTTTTATGGACAATTTCAAATTAGAACTATAAAATTTATAATTATTTTATCTTCTTTTACTTGAATAAAATTATTATATTTAGGCTTAAATATGTTTTTAGTCCCTAAAAATATATCCTCCTATGGTTTTTGTTCTTGGATATTTTTTTAGCAAATTAGTCCCTAGAAAAAAAGACCGTCATCATTTTAGTCCCTGTTGTTAAATGTCTCTGTTAAGTGATGATTTGGCACCCACAACAGAGTCACGTGAAAGGCACATAGGGTTATATTTCCTGAGGAGAATGGGGACGGCCATGGCAGCGAGAGGAGCTGCGACACACTAGCTGAAGGGAAAAGGACACGCGACTGAGTTCGGCTCCGTGGGGTGAGGGGCTGCGTGCGGCTACCGCGCAGTGGTGTAGGGGGCTGAGAACGGCCGTTGGCCGCGCAACGATTGAGGAGCGGTGGTGCGCGACTGTGCGCGTGGGAGGAGGAAGATGTTTGGCTGCAACTCGCGGCGGCGAGGAGCGTAACAACGCTCACGATATGGCGCCGCAACCATCCTCGGCCACGGAGGGACGATGGCGCAACAGCCATGGAGGCTCCACGCAGAGGTGGTGGCGCGACAGCCATGTACAGAATTCGTTGCGCATATTTTGAAGACCAAACCTGGTCATTATTCAGGAAATTGACTCAATTTTAGATATAGAAATATAATTAATTCATATTTTTCTTTCATGATGATGAATATGGGAAAGAATTATTATTTGATTAATACAACATGGGTATAATAAGAGAGGAGTCATCACTTTTAGTGACAAAAAAAATGCAGCAGTAAGAAATACGCAGTGTTGACGGGGCCAATAAAGCGAAACGCCAAACACTAACAGAGAGTAACCACCGCCGTAAGCCACCCTTGAGCTACTCTCTTTTTGGTTACTCTCTTTTTTACACTCTTTTTCTTTTCTAATATGATGTAACTCAAGGGTGGGTTAGGATTACAGCATGGGTTAGGACTACAGACTTCAACCCCTATCCCCCATCAAACTCTGTCAGTGATTGTCGGTGCCAAATCATCACTTAACAGAGACATTTAACAGCAGGAACTAAAACGATAACAGTCATTTTTTCCGGGGAATAATTTGCTAAAAAAATTTCAAGGACTAAAACCATAGGGGGTATATTTCCAGGAACTAAAAACATATTGGGTTAAGTATGTTTTTTGTAACATCCCGGAAATTGAGACATAGAAAGTATAAAAGATAACCTTTGTTGGTGAGCCAAGCAGTGAGGGAAGTTAAAAGTAGGTTAAGAAACCGGAGGTTAAGAGTGTAAAAGACGGACCAAGAGTTAAGCCAATCAACTGTAGGTCGAAGCTAGAAGGAACCACACTCTGAGTCAGAGGAAATATAGTGGTTAAGGGCAGATAAATGAGGTTGGGTAAAGGAGAATCAAGTTGAAAGGAAGAGTCAATAGAAAGAGTTAAGGAAAAGAGCTAAACCCGAGATCTTAGCCAATAAGTGTGGAAGAATAAGTCTTAAAGTCAAGGGAATTGATTTATCAAGAATTAGAGTGGGGAAAGGATTTAGGTGAGGATGGACTAAGCTAGGAGGAGGATTTATTGAGAGGAATTAGGTTTGAGAAGGAGAGTTTTGATTTGGAATCAAAGAGGGGCAAAAACCTAGGTTGTTGCTTAATTTTGGGCTTCAAGCATAATGACCTTGGTGCACTAATTTACAAATATCTACAAATGTAGGTGTCCTTTTGAGGTGATTTCACTTGTATTAGAAAGCTAAGATTGAGGGCTTCAGTTTGATATCCTATATGATAGTATTCCGAGCTCGTTTGCACCCCGAACATACACATTCTTACTCAAGCAAGAAAGTTGTCAAGGCACAAAGGAATTCCAAACTATTTCCTACGCTCCAACCTGCATTGAGCGCAATTGAAGCGCATAAAATAGAGAGGAATTGAGGAAATCTGTGCTCCAGCTGCGCTAAGCGCAACCTGAGCGTAGGGATGCGTCTGTTACTTTAAAACATAAAAAAAAACTGAGTTCTTCTTTCATTTATTCATTTTCCCCTTCGACCTTAGTGAGAGGGGGGTGCTAGGGCTTGGAAGATGGAGAAGAAAGAGGAGCTTCCTCACCACTTCAAGGTCCTCCACTTCAAGTTCTTCTTCCTCCCAACCATCCCTTGTGTTCTCTTAGGGTTTGGACAGTCCAAGAGGTGAGTGGGGTTTCCATTCACTTAATGTTTGAGTATGTGATCCCTTGCATGATCCCACCTCTTCTATTCCTTCCCTTTAGACATTGTTATGCTTGGAACCAATAGGTATATGCTTGGTTTGTTCGAATGCTTGAATTGCTTGATGTATTACCTTAATATGTTCATAACCTAAGTTAGGATAATTGGGGAATTTTTTGGGAAAAGGCTCAAATGTATGATAGTGGGAATTTATACTTGCATATAGTCAAAATTAATCTCTTTTCATAATTTAAGGAGCATGTAGGGTTGAGACGATTAGGGATTGAGGTAAAGAAATGAATGTCATAAGCCCTATCTATCTTTACCCTTTATGTAAAGAAATTAAGGTAATAAAATTGACTGTGAATACTACTGATGCATGATGGAAATATATATATGCGCATATGAGAATGGATAATGAAAACACAAATGGGGACTTCGGTCCAAAAAGGGGACTTCGGTCCAAAGAGGGGGTCTTGTGCCCAAATTACTTAAGAATGAAAATGTAAATTGTTTTCTAATTAAAACAGAAGGTTAAGTGGCCACAAGGGAGACATCTCTTGTACGGTTTTGAGCTCAATTCCAGGCAAAAGGTGAAAGTGATAAGAACCCCTTGAGTGTTGGGGAAAGCGAATACTTCACATTAAGTACGATAGATAGAATGGTTGGTAGTTGCATTGAAATGTCCATTACCTTGAATAATTACTATTTCATGATTAACATTATATGTATCGGATTGTCATCATAGATGTTTTCTGCATTGATTTAGTTATGTTATATCATTGTGTATCCTGTGTTGTTTCCCCATACTGCACACACATTTACTTCATTCACTGGGACGTAGTCTCACCCCATGTTATGCCGATTATCTTTCAGTTGTGCAAGTCATGTCCGATCATTGGCGGAGAAGTTAACGACCCACGTGATGTAGCTGTTAAGTTATAATATTATGGATTGTATTGTATTGATGTATTATTATTGAGTTTGTAATTTGGCCATGGAGGCTTGGTACATTACTTTTAATGGACTGCGTATTTTATCAACTGTACTGGTAATGTTTTCTGGTTTTCAGGATGATTAGAATTTGGGAAAATCTCCATTTTCAGGGGAGACTCCGTCGGGAATCTCAGTAGGGGTGTTGTAAGGTTTAGAATATATGTTGCAAGTTATTTATCTGAATTTGAAGGATGTATGACTATATGTGGACTTAAGAAAGCGTTGAAATTGCCTAAGTAATTGTATGAAATTGTTTGACGATATCAATAAAGTAGCGGGATAATTTTGGAGTTTCGGAATAGTGCCTCCAACGGGCATTATTCTTAAAATTTTGAAATTAGGATGTTACATTTTTTGTCCCTCAAAAATTTCTGGAATTTGGTTTTAGTCCCTGTAATTTAAAACCACTGGTTTTGGTCCCTCAAAAATTGAAAATACACCAATTTAGTCCTTATCGATAAACTTTTGTAGCTAATCCGTAGCAAAATTTGTAGCAAAACTAAGCAATAAGGACTAAATTGGTATATTTTCAATTTTTGAGGGACCAAAACCAGTGGTTTTAAATTACAGGGACTAAAACCAAATTCCAGAAATTTTTGAGGGACCAAAAACATACTTAACCCAAACATATTTAAGCCTTATATTTAATATAGTACGTTTAAAAGTTAAGCAAAATTTTCAATTATAGGTTTAAAGTGATTTTTTTAATAAACTATAAATACCCTCCATCGGATTTCGGTCATGAATATCAATATCATAGTTGGGTTAACTCTCCCAATAATGGTTTTTTCCATACACTTTTATATAGTTTTGAAATGATTGCATTGCGAGATTTCAAATGTGAATATATTTTAAATTTATTATATTAACGATGTATTTGTTATTATTTTCTATAAACATGATAATAATATGATATTCACATTCTATTAATTGATGTATAGGGACTAAAACCAAATTTCAGAATATAGGGACTAAAACCAAATTCCGGTGAATACCCGTAGACTTTATCACTTTAGTCCCAGAACTCAATGTTAGGCACTATGAATCTACGATTACAATGTTTCAAAAGTATAAGGATATAAAATAAAAGACTGTAAAAGTCAGAGAGAAAGTCTAAAGTCAACCAAAAAACATGAACGAAAAATATAATTTACCTAATATTAAAAAACATACTATTTTTTAAGATAGAAATATATTTAATTTTAATTTGTTTTTTCTTACAATTTCATTATTTTATAAAAATAATTACTGTAATATTTAAGTTATATATGAAAATTAAAAATTCGTGTTACCCGTGCAACAAAATGTCAATAGATCTATTTGTTAATATAATTTTAAAAATAATATTTGTGTTAATATTTGTAAATCGTGCAACAATATTCTATTTTTTTCTTCATTTTATAAGGTTTTGTGATTTTCCTTTTCAATGTTTCTTTTTTCTAGTGACATATTTTTTTGTAATTAATAAATGTCGTACGAGCTTTAACTTGAAATGAACGAGTTGGATTTAGTGTCAAACATTTACAATTGTGGTCACAATTTAAAGATCATTTATATACATATCAAGTAAGAAACATGTTTGATGATAAATTAACAAAAAGATTACTTCCCAATTATTTTTATCAATTTATTTATTATTGGAATATAATGCATTTCTATTTTTTTATATTTTTTAAATTTATTACTAAAACTAGAAGGTGTCTCAGAAGATTGGCTAAGGAGAGAATGCATATGAGAGTGCCACATCAACAAACTTTCTTAGTTTCACTTCATCTTTATTTATAATATAGATATAGATATAGATAATTGTTTATTTGTTATGAATAATTATGATATGGTGGATGCTCATCAGATTTGGTCTGATATGATATGACTATACCTATTTCCTTTAATAGGTAGGATTGACATCATATGATATTGTATATCGTAGGTTACATAGTTTCCTCAATTGTAGGTTACTTAGTTTCCATTGTTAAATCTTATTTACTTGTATAAATACCCCCTTATGTGAATGGAATAAGACACGACCAACTCTCGGTCACTCCTTCTCTTATCTTTCTCTCCAATTTTATAAATTGTCAGCGTTAATTTTATAACATGTTATTAGCACGAAGCTCTACACATTATCACAAGAAGTTCTAAGCTCTTGCGGAAATTAAAGCTATTACTATTATTACAAGAAATCATATTTTTGTGCAGAGAAAGTATGATTAGTTTTCTTGACTTTCTTATCTTAAATTGAAGTATATGTTTGAGTACGAAATTATGTCTCTACCTGTCGATCAGACATATATATTTTTTATAATATTTTTTTAAATATGAAATTATTCATCGGCCTACAAATCGAACATATGAAGAATGATGAAATAGAAATTTTATTCATGTGATTTTATTTTTTAATTTATTAAAAATGAATATTTAAGATGTGTTGAATTTTTTGATATTCATGTTTCTTTTATCGTGAGAAATATGTGTAATATATTATATTCTAATCATTTTGAATCAGTGATAATTATTATCATTGTTATTATTATAATTGTTAGAGGAATTAAATGGAAAAATATAATGTATATGTGGATTCATGTATTTATTCGAGAGATATGGATTTTATTTATGAGATATTTCTTACATGGTTAAATTAGTAAACAGGATAATACATGATCCTATATAATGTTGGATATATTGCACAATCAGCTACATTGATCTTTTGTTATTAGAAATATTTCAAATTATTATATAACATGTGTGACATGTTTGATATATAAGGACATGTGTGGTTTCCTTTAACGAACTTAATTAAAAATATTATCATGGTTGTTATTATAATCATTATTTTACATGTACCATGTATAAAATTATGATGGAATCTTCAAATAAGATTTATTGATATATTATTTATTATTTCATTGAATATTTTATAATGATATTTGACAAATAATTAAATAATGAAATCAATTTGTCAAATTTTTAATTTATACATGTACATTTTGCATTATTTTTGGACAATGAAAATGAGTACAATTCATTATATAATGACTCATTTGTCAAATTAATATGCTTTGCTCTAAATAATTTGAGACATTATATTATATTTTTGCTAAATTTTTATGATTGATTATCCTAAATTGCTATTACAAAATTCTAGATAGTTATGGACATTGTATGATGATTCCTCATAATATGAGGAAGTGAATGATCTAATGATATACCACCGTTAGTATTGTTTTGCTCTTCACTCAATATATAACATTCCTTTTTGCATACCCTAGCTAGGGGATGCCAATTGACTAGAATTTAATAAGAGAATGTATGAGGACTTGTAGGTCGAGAGCTTAGCTCCGCCAAATGTGGCGTGTGAACATGATTGTGTGAACACGATTGTGTTTGAGGACATGTAGGTTGAGAGCTTAATTAGTTCCGCCAAATGTGGTGAGTGAACATGATTGTGTTTGAGGGCTATGTGAAGAGCTCAGCTCCGCCAGATGTGGTGTGTGCCCCAAGTTTATGTATTAAATGGCGTGCACGCCAAGGTTATATATTTGAGGGCGTGTGTGCCAGAGCTAATGTTTTGTTACCTATATGGTATTACAAATATAATTGAAGGTTTCGACATAGGTAATGTTTTTTGTTACCTATCTGGTACAAATATAGATGAAGGCTCATATAGAGCTAATGTTCTGTTGCTCGGAGGAACAAAATTACACATTCATTATGCCTTATATTATGGCAAGTCTCATAAAACTCATTAAGTTTCAACGAAATCTGCAAAAATGGATATCATATATATAGAGACAACAAATTATGACAATGTTGAATATTTATACATCACGAGAATGATGTTAGATAAAAATGTGTATTTGAAAAATTGCCTTCATTTTCCTCCGGGTTGTACTACACTTATATTAGTACAATTGAAACAAATGCTATAGCAAAGAATGATAAAATTGTTATTTGGCATGAACGGTTGAGTCATCCCGTTTCAATTATGATGCGAAAATGATTGAAAATTCATATGGACACCTTATGAAGAGCCAACAGATTCTTCAGTCCAACAATTTTTATGTGTTGTTATTCTCAATGAAAATTGATTATTTGACTATCACCAACAAAGATTGGAAGTGAATCTCTCGCCTTTTTGGAATGTACACAAGGTGATATTTGTGGACTAATACACCAATCATGTGGGTCATTTAGATATTTATGATTATAATTGATGCATCAACTAGATGACCACATGCTTGTTTATTGTCAACTTGCAACCATGAGTTTGCAAGATTATATGCTCAACTAATTCGTTTAAGAGCTCAATCAAGACAATACACCTTGATAATGTAAGTGAATTTATGTATGTCCATTGAAATTGACGTTGAACATCCTATAGCACATGTTCATGCACAAAATGACCTTGTAGAATCATTTATTAATTGCAAGGCAATAATTACCAATGAGATCAAAACTTCCAATTTCTACTTGGGAACATGCAATCTTGCATGTTGCAACACTTATTCGCATCAGACCAATAAATTATCATAAGTCCTCCCAATTACAAATGATTTTTGGTCAGGAACCCAATACTTCCCATATAAGAATTTTTGGATGTGTATTATATGTTATTATCGTTCCACCACAATGCTCTAAGATGGGACCTCAAAGAAGGTTGAGAATATATATATATATATATTGGCTGTTGATCCCCGTCTATAATAAAATATATTGAATAATTAACGGGAGATTTATTCACGACTTGATTTGTCGATTGCCATTTTGATGAATTTGTTTTCCCAATATTAATTAGGGGGAGAAAATAAGCAGTTGGGTAAAGAAATTGGTTGGAATGTATTATCCTTATCCATCTTGATCCTCGAACAAAACAATGTGAACTGGAAGTTCAAAGGATAATTCACTTGCAAAGTTTAGCCAACCAACTATCAAATGTATTCACTGACCAAAGACGATGTACCAACTGCTAATGCTCCAATTAAAATAGATGTCCCTATTGGACAATCTACTATTTCAAATGAGTTTGAAGCACGCATGAAGCGTGGAAGGCCTGTTGGTTCCAAATATGTAAAAAAAATATCCTCAGAAAAGAAAATGAGCTAAGAATCTAGATGACATGATCGAGGATATACTCTAGAAGAGTCCTTGGGCATAATTATTATTTCAGTTTCAAAAGAAACTCAGGTACCTGAAATTCATGAAAATAAAGAGATCTCATTATGTCCATAATGAAATACAATGGAACCAACATGAAGTCAACGTTGACAACATTTTTGCATTGAAAGTAGTGCTTGATATTATAAATGATAATGAGGATCAAGAACCAAAATCGGTTAAAGAATGTGGACAAAGAAATGATTGGCCAATGTGAAAAATGAAATTTACCTGCAAAATGCAATGTTTTGGGCCTATAGCCCACACACTTGAATGTGTAAAGTCAGTTGGATACAAATGGGTTTTTGTACAAAATGAGATGCGAAAAGTGAAAATGTGCAGTATAAAGCACAACTTGTTGCCCAAGGTTTTTCATAAAAGACTTGGCATTGATTTTGAATAAATATATTCACTTGTGGTAGATGCGAGTACTTTTCAATATTTTTTAGTCGTGCAGTACATGAAAATATCGATGGATATTATTATGACCCATTTGTATGGTTTTCTTGAAAAGTTTAATTTGATGGAAACATATAGTCCAAGTTCTCAAGAAAGTTATTCAATTAAATTGAATAAATCCTTTTATGGACTAAAGTAATATGGGCATTTGTGGTATAATCGCCTTAATGAATATTTGCTGAAAAAAGGGATTTAAGAATGATCCTGTTTGTCCATGAATTTTATAAAAAATATATGGCAAAGAGTATGTCATACTTGTTTATATTATTGGAACTCTTAAATAGCTTCCAAAAGCTGTAAATTGCTTGAAGCAAGAATTTGAGATGAAGGATCTCGGAAAGACAAAGTTTTGTCTTTGATTACAGCTTGCATATTTAAAATATGCAATTATAATGCATCAAGAAGCATATACAACAAAGATGTTGTAAGAATTCTATATGGACAAATCACATCCATTATGCACTCCAATGGTTGTAAGGTCACTTGATGTGGATAAAGATCCTTTAAGACCTCAAGAGAATGATGAAGAAACACTTGGTCTTGAAATATCATATCTTAGTGCAATTCAGGCACTAATGTATCTTGCTACTTATACATGACTCGACATATAATATGTTGTTAATATATTTGCAAGATATAGTTCTTCATCTACAAGACATTGGAATGGAATTAAACATATGTTCTCTACCTTAAAGGTACATTGGATGTGAGTTTATTCTTCTCAAATAGACCAAAGTCAAACCTGCTTGGTTATGCAAATGCAAGTTATTTCTCCAACCCTCATAATGATCGAGCACAAACAAAATATCTGTTTACAAGTGATGGTACTACCATTTTATGACAATCCATGAAACAAACTACAACTGCCACATCATCTAATCATGCAAAAATTTAACATTACATGAGGCGAGTCGAGAATTCTTTTGTTTGACATATGTGATTCAACATGTGCAAGAAATTTCTGGTTTATCTTCCAGAAAATTCACTCTAATGATCTTATGTAAAGATAACAACACATGTATTTTCAGTTAAAAGAATGACATATTCAATGAGATAGAATAAACTTATGATCTTCAAAAAGAATTGCGATATATACGTCAACAAGTTCATGAAAGGATCTGGCAGCTTATCTTTTACAAAGTCGTTGCCAACTAAAGTTTTTGAGCAACTAGTACAGAAGATTGGTCTTCTTCGTCTTATACATGATTGTCCAAATGAGGGGGAGACGTAAATACGTTCTGTACTCTTTTTCCCTTCGTCATGGTTTTTTCCCACTGGGTTTTCCTGACAATGTTTTTAATGAGGCAGTATCCAATAACATATTAAAGAATGATGTACTCTTTTTCCTTCACTAGGTTTTTGTCCCACAGGGTTTTCCTAGTAAGGTTTTAACGAGGCACATTCTGAAATAATGGACATCCAAGGAGGAGTGTTATGAATAATTATGATATGGTGGATGCCCATCAAATTTGGTCTGATATGATATGATATGACTATACCTATTTCCTTTAATATGTAGGATTGATATCTTATGATATTGTATGTCGTAGGTTACATAGTTTCCTCAATTGTAGGTTACTTAGTTTCCATTATTAAATCTTATTTAATTGTATAAATACCCCCTTATGTGAATGGAATAAGACACGACCAACTCTCGGTCTCTTCTTCTCTTATCTTTCTCTCTCCTCTTTCTCTCTACTTTTATAAATTGCCAGCGTTAATTTTATAACATTATTTATAAATTAATAAATTTTATGCAATATTTATTCAACATTGATGCATATATAGAAAAACAATATAAATTTTTTAAAAAAATCTCTATAAAATATTGTTTAATTTTAGAAAAGAGATATTTTGGGAGTCAAAATTCTGAATTATAACTGGCATTCTCTCTCCATAATATGCTCATGTGATTTATTATAGAAAGAGAAAAAATGGGGTGGATGACACTCTCTCTCTCTTCATAATATGTTGCACATTAATTAGAATGACAAATTACAGAAAAGAGAATAAGTGGGTGAATAAATGATGGCATATAACAATTGCTAATTACATTATTAACCCCATTTAAGTGGGAAAAAATACCCCTAGACTTCATTCCTTTATATAGATGTATAGATTTATTAAATTAAATACTAATTCTGTAGGAATGCCTTTACAGAATTTTGGGGGGAATCCTTCAACATCCATTACCAATACATCCTTGAATTCAATTAGGCAACAAATGGATGAAAGTAATCATGAAATAATAATTCCTTTCTGAACATAGTCTCTTACAAAATTATGTTTAATTTCAATGTGTTTTACTCTTGAGTGCCGAATTGGATTTTTAGAAAGGTTGATTGCACTCGTGTTATCACATAAGAATGGAATAGATTTAATATGAATATCAAAATCTTCTAGCTAATATTTTACCCATAGCAGCTGTGAACAACAACATGCAACAGAAATGTACTCAGCTTCAGCAGTTGAAAGAACTATCGTACTTTGTCTTTTGCTCGACCGGCTTATCAGATTTTCTCCAATGAAGTGACATTCTTCACTGGTTGATTTTCTTTCAACTCTGTCTCCAGCAAAATCAGAATCACAGCTTGATAGTGAGTCACATTTGGATCAGATTGAAATCTTGCACACAGGCATACACTGAACCTAATGTCAGGCCTACTTACAGTAAGATACAATAAGGATGCAATCATTCCTCTATACATAGTTGGATTAGCAGATTCTTCTCCTTCATCTTTATTTAAAACAGATGAGGGGTGCATAGGAGTTGTCAAAGGCTTGCAATCATGCATATTAAACTTCTTAAGTATCTCCTTTGTATACTTCTCTTGATGAATCCATATACAATCAGAGTCTTGCTTAATATGAAGTCCCAAGAAAAATTGTAGTTCTCCAATTAAACTCATTTCAAATTTGGATTGCATAAGCTTTGAGAACTCAGTGAACAGGGAGGAATTTGTTGATCCAAAGATAATATCATCAACATATATCTGGACCAGAATCGGGTCTTTGTTAGACATTTTTCTAAAGGGTGTTGTATCAACTTTTCCTCCTTCAAAACCATTTTTGAGTAAAAAATTTCTCAGCCTTTCATTCCATGCTCTAGGAGCTTGTTTCAGACCATACAGAGCCTTTTTCAGTTTCAAAACATGATCAGGAAAATTTAAATTTTTGAAACCAAGGGGTTGTCTAACAAATACCCCTTCCTCAATGAAACCATTTAGGAAGGCACTCTTAACATCCATCTGATATAGTTTGATGCCATTATTTGCTGAGTATGAAAGTAGAATTCTAATTGCTTCAAGCCTAGCTACTTGAGCTAATTGCAGTAAAGGCAATACCTTCTTGCTGATTGTAGCTTTGAGCAACAAGTCTGGCCTTTTTTCTGATAACTTGACCATCTTCAGAGAGTTTGTTTCTAAACACCCACTTGGTTCCTATGATAGTTTTCCCATGGGGTTTAGGAACAAGAGTCCAAACATCACTCCTGGCAAACTGACTTAGCTCTTCTTGCATGGCTAGGATCCACCCTTCATCATGCAGAGCTTCTTCGATATTCTTTAGTTCAATTTCAGAGAGAAAGGCAAGATTGTTGACTTCCCTTAGTCTTCATCTTGTTCTTACTCCTTCTGAAGTATCACCAATGATTTGCTCTCGAGGATGATTATTTCTGTACCTCCACTCACGCCAGCGAGGGAAGACTTACTCATTTTGAGACTCAGCATTAACTCTCTGATGAGTATTAGTTTCAGCAGGTTGGACAGTTGTCTTATCAGCAGGTACTTCAGAGGGTCCTTCAACAGGTGCTTCTGTTGAGTCTCAGAATTAATTAAAGCAATTGAAATTAGATTCAAGACTCATTATCCAGAAGAATGAGAGACACAAGTAATCTGCAGACTTTGCCTTTTTGGTGAGAGAAATTTGAAATATTCCAAAAAGCACGTTCTCTGACTTTCCAGAAGAATGAGAGACACAAGTAATCTGAGACTGCTACACGAGAATTGAGTCTTCAAGGAGGATTTCTGAGAATATTGTAATGAAGACAAACAGGCATTGATACGTCATTTCACAACTTCAGGAGGTTCACCGCTATTAGCAGGCAGCGTTCTCTCGGTAGGTTTCCTTGCTTCGGAAGGTCTCACGTACTTCAGATAAAATGGTTCCTTCAGATTGCACCTTCTAAAATACTGAACATATACCTTCAACAGAAATTATTCTTTCACGTTAAAGCCAAATTTTTTATTCATTAAAACTTTGGGATTGCGAGACTTAAAACATTATTATCCTTTTAATAATATTTTGAGACTCAACAAATAAAAACATTACTCTTCGAACATAATATATCCTATTAATATCTTCTTAATGCTATGTAGCTTTTTCCTGTAAGGGACGACGATCTCACCTTTCTCCATGATTATTCTAAGTTGGTTTTTAAAAACAAAAGTATCGTGTCCCGACTTATCAGTTCTATGATATAGTTTAATTTTATAAAAAAAATTATTTTATATCTAAATATTAATATTTTTTAATATATATACTTTTTGTTACCAAAAAATATATATACTTTTATAATAAATACAATTTAAAATATAATATATAAAATATATTTAAAAAATAGTTTAAATTTGATATGTAAATATTATATTATAATTTATTAAATTATGTATATAATTTAAATTTAATATATAAATATTAAACGATAATTAATATAAAGTAAAAATTTAATTTAAATATTAAATGATAACTATTTTGAATCTAAATTATTAATTTATAAAAATGTAATTATTCAACCATATAATTTAACTATTAATATTTTATATTATTACATCTTTTATATAATTTAAATATTAAAACCAATCGGTTATTGTTATTATTATTATTTATTGAGGATTATATATTATTGAATTGTAATGATAAGTGTTTGAATTAATAAAAATAGGTTAAGAATTAAAATAAAATAAATTAATTTTGAAAATATCATGCTTCTAAGAGATTGATAGAGGTTTAACAGAATGTTCAAATAGATTTTTTACAAAAGTGTGTGAAAGACACATTTAAAAAATTGACATGTGGTTTTTAAAATGACAAAACAGAGAAAGTGTATCACTCACTTTTTTTAATTAATTTTTGATTTATGATAGTATACTTTTGCCATGAAGTTACTTTGTAATGCTCTTTTGCCTCTTTTTTTTTATTAATGAACACCCCTAGCTCTTTATATATGTTATCCCAACAACAAAAGATACATATTTGCTAAACAACCCATGATATCAATTCAAATTCATCGTATCATAATAGACGAGATATTTAGTTATTTACAATTAAAGGATTTTGATTATTTTGTCACTAATTTAGTATTTACTTTATTCTTCACGAGGGAATCTTTGAGAAATATGAACATCAAACACTGGACTATCTATTTCTTTGTTTGACTTTTGACATGTGGTTTGGGGGCAATAACGTGAGCCCGTGTTCTGTTCCATTGCTTATAAGAATATCATTATGAAATGACCCTTTAGGAGTAGCTCTTCTAGAAGTTGTTCTTGGTGATGGAGTTGACATTACTGTTGATGCAGAGGCCAGTTCCTCTGCATTTACCTCCATCATGGCTGGTGGTGGCGGCAGTTCCTCTACAAAATCCTGATGGAAACAGAGCATTAGCAACAAAGATGCAAACTCCTTTATATCATTCTTGAGAGTAATTAACAGTTCCTTGAAGATATTTACCATTTAACTCGAAATTGGCTTTGAATTCTCTGACAAGAGAATTATTGTTGGTGTGATGATTGTGAGGAAAGCCCAGAAGAATAATATTGGAACTAAAGTTCTTTCACTCATTTGTAAAGAAAACACACACCAATTTCATGAGCATTTGTGTTGGGTTTATAATATACAAAGACTTGCGTGTCAAAAAGAGAGGTACAAAGGCGTGGGAGATGTTCTTGACTTTTGGAGATTAGCTAGCCATGTTTAAAGATCATTACTATTAGAAAATTTGCAGCCGCTGCTCAATTTTCTAGTTTTATTGTTATTGTTATTATAAAAAAATATAGAGTCAAGTTTTGACAACTTAACCATTGGTTTCTTGGTTTCTCGGTTGTTACTTGTTACTTGTTAGGTAGTTGTGAGATTGCCTTTGGTGTATATAAGCCAATCTAGCTGGCAGCTTATCTTATACAAGTGAGGAATATGTCGTGGTTGCGAACTGCTGGCAATGATTGTACCAATCCCTCTCCACTCCAGTTAGCTTTATACCTATTTTGTATTTATGTTGTTTACTTTCCAACTTGTTATTTATGCTCTTCTATTGCGATTTGGCTTCCCTCGTGTGCGGACCCGTTCTGCGCGTCTTCTGCTCCTGTTAATGATGTCGTTTCAAAGTTATTTGAAAAATTAAATCTTACACTGCCCATCCTTCGCAAAACTGTTCTTATAGGAGAATCCATCCCAACCCTTCTTTTCTATGCAGACACGTGCCACACCACTCCATAGACCACTGCGCGCTCCGCGATCGCGGTGCCCTCCGCGTCCTCCACAATTGTTGCTTCTTACCTTCAAAGTTTACGTGACATTAGTCCAATAGAAACATTAATCCAATAGAATTAGCAGTTTTTTGTCCTTCTATTATTAACATTGATATACTACATCGGTTGTCAAATTGTGATGTTGTTTGATGGAAAATAGATTTACTAGTTGCATATCTAAAGTTCTTCATTAATGGTCAATTAATATTCATAATAGATTTGTTTGTTTTATTTCTCTATCATTGCCATTAATTGTTCAAATGTAGTTTTCCTTTTGAGAATTTTATTCTTTTCACTTTTATCTGCACACATAATACAACGATAGAGTATTGTTATTGTGGTCTTACCATTTTTCTATGTGCAAAGATTTTATATGATTGGAAGAGACAAAAATAGAACATTTTGGAGAATCCTAAAGATCGATAGATTGGGGCCATCTGAATTAAATATCATCGAACATTCAACAGTATACTCATAAATTGATAGATTGACACAAGTCTTTATTTCAGTGGTAAATTGTCTTATTTCATGAAGAAACGACTGAGATGAAATAATAAAGAACAACCAAGATTTAATTTTTAAAAATAACAAAAAAACAACATCGTTTGCAGGAGCTGGAGACGAGCAACATGACTCCGTGTAGGAGAGAAGCTAAATCGCTTGTATTGTGGACAAGTTTTTCAACTAGGGCTATATATAAATTATAAAATGACTTCCGATTTTCACATATCCACATCTCTCCTTGTTGCAAGTTGCTAACTGCTATCAAATTTGATTTCAGGTTGTAGGAAAGTCTAGAGTAGCGAAGAAGGTGAAAATATTTGGTAAAGTTAATACTCATAATGTTTCTTTTTGTGACTCACAAGTATGACTGTGGGTTTAACTCGGGCTGAGAGTTGTGGTTAGCTAAAGTACTCTGAAAAATGATGAATCCAAGATTCAAATCCATGACCTTGCAGGTAGATTCCGCCTGGGTCACGGCCCATATTCACTACGACCAACCACTGTTTGATATACTCATAATATATTTGAAAACATAAATAAAAACTTGTATTGCCACGTTACAAATTAATCATACTTACATCATAAACAACATATTTTCAATTAAGTACATGGCCATATAATAGGATATTAAGAAAATTACAATTATTTTGTGTATATCTAACTTAAGAAAATTAAAACTAAGTGGAAAAACTAAAAGGGGGCAATCATAGGCTTGACTCAACTTAATTACACACTCCCAAACAGGATTGCCATAGTTAACACAAAAAAACTTGATTAGTCACTATATATCGACCAAGTAAACCAGGTAGATGACTAATAGATATAAAACGATTAGTCAGTTACACACTTTTAATTGGATATATGATAATTTAATAATGTTACATAACTTATATATAAGAATAAAGAATTAATCACATTAATTGAATTATCACCTTAAATAAGGACTATGGAAGAAGGAAAAAGGAGAAAAGGGATTAATAAGAATACATCGGAGGGATTAAAAAACTACTTTTGTCCCCCAAGGAATCCATACATGAATATTGGTATGAAGTCGCGGTAAAAATATCCACGACAATATAAAATACTATGACTTCCTATTAAATAGCAAGTGATTCTCAGGTGAATGAGTGTATGATGATGGTATCTGTATCTTACAAACTTACTTATTGCAATGCTAGGGGTGTTCATGGGATGGATTGGGATGAGTTTTGTTTGTCCCTAACTCGGCCCTAATTTTTGATCGGGCCAATTATATGGATATGAACCTGTCCATAGACCCGAGAAGACCCGATGATGTGCAGGTCTAAGTAAGACCGAGTCTGAGTCGGGCAGGACCGGTCGGGTTTACCCGATATATAAGCTAAATATAATCATGAAACGATCACATAACAAATATTCAAAAGAAAATATTTCCTACAACTAATAAATATTTTGCATACAATAGAATTCATCTTAATGTATGAAATATTTTTTACTTTTTTAAAGTTTGGGACATTACTAAAACAAGAATAATATTATATTACTATATAACTTACGTATATAATGTATTTTTTAAAGATAGATAGAGGAAACTAGTGGTGTTCAAATCCAATCCAATCCATTCAAAACCGCAGCAACCAATCCAAAAAACCGCAATCCAAATAAACCGCAAACCGAATTAACCGTAAACCGCAAAAAACCGAACTTTTTGACTGGATTGGATTGGATTTCGGTTTTGCTGTGAGATCCAATCCAATCCAAACCGATCCAATCTTTAATACATTTTAAGATTGTATTTGAATATTTGTTGAGTTATTCAGATGTTGTGTTAATGTGTTTGGAGTTTGTATCATGTTTATGACTTAGTAGTATTTTGTTCACCTTTGGGGATTGTCCCGATTGGTATTTTGGATGCAACATGTTGTTCTATTAGGCTATTTTATAGCTTTGGTAATTGCTGGATATTTGGAAAACATATAAATTTCATTTAGATAATTTGTATCCATGTATTTGCTTTGTAAGGTTGACATGAGTACTAGTTTTTTTTGTTTTGGAGCAGCAGGGTGATTTTTTATTTTACTATAAATTAACTTAAATAATATATTTTTTTGTTTCTATGAAAACCGAAATCCAATCCATCCAAACCGATTAAAATTGGATTGGATTGGATTGGATTTGATAAAAAATCAAAACCGATTGGATGACTAAGTAGCAAAACCGAAATGATCGGATTGGATGATTTTTCCTTCAAAACCAATCCAATCCAATCCGCGAACACCCTAGAGGAAATTTATACTAAGAAACCCTATCTAAACTGAAAAAAATAAGGTTAGGACTTTACATAATAGAAAATTATAAGTAATAAATATTATATTTTATATAAAGGAAGGTAACTCGAAGGTTAACCCGAACCCGTACTTAACCCGGTGTCAGGTCGAAAAATGAGACCCGATTTAGTTCTATCCTTTCTTGCAGGACGAGAAAAGACCCGACCTGAATCAGATGGGTTGATTCGGGTCAAAAGGAACAGACCGGGTCTTAAACACCCCTAATCAAGACTATGTTACAACAGGTAACACTCTACATATGTATCCGAGCAAACTTTGATAGCAAGTTGAAAATATCCGACCGAATTAAAGTAAGGACTTAATTAGTATATTCTATTAGTGTAAAAAAGTTGTATACAGACATCTAATGATGTGTAGCTATATTCTATTAGTGTAAAAAGTTTTATACAAACATCTAATGATGTGTCGCTATATCATTTAATGATATTAGGACACCCCATATATTATTAAATTCAATAAATGATTTGACACCACATCATTGGATGTCTGTGTAAAACTTAATTCTTTACACTGACAGTGTGTATATTAAACTTTTAAAGTAATCCAAGCAAACCTAGACTAAATGGACCCGATAGAGAAATATGTTGTATGTCAAAAAAAACTTGAAAATGACATTTTTCAAAAAACAGTGTTGATTTTTTGACATGTAATTTTTACATCTTTATTCTTCTCTTTATTCTTATCACATATTTTATTACGTCTCTATTCTCTTTTTATCACACTCACATTTACATTCACAAAGAATTTATTCTTCTCTTTTATTCCTATCACATATTTTATTACGTCTCTATTCTCTTTTATCACACTCACATTACATTCACAAGATGTAATGTAATGTAAAGATAAAGAGTGTGAAACATTAACTATTTTTTTCAAGAATGAGTTTAAATTATTCATACAATAAAATCAATTATTAAGCACTGCTAAATTACTTTTAACCTTTTATTAAAAAGGAATAATATATTCTTTTAATTAAGTATTCTAAATAAATATTTTAATTATTCAAAATAGTAAATATAAATGCATTTAATATTTTTTGAAAATACATTAAATGAGAATTTAAAACTGATATATTAATGAACATATAGAATTTTATTTTCCCAAGAAAACAAAAATGCACTTTTAAAAACATAATTTTTACAAGTCATATAATAATCCATAAATATATATACGTAATATTTTAGGATTAAAATATTTTAAAATTTTATTTTCCAATAAATCTTTTTAATGATTTTCCTAATTAATTTAAATAAAAATTATTAATCACTTACAAAAGTTTCAGATATCTATATATGTTTGATTCTATGTTATTTGTTAGTTTTCAAAATTATATACAAAATAAATTTTAAGAATTAGTTTTTATAAATGAAATGATTTATTTATAGCATTGCCACCATAAAATTATAAAATTAAAAAGCAATTTTCCAAAGTATATTAGAGTTGTTTTTTGGAATTTTAGTTTTAAAAATAAAAATGTTCATTTTTTTAAAATTATTTTAAAAAATATTTGTCAGACAGAGTTTTTAAATTTTTTATGTTTAAAAATAAAAATTATTTTTAAAAATGATAAACACACATACCCCTAGGATTTACATTTTTAGTGAATTAAAATAGTGTAAAAAGTTTTGCTGAAAATTTTTACGTAACATTAGGATTATGTTTAGATTTTTAGTGAAATAAAATTTCGTTACTAATTGAAGTTAAGCTTAGTGGATTCATTTAAGGGGGAAACTATCCTAACATCTAATTTGTGTTTCCCATTCATGAGACTCACATTTGAATCCTTACTTAAAGGAAATTTTACTATCGATTTGATTTGAACTTGTTAATTGCGTTTTCTTATATTATTGAATGTTAATTTAGTGCCAAATAGTGATAAAGTTAAAAAGAATCTTTAGCTTGTTACATTGTTTTTTTAAAAAAATGTCACTAATCCATCCCATTTGATTTACGTGTCACAAAAAGTGAGGTGGACTAGCAAATTTCTATCCCACAATTGAATGAGCCAAGCCGAGTGATGCATTATAAGCCAATAACTAAAATGACACCTTTTAAAATAATGTTATTTTATTTATTACGCCTTATATTTTATGGTTACTTTACATCTCCTAATCCCTTTATTTCCATTTCCATCATTGTTATAATATTACAACGAGGTCATAAACGTGACATAATAAAAACAATTTTTTATCTTTCATAAAAATAAGTTTAATACACTCCTTCAACAATGTCAATATTAGAAATTGTTAAGTTTCTTTTGTTCTTATAGCAAAAGAGGAATGTTATATTTTGAATAAATATTTTAATAATTATTTTTCTTTTGTTCTTATACAAAAGAGGAATGTTATATTTTGAATAAATATTTTTAATAATTGTTTTGATTAATAAAAATAGAATATGTCTAATGCATTTAATATTTATCCAAATAAATAATGAGTAATAAAAATAATATATACTACAAAATACATAATTACATATTATAAAAAAGCACAAAAATAAAATAAAATAAAACATACCGTTTAAAGTCATAAAATAAATGTAGCTAGGTATAAAATATATCAATAATAAAATCATTCAACATATTATTTTTATAATAATTTTTAATAATTACCTCAATTATTTATTTAAGAAAAAAGTATTAAACACTTTAAAAAGTAAATATTTAAGGTAAAAATAAATAAAAGAAATGAGGGAAACGTAGTAAAGAGAAAGAGAACAATAAGCTATGTGTCTCAGTTCAAGTTTTTCTCTCTAGATTGAGAATAATTAATCTCAACAACACATTCGAACAAATTGTGTATGTATCCAAGTTTCATTTGAATTTTGTATTAAATATTCACAAATATCAGCCACCAGCTTCATTTTTACTATCTTCTGTAGCTTTCAGCCCAATTTTCATCGATCGAGACATCAAACCAGGTGTGTTTTGTTCCTTCTTCCCTTCAATGCATGTTTTTTATTTACTTTTATTTATTATTATTTAGTGTTCCATGGTTCATTTTCTAGTGTTATCTATATAGTTTTTGTGCGTTGATGGCGTTAATTTTGATGATTGTAATGAAATGAACATAAATTTACACATAGTGAGGTTGATACAGGCGTCAGAGACTTGGAACAAGGCTATGGAGAAGAACATGGATCTAAAAAAGAAGGGTGTGATTACATCAATCTTTATGTGCCCACTTTGCAATCATTTGACGGAGGAGACCACCACCTTCTTATAGTGCTCTCATTCGTGTGAATTCTTTACCACCACTTTGCAATCTTTACCCAAATGTTTGTGTTTGTACTTCCCATCATCTTAATTTGTATTGGTTTTTATTTTTCCACTTGGAATTGCCTTTTCTATAGTTTTCCTCAAACATGTTTGTCTAGTAATTGCTTAGTTACAACTATGGGTATTTGGTAATTAAATACTTTTTAAAATATTTTTTCTCTCCTTTTTATATACCCATATCTCAATCTCCTTTTTAGTTGTAAAATGAATGAAATAAAATTTTGTTAAAAGAAGAATGAAAGATTTACATGTAACTGGTCAATTTTAATAATACAATTTTAACAACTAAAACCAAGTTTTAATATTTTCATCTATATAAAATAAAACCAATTAAAATTATACCTCTGAAACAAATTCTCCTCAAAATTAATCAACCCTAAATCTCTAACCTCCCATGTACATCTCATTCCCTCATCAAAAAGATTTTGGCTAAATCCCTAAATCAAAAAACGTTGTCGAGTAGTACATCTCATTCCATTTATCTCTTGCTGTGCACCCACAAGTTTCCCTTTCCACTCTCACTCTCATTTTATTATGTGTCTATTATTGGCTATTGTATGTAACTGTTGGGGGTGGGGTTTTACTTTTGATTAGGGTTTAATGTTTGCGAACATGTGTATGTGATGGAGCAAAAATTATATTTGTCCAGGTATGAACAAGTGTGATACTGCAGTGGTGGGTCCTCTATGACCATAAAACCTAGGAATCATTGAATTGGTTCCCGATCTTCGGAAGAACCTTCAGGAAAGAGGGGTTGGATCTGATGGTGAGATTTGGGAAGCCAGAGACTGTGTTGGTTGAGTTGGATAAGGCCATTGATGTAGACGATGTGTATGCTCATATAGAGGTTTCACATGATGAAGTGAAGGCAGAGGAAAAGATTGAGGCGGCCATGAAGGAGGAAAATATGGAGATGAAGTACTTTTGGGGAAGCACCTTGTACAATTTTGATGATTTGCCTTTCAAATTGGACGGTATGCCTTCTAACTATAGAGGGTTTAGGGACTGAATTCAGAAGTTGAAGATAAGGTTTATGACTTTCTTTAAACTAAGAAACTTGAAATTCATTTGGCTATGTTGTCAGATAGTTTATTATTTTCTAGTTGAAAGTTTTAGAAAGGTAGATCTCTAAGTTGAATGTTTAATTTTATTTGAAGTCTAACCTTTTAAGCTTTGTTTTAAAAGGCTCTCTGTCTCTTAACTTGAATGTACCTAACAATGATTCTTTTTAGGCTCGTATGTGGATTTCAACCACACAGAGAGAGTTGAAAAAGTTGTGGGGATTGGATTTCAACCTGGATTATACCAAGGAAAGGTAAAAGGAGCATCTTGCTAGTTTCAAAAATTTTTAAACTCGTGCATATAATATTTGGGAATCTTGGTAGGAATATCTTGGATTAATGGTTGTGTTGTTTGTACAAGGTGACTCGATTTTGGATTTCTCTTTTGCAACCTTACTATCTTCTTTATTTGTGTGTTGCGGGTTTAAATCAGGGAATTTCCCCCTTATTTTTCATTCTTGGATAAGGATACTTTTTATCTTCATTTTCTATATGCCAAATGTCGCATACACATCACACGATCACAAGTTTTTTTTACTGGTTTACGTGGTTGACAATTATTCTCTGCATTCTCTTTTGTTGTGGTTGTTTTTTTGCAAAAATTTGTTTTTTTGAATAATGTAAAAAAATTATTGATCCATCTCCAATATGTGCTTGGAAAGTTTGATCTTCTAAATACTGAGAAGTAAATGAAATTGCCTTTTACAGTAAAACCAACTTTACAAAGTTCCAACCTCTATCTTGTACAATAGATTGTTGTCAATTGTCAATTTGTTGATCGTAAAGGCAGAGAAAATATGATATTGAAAAATAATCCATAATTCAATTAATACAATTTTTTTCATAAGGGGGCAAGTAAAGTTTGTTGATCGTAAAGTTTTACATTGTTATCCCTTATTTGTTTGTGTAATAGTTGAGTGTACTCTGTTTCCACTTCCAAAATTTAATTCTTGAACTTTCATTGCTACTGTTGTTTCTTGACACTCTCATTAGCATTTGAGTTCTTATTAGGGGAGGATCTACATCTAACTTTCTCAAAATTATTAACGTTTGTTTTCTTCGATATGTGAATTAGTCTGCTAGCAATGGTGGATTATTGACTTCTATACCTTAATTCTGTATCTTATTGATTTGGAAGAGAAGAGAATATAGAAAAAAGAGAGGAAGTTGGCATTGGATTTGGAAAAAAGGAACAATGTAACCAACCATAGTGATAATAGAAACAAAGATAAAGGCAAGGAAAAAGTCTTGGAAGAAGATGAAATGGACGATATTCATCAGGAGGAGAATCATGGTCCAACCAAGAAGGGACGCAAGAGCAAGGTGGTGTGTTTTCTGGTTCTTGTCATTCACTCAAGAAGATATACAATGACAAGAACCAGAAAACACACCACCTTGCTGTTGCGTTCCTTCTTTGTTGGACAATGATTTTCATCCTAATCAAAATTGTCCAATTGATCTTCTTCATAGTCTTTTTCCTTGCCTTTATCTTTGTTTCTATTGTCACTAATGTTGGTTTCATTGTTCCTTTTTTCCAATGCCAGCGCCAACTTCCTCGCTTTTTCCAGCAAACTCTTCTCTTCCAAAGCAATAAGATATAGAATTAAGATATGAAATTCAATAATCCACCACTACAAGTAGACTAATTCACATATCAAAGAAACCAAATATAAATAATTTTGAGAAAGTTCGATGCAAATCCTCCCCTAATAAGAACTCAGATGTTAATGGCAGAATCAAGAAACAAAAGTATCAATGAAAGTTCATGAATAAAATTTTGGAAGTGGAAACAGAGTACACTTAACAATTACACAAACAAATAAGGGATTACAATGCAAAACTTTACGATTGACAAACTTTACTTGCCCGCTTATGAAACAAATAGTATTAATTGGATTATGGATTAATTTTCAATATCAGATTTTGCAATATCATAGTCTACGATGGTTGAAGCATAGAAAATCTGATATTGAAAAATAATACATAATCCAATTAATACAATTTCTTTCATAATGGGCAAGTAATGTTGGTCGATTGTAAAGTTTTGCTATGTCATCCCACATTTGTTTGTGAAATTATTGAGTGTGCTCTGTCTCCACTTCCAAAATTTTATTCATGAACTTTCAATGCTTTTTTTGTTTCTTGACTTTTCCATTGACATCTGAGTTATTACTAGGGGAGGATCTGCATCTAACTTTCTCAAAATTATTTATTTTTTGTTTCTTTGATCTGTGAATTAGTTTGCTAGCAAAGGTGTATTATAGAATTCTATGTCTTATTGCTTTGGAAGAGAAGAGACAACATTAAAAAGAGAGGAAGTTGGCTCTGGCATTGGAAAAAAGGAAAAATGTAACCAACCATAGTGACAATAGAAACAGAGATAAAGGCAAGGAAAAAGACTACGAAGAAGATCAATTGGACGATATTGATAAGGATGAGAATCATGGTCCAACCAAGAAGGGACGCAAAAGCAAGTTGGTCTGCTTTCTAGTTCTTGTCATTCTCTCAAGAAGATATAGAACGACAAGAACCAGAAAACACACCACCTTGCTCTTGCGTCCCTCCTTGGTTGGACCATGATTCTCATCCTCATCAAAATCGTCCGATTGATCTTCTCCATAGACTTTTTCCTTTCCTTTATCTTTGTTTCTATTGTCACTATGTTTGGTTTCATTGTTCCTTTTTTCCAATGCCCGCGCCAACTTCTTCACTTTTTCCTGCTGTTTCTTCTCTTCCAAAGCAATAAGATATAGAATTAAGATATAGAATTCAATAATCCACCACTTCAAGTAGACTAATTCACATATCAAAGAAACCAAATATAAATAATTTTGAGAAAGTTCGATGCAGATCCTCCCCTAATAAGAACTCAGATGTTAATGGCAGAATCAAGAACCAAGAGTAGCAATCAAAGTTCATGAATAAAATTTTGGAAGTGGAAACGGAGTACACTCAACAATTACACAAACAAATAAGGGATGACAATGCAAAACTTTACGATCGACAAACTTTACTTGCCCGCTTATGAAACAAATAATATTAATTGGATTAGGGATTAATTTTCAATATCAGATTTTGAAATATCATATTCGTATAGAAGCAGAGAAAATCTGATATTGAAAAATAATACATAATCCAACTAAAACAATTTCTTTCATAATGGGCAAGTAAGGTTTGTCGATTGTAAAGTTTTGTTTTGTCATCCCATATTTGTTTGTGCAATTGTTGAGTGTGCTCTATCTCTACTTCCAAAATTTTATTCATGAACTTTCATTGCTAATTTTGTTTCTTGACTCTGCCATTAACATCTGAGTTATTACTAGGGGAGGATCTGCTTCTAACTTTCTCAAAAAATTTTATGTTTTGTTTCTTTGATCTGTGAATTAATCTGCTAGCAATGGTGGATTATAGAGTTCTATATCTTAATTCTATATCTTATTGCTTTGGAAGAGAAGAGACAACGGTAAAAAGAGAGGAAGTTGGCGCTGGCATTGAAAAAAGGGACAATGTAACCAACCATAGTGACAATAGAAACAGAGATAAAGGCAAGGAAAAGGACTACGAAGAAGATCAATTGGACGATATTGATCAGGATGAGAATCATGGTCCAACCTAGAAGGGACGCAAAAACAAGTTGGTGTGTTTTCTGGTTCTTGTCATTCTCTCAAGAAGATATAGAACGACAAGAACCAGAAAACACACCACATGGGGTTTAGGAACAGGAGTCCTTTTCCTTTTCCCATGGGGTTTAGGAACAAGAGTCCAAACATCACTCCTGGCAAACTGATTTAGCTTTTCTTGCATGGCTAGGATCCACCCTTCATCATGTAGAGCTTCTTCGATATTCTTTGGTTCAATTTCAGAGAGAATGACAAGATTGTTGACTTCCCTTAGTCTTGATCTTGTTCTTACTCCTTCTGAAGTATCACCAATGATTTTCTCTCGAGGATGATTATTTCTGTACCTCCACTCACGCCAGCGAGGGAAGACTTGCTCATTTTGAGACTCAGCATTAACTCTCTGATGAGTATTAGTTTCAGCAGGTTGGGCATTTGTCTTATCACCAGGTACTTCAGAGGGTCCTTCAGCAGGTGCTTCTGTTGAGTCTCAGAATTAATTTAAGTAATTGAAATTAGATTCAAGACACATTATCCTTAGTTTTAATTATTAACAAATTAGACTGTACAGAAAAAGATTCTACTGAGAAAGGTTTTCTTCTTTGTATTTCAGGAATCCTTTAGAAGAAACCATCTGAAGATGATCAACCTACCGAACTGAAGAAACGAGAATCTGCTAAGAAGAAGAGGTACAACTGCGCAAGCTGTAATGAAGAATGTCATCAGAGATTTTGGAAGATCAACAACCAAAAGAGCGTAGATAAAGTAAAAGGTTAATGTCTATTTGAGCAAACTGCTGAAGAAAGGAACTTGCTGAAAATGTCTACCTGTTGAAGAGCCAAGGCATGCTAAAGTAACGCAACCTGCTGAAAGTATGTGCATACAATTCTGCTGAACACATACTCTCTGAATTTGATGACGTGGTAATTCAAACTCTCTGAAGACTTGTGAGTCAATCTGATTGAAGCATTAAAAGACTCAAGTCTCTGCAAAGCGTTATGGTTAGCTGAATCAATTCAAGAGAAAAACAAAGGCTTACTGGCACGATTTCATTTCCCGACATAAAAGAGGCAACCTCCTGAAGGAAAGCAAATAGAGATAAGAGATAGAGTTAGCGCTGCTGCACACCTACTCCTGTACTATCTCTGCAATACGCTATCAGATGCCTGCAAAGGGAAAAGCTAAACTCACAACGGGATTAAAGAGAAGTTTAACGGATCTCATTATCTTTATCCAGATATCAGACTTCCTGCAATTAAAGAAAAGAAAGAGAAGAACATTAACCTGCTGAAGTGCCAAGAAAATCTCTTAAGAAATATTCAAGAGCCAAACTGCTGTGTGACAGAGCTAAATCTTAGCTGCACACCTACTCTTCTTAAGTCAGAAGCTAAAAAAAGAGAAGTTATTTCAAAACGGCTCTAAGAGCATTAATCATTACTTCTCAACGATATGATAAGCCATCTTCAACGACTATATTTCCAGAACATATAAATAGCCTCAAGGAAGGATTATGAAGATTGGCGGCCATGAATACCAGATTACGAATCGGTGAACCTTTGGTGGAGTGGCGAGAATGTAGCCCAAGATAACCAATGGCGAAGCCCAAGAGAGAATCGGCAAAAGCTCAACTTAATATCTTATCAAGCCAACTCTCTGAGGAAGTAAACCCTCATACAGAGAAGAGAATGAGCGAAATTTGTACACTTGTATCTCGTATATCCTTGTACTTAGACTTATCCTTTGTATCCTGAGTTCTACTCAGTTATCCCTTTATACAAGAAGAACCCGAGTTTAAAGTTTCTCAGAAAATTAAACTTAGTTTATATTGTAAACACTATTAAGTGTCTGAGAGCCTGGAGAGGCTTGGTGGAAGAAAGAATACTCGTTTGAGCCTGGAGAGGCTGGGTGTACAAAGAATACTGCATGAGTTGCCTGGAGAGGCAGTCGAAGACAAAGAATACTTGGTGTTGAGCCTAAAGAGGCTTGTCTGCAAAAAAATGCTCGTTGGGCCTGGAGAGGCCAGGTGTGCAAATAATACTCGTTGTAATCTTGCGGGATTAGTGGAAAATCTAGTGGACTTTTTCCCTGGGACTGGACGTAGCTCACTGGGTTAGTGGGTGAACTAGTATAAATCTTTGTGTTAAGTTCCCTCTTCCTTTAACTCTTTACTTTCCGTTGTTATATGTTTATTTCTAACCAAGGAGGGTTTAAGAAAAGTTGTTTTACTAATCGGAGCATAAAACAATCTTTTCTTTAAAAGAAAATAATTTCAAAAAGGAATTTGCTCAACCTTCTGAGTTGCATCAGCAAGTTGCTGAACTTCCCAGTTTCGGAAGGTTGATCAAATATTTTCAAATCAGTTTTGCTTGTTTCAAAAAGGTTTTCAAGAAAATCTGCAAAGATTTTAAAACACTATTCAACCCCCCTTCTAGTGTTTCCTGTGGTCCTAACAGCTTCATCCTTAGCCTTTGAGGTCTCTGAAGTATGATTCAGCTCCATTCCTGCAAAATCATCTTCTAGATCTAATAGTTCCCTATCAGTCTCTTTAACATCATTAAATCTAACGTGAATGTTTCTTCAATAGTTTGGGTTCTAGAATTGTAAACTCTATATGCCTTAGAGGTTTCTATGTAACCAATGAAGAATCCCTTGTCAGATTTGGAATCAAATTTCCCAAGATCGTCTTTGGTGTTAAGTATAAAACACTCACAGCAAAAAATATGAAAATATGAAATGTTGGGCTTTCTTCCTCTCCATAATTCATAGGGAGTCTTATTGAGAATTGGCCTTACCAAAATTCTGTTTTGGATATAAAAAGCTGTGTGAACAGCCTCTGCCCAAAAAGACCTTAGAAGATTGCTTGAAATGGGCATGGTTCTTCCCATCTCCTGCAAGCTTCTGTTCTTTCTCTCAACAACCCCATTTTGCTAAGGTGTTCTTGCCACAGAGAAATTGTGAAAGATCTCATTCTCATCACAGAACATGCTAAAGCTTGAGTTTTCAAACTCACCTACATGATCACTTCTGATGGCAGAAATGCAAAATCCTTTTTCATTTTGCACCCTCTTACAGAATTTGGCGAAGTTCTCAAAAGTTTCATCCTTGCTTTTGAGAAACATTACCCAAGTAAATCTAGAATAGTCATCGACGATGACGAAACCATACGTTTTACCAGAAAGACTTTCAGTTCTTGTACTACCAAACAAATCAATGTGAAGTAGTTCTAGGGGTCTAGCAGTTGAAACATCATTTATGCTTTTAAAAGAACTTCTAGTTTGCTTCCCCTTTAAGCAGCTTTCACACAAAATATCATATTTGAAAGAGAGCTGGGGTAAGCCTTTCACAAGATTGTGTTTTGTGAGCTTTGAGATTAATCTCAAACTGGCATGCCCCAATTTCTGATGCCAAATCTATTTTTCATTTTTTACAGAAATAAGACACGTTACATTTTGATATGCTAAGTCCTCAAGATCAATCTTGTGCACATTATTGTGTCTCTTTGCAGTAAAAATGATTTGGTCAAAAGAGTCTTTGACTATGCAGCCATCCCTTGTGAAGCATACAACAGAACCACTCTCACATAATTGACTTATGCTCGGCAGGTTAAGTTGGAGACCTTCAACCAAGAGGACATTGTGGATGACATATGAAGGAGATATACCTACTGAACCTACGCCAGTGATTTTGCCTTTCTGATCTCCTCCAAAGGTCACCACACCACCATCCTTAGGTGTAAGGTTTTGGAATAAACACCTTTCTCCTGTCATGTGTCGCGAGCAGCCACTATCCAGGTACCATTTGTGGTGTCTCCTTTTTCCTGTTAAACACATCTGCAACTGGAACAATTAAAGCTTTAGGTACCCACATCTTTTTGGGTCCTTTCTTCTTAGCAGGAGGTCTACCTTTCTTTTTGTGTCGGCACTGTGACATATCATGTTCAGGCTTTCCATAGTGAAGGCATCCTTTACCTTTCTTAGCCTTATTAGCATTTTTAATTTTAACATCATGCATGGAGGAAGTTTCTGAATGACCGAGACCACTTTTGTCCTTGGGATTCATTTCAACACCCAAAAGAATATTCAGGTTTTTGGTTCCATTGACAAAAGTAGCCAGGTCCTTTGTGAGTTCAGCAACTTGTTTTTTAAGATTCTCATTTTCCTTTTTCAAACTTGTCGAATCACAAATATCAGAGCTAAGAAGCTTTTCCTTGAGTGACAAATTTTCAGCTTCAAGAGCTTTATTTTTGGTAGCTACTTCAGTGAATGCTCTTGATAGCTCTTTGTACTCATGAAAACGTTCCTTAGAACATTCCACCAGATCATCATACATATCTTGCAGGGTTTGTGGTATTACCTTTGATTCAGAGTTGTCTGATAAAGGAAGGCTTTCCATCATACACAGGTTGGCTTCTTCAGCATCTTCCTCATCCTCATCAGAGGTGAACTCATCAAGATCTTCCCATGTTTCCATGTACCCTTTCTTCTTGTTTGGAAATTTCTTCATGTTTGAAGAAAACCTTTTTAGCTTAGGGCAATCTGCCTTCATGTGACCAGGCTGTTTACATTCATAGCAGGTTATTTTTTCAGAAAAAGTATCTTTTCCTGACTTGCCCATCTTGTTGTCAGATGAGGATGACTTTCTGAATCTTGCCTTCTTCTGAAGCAGCCTCTTGATCCTTCTACTTATCAGAGCAAGGTCATCATCATCATCATCAGAGTCACCTTCTGAGTTTTCAGAGTCTTCGGAGGACTCGTCAACCTTCAAGGCTTTTTGAGTAGCAGTCCTGCCCAGCTTGGACTTGGCGTTCAGTGCAAGTGATTTCTTCTTAGGAGCATCTTCTCCTAGCTCCAACTCATGGACCTTGAGGGATCCCAAAAGTTCCTTCATTCTGAGAGAGTTGAGGTCTTTTGCCTCTTGAATGGCAGTTACCTTGGGCCTCCAAATCTTTGGCAAACTTCTCAAAATTTTGCGATTATTATCTCCTGAGTCGTAAGTCATTCCCAGAGACTTTAGTCCATTGGTGATGGTCTGGAATCTCCCGAGCATCTGATCAATTGATTCAGTCTCATGCATCTTTAACATCTCATATTGATGCACCAACATGCTGATTTTAGATTGTTTCACATTGTCAGTTCCTTCATGAGCCGCAGACAGAGTGTCCCGGATTTCCTTAGCAGAGGAGCAGCCATGTACTTTCTCATATTATGATTTGCTCAATGAATAAGTCAAGTAGAGTTTAGCTTTAGCATTGAGTTGTACACGTGCTTTCTGTTCTCCCGTCTATTCTGACTTGGGAATGGGCACACCATTGTTGGTAGGAGTATAGTCACCATCGGTCATTACGTCCCAAATATTTATGTTACTGCTTTCGATGAAGAGCTTCATACGATCTCTCTAGTAATGATAATGAGAACCGTTGAAAGCAAGAGGCCTTGAAACGGAGGCACCTTCCACGATGTAATGTGAGTTGCTTGTAGAGGCTTCCATCTGGATCTTTACCCTCAGCACTTGTGAGATGCTCAACCCGAGGTTGAGCTCCGATACCAACTGTTAGGACCACAAGAAACACTAGAAGGGGGGTTGAATAGTGTTTTATAATCTTTACAGATTTTCTGGAAAACCTTTTGAAACAAGCAAAGATATTTTCAAAGTTCAAGTAGTTTGTAGAGAAATGAGTTTTCGGAGACTTGCTGAAACACTTCATGTAACGTCCTAATTTCTAAATTCAGAAATAATGCCTGTTGGAAGCACTATTTCCAAATTCGTGAAATTATTTCATTCATTTCGCGTATCGACATATAATACCATCGCTTGAGTAACCCAACAAATTACTAAAGCTCCAACGATACATATATAACTCAAGGAAATAATAACATAATGTTGCCATCAAGGCTCAAATACAACAATATTAAACTAACATAATGATTTCTAAAGTAGCTTTAACAAATAACACTAGTGGTTCTAAACCACATGAAAAACATCAAAGAAAAATAAACAATAAGACTATTGGTCTTCACATGCCAACTACTACTCGTCATAGTTCTGATCAGTATCCTGCACCACTGAAAATATTGTTCCCATGGAATGGGGTGAGACCAACGTCCCAGTGAGTGTAACAGTGTGTGCAGTGTGGGGAAAGCAACCAAGAACCATCATGGCATACATATAAATTTAAGAGACATAAAAGAGATAATGATACAGAATTCAACACAAAGGAAAATCAATCATCAAGATGCAATGCATGGCTGTGAGGTGTTGTTCCCGACACCCAGGGTCTTTTCTCTGTTACTTGACCGTGATGAGCGCTCGGCCTGAGAATCCAAGGACCGTCGTCCAGGGAAACCTGAGATTAAGTCTTATTTGAACATGAATGACACATTACTTGATTATTTTTAATAATTGAGGATCCCCCATCTTCCCCTTGGCCGAGGGTTAGATGAGATCACCTCGTCTTTCTTAAACATGATTGCCCGAAGGCCTGTGACGGTCAATGACCCTGTGATAGCCCGGAGGCTCTGTGATAGCTATAAGCCCTGTGATATCTTAATTCATAATTCATGACTGTAATGGCCAAGGGCCCATGATTTCATAATAAAATATTCAAGGTTCATAATACATCATACAGAATCATCCAATCATCTACCCTAAGGTTTTGGCAATTCAATACATACAATAGTCAGTATATTCACAATTCTTATGTTCATACCATGCATACATCACTAATTCATAGAAGGAAAGGGGGAAAAGAATAGGGAACATGCAATGGCAATCATGCAGAACAAACAAGTGAGAGTCCACCCACCTGTGAGTCGAGAAAACGGAGAAAGAACGAAGAATGGAGGGCCTTGATGGGGGAAAGATTGATGCAAGACTCGTTCTTGATGAGTAGAAATCGTTCTTGGCCTTTGCTGGGAATTTCTCTCACTAGAACCTCTCTCTCTCTCTCTGAAAATACGAAAAAACGGAAGAAAGAACTGACTGAAACCGTCCACGAACGTGTTTTAAAGTGCAGAAATCGGACCTGCGCTCAAGCCTCGCTTGAGCGCAGCTCAAGCGCAAGTTCTCGCTCAGGCTGCGCTTGAGCTCAGCTCGAGCTGAATTTCTCAAATTGCTCTCTGTTTTTCTGCGCTCAGGCTGCGCTCGAGCTCAGCTCGAGCGAGAGAACCAGATTGCAATTTTCCCTTCTTGCGAAGGTGCAGTTTTCATCCAAACCCTATCATATAACCTATCAAACTGAAGCCCCGGAAATAAGCTTTCTAATGAGAGTGGAATCACCTCAATCGGACATCTACAACTCTAGATATTTGCAATTTAGTGCACCAAGGTCATTAGGCTTAGAACCAACATCAAGCAACAACCTTAGTTTTTGCCTCTTAAGCTTTTCCTTATCCATCTACATTCAAATTCTAATTCGAATCTTATATTTAAACATCATCCTAAACTTGATATTACTCTCTTATCTCTATTTCTTGTGATGTTATCATTCCTATTTTAAAATATGATCTTTAAATTAAAATGCTAAAGCATATCTCTTTCCTGAGGATATCCCAATCGGTTCTGATATTATTATATTAATATTAATAATATAATAACTACTACATTTATAACAATTAAGGTTAATTGAAACATTAATAATATAATTTATCTTCTAATAATTTTATTATTATCTTGTTATATTAATAACAATTATTATATCTTCTAATATCAAATTCTATATCTCTCTTTTAGTATTCATATTATCGTGCCATTATTATATCATTAATATTATAATATTATTTTATTAATAGTTATTGTTATTATTATAAAGATTCTCTTTTCATCACCAATATTATCTAAATATAATTATAAGTATTTTAATTTTATTATGATTATTATTTTTGTTATAATTTTAGATTTCTAAATTTTTGGGATGTTAAAATTCTACCCTTAAATAAATTTTGTCCTCAAAATTTGTGTTATTATTCTCTTAAACTTAAGTCTATGACACTGCATATTGGTAACCTATAGCTTCGGGTTGGATATCATGTCTCCATTAATAATAATTGTGACTAACTATTCGAAGTCTAGAATAAATTATATTCCTAAACCAAATCCATTGAATCATTCACCACATTTACCATAACCTAATAGTTTGAGTTTCCTTCCTAAACTTAAACTCTATTTCTTCAACTGTAATTTCTGAATATTTTTCTTATGATCAACAACCTATGTAACTATTAAATAATTAATTTTGACACTTTCAAAGATCATGGCCTAAATAACGATAAATGTGTGAGCCATTGACTCATGATCATATCCTAATTATAAAACTATCTAAACTGTAAAATGTCCTTATTGAGATCCTCCTAGATCCAATGATGAAATCAATAATTCTTAACCATATATACGTAATTACTCAATTTCAAACAAGCTCAAGATTAGATCTTTACCTCTAAACCTTTTAACTATAAACATAAAATTATCATATCCCTATCACCCAAAACCATCAAAATAAAGAAACCTCTATCTCTAAAAAGATTAAATCTATACCTCTTAAATCATACAATACCAAATCTTTATTCTTAAAACTATTAATTATTAGTCAAATCTCCATATCTAACCTACAAAAACAAGCTTCACAGTTTTCCTCAAATAAACGATCACTTAAACTTTATGCAAAACGTTATCCATCTTCCTAGGTTCTAATAATTTATCATCACCTTAGAAAGATTTTTATATTCAAAAGTAATTTTATCTCTTATATAATATTTTCCTCCTATCCTTCATCAATTGAAAACAACTCCAAACCATTATAATCTTATCCTAAGATCTAAAGATCCATTTACAATTCTCCTTTCACCTATTTCCCAGTTTTTAATTAAATGTGAAGATTTGTACACTTAAACTGTTTTTATTTCTAAGGGTTTCTTTCTTTTATTTTATTATTATTATTTTTTTTTCACTCATTCTAATACTTTCAGAAAATTAATCTCAACCAAATATATATAGTTTTTAATCTAAATCTAGATAATGTTATCATTTCAAATAGGTTGAATTAATAAAGGGATTATGATAGTAAATTCCTATTATTTAATTATATGACTTTATAAAATTTATCCTTAATATTTTTTTTTTCATATTTTCATTATTCTTACTTTTCAACAATATTTATTTATCTTTACAAGATTTGATGGGGTAAGATATATTTTAAAATACTATGACATCTCTCTGATAATTATCTGCCCTGTATTATTCTGAAATTCCTATTTTCTGCTAACAATTCCTAAAATTATATATGAAATAATAGATACTATTTCCTTCCCGACTTTATCTACTTGTAACAAACCTTATCGTATTTTTCAAACATTTTTATTTATCCTACAACTTCTATTTCATCCGAATCCTCTAGTGTTATAAAGTAGCTTATTAGTTGCTATTATCACTACCTTTATTGGAATCTTAGTTATACTTCATAAATTTCTAGCTACCTCCAAAATTAAACTCATAAGATAATCTACTCTCAAAATCCTCCAATTTACATCTAATTTGATCCTAACAATTTTGTTTTATATCTATCTATCTATCTATATATATATATATAACAAATCCTATCCTTGAAAACATTTTATTTCAACTGGAAATAAGACCTTATCTGGGAATCTGAATTATCCTAATTTAGATCAATTCTAAATCCAAGAAACTCAAATTCAGTCAAGTAAATCAAACAATCCATCCTACTCAAGTAAATTACGTCACCAAGGTGCAACTACCGATAACCATCAACATCAGGGTCAACCTACACTAACAGGGATTTAAAGAAATGGAGCAAGAATATGGTATAAATGTACTATAATTACATCTAATGACCCATTAGGGATTCTAGGAGTACTAGTTTAATACTTTAGGGAACAAAGGATTACACTTGCTTCTTGCATATTAAAACCAAATTACTGATCATAAGGCTTAAATAATCTAATCACCATCAAATTAAAATCACTGACCGCCAAATTAGATATCTAATTTGATCCATATAATGACTAGGCAACTAAGAATGAGATTAGAATCGAAATAGCAACTCAACACCAACACACACCAGTAGGGAAAAAAAGGAAAGAAGGAAAGAATATGAGATTAAAGACCCTAATTCAATTCCTCGAATTATCTTTAAGATTATACCTACTCGACGGTAAACGCTTAACCAAGAGCTAGTGTTACTCCCCCTTCACTAATAGTATTAGGTTCCTCTAACCTCCCATGAGTCCCACACTTCCCTTCTAACCTCTACCTGTCATGGAAAAACTCCAATCCTAGAAATTTACCATCATCTCCACATGCAAGACATTCAAACAACGCAAACAAACAGACATATCAGTCAATTATTCAAGCAAAACAAGCATCATGATTAATCAAACAAGTCACACACTCAAGGTGTAACCACAAGCAACCAATATTATCCTCCCTTCATCTAACAAATGGGTGGCTCTAACCTCGTTAGGGAAGTGCCCCAATTCCATTAACGAGGTATCATATTCATGTCACTAACCATAATCCCGTGTACAACGCACCCAGTAGAGGGGTGATCAGTCCCTATACTGGTTACGGGGTACAGTGGGATAATAGTGAGTCACGGGCAACTAACTTAACCACAGTCCAATTGGATTGAACTGCTCTGATACCAAAATGTAACGTCCTAATTTCTAAATTCAGAAATAATGCCTGTTGGAAGCACTATTTCCAAATTCGTGAAATTATTTCATTCATTTCGCGTATCGACATACAATACCATCGCTTGAGTAACCCAACAAATTACTAATATACCGTTTGGTTTAAATTCTAAACCATCCAGAGTCAATTCTGCAGAATTGATTTTAAATCACTTCCGTCCAAAGTACTTCATAAAGCGTGCATCATCCATCTCAACCATTCATTTCTAGAATCAATTCTACTCAACTGTAAACCAAATGGACCCTAAAGCTCCAACGATACATATATAACTCAAGGAAATAATAACATAATGTTGCCATCAAGGCTCAAATACAACAATATTAAACTAACATAATGATTTCTAAAGTAGCTTTAACAAATAACACTAGTGGTTCTAAACCACATGAACAACATCAAAGAAAAATAAACAATAAGACTATTGGTCTTCACATGCCAACTACTACTCGTCATAGTTCTGATCAGTATCCTGCACCACTGAAAATATTGTTCCCATGGAATGGGGTGAGACCAACGTCCCAGTGAGTGTAACAGTGTGTGCAGTGTGGGGAAAGCAACCAAGAACCATCATGGCATACATATAAATTTAAGAGACATAAAAGAGATAATGATACAGAATTCAACATAAAGGAAAATCAATCATCAAGATGCAATGCATGGCTGTGAGGTGTTGTTCCCGACACCCGGGGTCTTTTCTCTGTTACTTGACCGTGATGAGCGCTCGGCCTGAGAATCCAAGGACCGTCGTCCAGGGAAACCTGATATTAAGTCTGATTTGAACATGAATGACACATTACATGATTATTTTTAATAATTGAGGATCCCCCATCTTCCCCTTGGCCGAGGGTTAGATGAGATCACCTCGTCTTTCTTAAACATGATTGCTCGAAGGCCTGTGACGGTCAATGACCCTGTGATAGCCCGGAGGCTCTGTGATGGCTATAAGCCCTGTGATATCTTAATTCATAATTCATGACTGTAATGGCCAAAGGCCCATGATTTCATAATAAAATATTCAAGGTTCATAATACATCATACAGAATCATCCAATCATCTACCCTAAGGTTTTGGCAATTCAATACATACAATAGTCAGTATATTCACAATTCTTATGTTCATACCAAACATACATCACTATTTCATAGAAGGAAAGGGGGAAAAGAATAGGGAACATGCAATGGCAATCATGCAGAACAAACAAGTGAGAGTCCACCCACCTGTGAGTCGAGAAAACGGAGAAAGAACGAAGAATGGAGGGCCTTGATGGGGGAAAGATTGATGCAAGACTCGTTCTTGATGAGTAGAAATCGTTCTTGGCCTTTGCTGGGACTTTCTCTCACTAGAACCTCTCTCTCTCTCTCTCTCTGAAAATACGAAAAAATGGAAGAAAGAACTGACTGAAACCGTCAACGAACGTGTTTTAAAGTGCAGAAATCGGACCTGCGCTTAAGCCTCGCTTGAGCGCAGCTCAAGCGCAAGTTCTCGCTCAGGCTGCGCTTGAGCTCAGCTCGAGCTGAATTTCTCAAATTGCTCTCTGTTTTTCTGCGCTCAGGCTGCGCTCGAGCTCAGCTCGAGCGAGAGAACCAGATTGCAATTTTCCCTTCTTGCGAAGGTACAGTTTTCATCCAAACCCTATCATATAACCTATCAAACTGAAGCCCCAGAAATAAGATTTCTAATGAGAGTGGAATCACCTCAATCGGACATCTACAACTCTAGATATTTGCAATTTAGTGCACCAAGGTCATTAGGCTTAGAACCAACATCAAGCAACAACCTTAGTTTTTGCCTCTTAAGCTTTTCCTTATCCATATACATTCAAATTCGAATTTGAATCTTATATTTAAACATTATCCTAAACTTGATATTACCCTCTTATCTCTATTTCTTGTGATGTTATCATTCCTATTTTGAAATATGATCTTTAAATTAAAATGCTAAAGCATATCTCTTTCCTGAGGATATCCCAATCGGTTCTGATATTATTATATTAATATTAATAATATAATAACTACTACATTTATAACAATTAAGGTTAATTGAAACATTAATAATATATTTATCTTCTAATAATTTTATTATTATCTTGTTATATTAATAACAATTATTATATCTTCTAATATCAAATTCTATATCTCTCTTTTAGTATTCATATTATCGTGCCATTATTATATCATTAATATTATAATATTATTTTATTAATAGTTATTGTATTATAAAGATTCTCTTTTCATCACCAATATTATCGAAATACAATTATAAGTATTTTAATTTTATTATGATTATTATTTTTGTTATAATTTTAGATTTCTATATTTTTGGGATGTTACACATCAGCAGGTCTAGTAAAATTGCTTTTTAAAAAGATTTGCATAAATGATAAGTTGTTCTTGCTGCGAAAATTATAAACTTACTTTTCAGAACCCTCCTTAGTTAGATATAAATAGATAACAACGGAAAATAAAGAGTAAAGGGTTGAGAGAACTTAACACAGAGATTTATCCTGGTTCACCCACTAACCCAGTGAGCTACGTCCAGTCCCAGGGCAAACACACCACTGGATTTTCCACTAATCCCGCAAGATTACAACGAGCATTATTTGCCCATCTGGCCTCTCCAGGCCCAACGAGTGTTCTTTTATAGACAAGTGGTCGAGGCCGTACTCAACCAAATAAAATGAATTGAACTGCAGTAGGTTGATTAACCCAAAGTCGTCTCTCTCTAAAGGAATCCAATTACAAATTCAGAATTTCAATCCCATAGCAACTCACACACACAAGAGGATTTTGATTGTTGTTCATACTAATTTCCTAATTTCCAAAACAGAATTTAAATTTGCAGAAAACAATTTCAGAAAAACGAATTGGTTCTCTACCTCATTCACAAATTGGATCAATCATTGGTTTATACAAAATTCCTCAATTCCTTGACAGATTCAAATTCGGATTAAGCATCCTCATTAATTTTCACACTAGAATAAAGCAAACTAGCATGAATCCTAATTTCTAATCCTTGGAATTAAGCAAACCTAGAATTCATTTCAGATTAAGCAACCTAAAATGTGAGTTAGATTCAGATTAGAATTTGAATTCCATAAAGCATGTAACTCAATTTCAAATTCAAACCTAAACATCAAGAAACTAGGAGAAGGAAAGTGAAGAATCTGTCCAAGAATTCAAGACATGAAAAACGAAATTATAACCTCAATTTCCTTTGTGAATTCAGTAGAGAAACAATCCTTGAAGCTTAGCCTTCCATTTCCACGGAGGAGAAACTCGAAAATTGAAGAAGATGAAGAAGAGGAACCAAATTCGAAAATTGCAAGAAGAGAGAAAAGAGAGGGAAAGTGGAGAGTCTTTTTTCTAAAATCTGAAAAATGAATGTAAAGTGTTCAAACTACTCAGCAACACACCTATTTATAGAGCCTAAATCACTAACAATCTGATTAGGCCTTAATTGGGCCGAAATTAATTAAAACAGGCCCACAAACTAATTACAAAACTAATCAAATTCAGACTTGTGTCAGACAGCAACAGTAGACGATTTTCAAACAGAAACTGATCCTAATTGCTTCATGGTAATATGGTCATATTGGATATCAAATTAAAGCCCCGGAAGTTAGCTTTCCAATGCCACTGGAATCTCTCAAATCGGACACCTATAGCTCCAGATATCATCAAAACAAGACAGGTAGGTCAGTAGGCTTAAAAATCCGAATTTAAACAACATTCACAATTAAAGCCCAATTAAGCCCAATTTGGTAAATTCCAATTAAAACAGTGGATTTAATAACAATTATAGTCCAAGCAAGCTAAGATTAATTATGCAAAGTGTGAATAAAAATGTGTTCATCAACAAGCCTCTCCAGGCTCAACAATGAGTATTCTTTGCACACCTAGCCTCTCCAGGCTCAACACCGAGTATTGTTTGCACACCTAGCCTCTCCAGGCTCAACACAAGTATTCTTTAAACACACAGCCTCTTGAGGCTGCAAACCCAAGTATTCTTTTAACACAACCTCTTCAGGCTAACTCAGCAAATACAGTTTGAAAGGATGAATGCTCAAACTCTGAAACTACACAAGTTTAGAGCTCTAACTGGGAAAATTGTACAAATGACTGAGTAAGACTCAGGATATAGAAGTTGTTGTACAATAAATTATGAAACAGATGAGTATAAATTTTTGCAGCGTTTCAGCAAGTTGATTTCTCTGTTCTCAGTTCTCTGTTTCTTTCTTCATGGAGTCTGATATTTATAGAGAAGAATGCATCCATCCGTTGAACTCCAATCGATATCCCGTTGAGAGATAGCATTTAATGCAAATGCTCCCGTTGTGACACATAGCCTGAACCCTCAGCAATAGCAGGTAGTAGAGTCAGCTCACAAACTTCACTTTTTCTGAGTCGCATGTACTTTTCTGCAGACTTTGCCTTTTTGGTGAGAGAAATTTGAAATATGCCAAAAAGCACTTTCTCTGACTTTCCAGAAGAATGAGAGGCACAAGTAATTTGAGACTGCTACACGAGACTTGAGTCTTCAAGGAGGATTTCTGAGAATATTGTAATGAAGACAAACAAGCATTGATACGTCATTTCACAACTTCAGGAGGTTCACCGCTATTAGCAGGCAACGTTCTCTCGGCAGGTTTCCTTGCTTCGGAAGGTCTCACGTACTTCAGATAAAATGTTTCCTTCAGATTGAACCTTATGAAATATTGAACATATACCTTCAACAGAAATTATTCTTTCACGTTAAAGCCAAATTTGTTATTCATTAAAACTTTGGGATTGCGAGACTTAAAACATTATTATCCTTTTAATAACATTTTGAGACTCAACAAAAAAAGCATTTCACTCTTCGAACATAATATATCCTATTAGTATCTTTCTCAATGCTATGTAGCTTTTTCCTGTAAGGGACGACGATCTCACCTTTCTCCATGATTATTCTAAGTTGGTTTTTAAAAGCAAAAGTATCGTGTCCCGACTTTATCAGTTCTATGATATAGTTTAATTTTATAAAAAAAATTATTTTATATCTAAATATTAATATTTTTTAATATATATACTTTTTGTTACAAAAATATATATATATATATACTTTTTAATAATAAATACATTTTAAAATATAATATATAAAATATATTTAAAAAACAAATCAAATCTGATATGTAAATATTATATTAGAATTAATTAAATTATGTATATAATTTAAATTTAATATATAAATATTAAGAGATAATTGATATAAATTAAAAATTTAATTTAAATATTAAATGATAACTGTTTTGAATCTAAAATATTAGTTTATATAAATGTAATTATTTCAACCATATAATTTAACTATTAATATTTTATATTATTATATCTTTTATATAATTTAAATATTAAAACCAATGGTTATTGTTATTGTAATTATTAATTGAGATTATATATTATTGAATAGTAATGATAAGTGTTTGAATTAATAAAAATAGGTTAAGAATTAAAATAAAATAATTAATTTTAAAAATATCATGCTTCTAAGAGATTGATAGAGGTTTAACACAATGTTCAAATAGATTTATAACAAAAGTGTGTGAAAGACACATTTAAAAAATTGACATGTGGTTTTTAAAATGACAAAACAGAGAAAGTGTATCACTCACTTTTTTTAATTAATTTTTGATTTATGATAGTATACTTTTGCCATGAAATTACTTTGTAACGCTCTTTTGCATCTTTTTTTATTAATGAACACCCCTAGCTCTTTATATATGTTATCCCAACAACAAAAAGATACATATTTGCTAAACAACCCATGATATCAATTCAAATTCATGGTATCGGAATAGACGAGATATTTAGTTATTTAAAATTAAAGGATTTTGATTATTTTGTCACTAATTTAGTATTTACTTTGTTCTTCACGAGGGCATCCTGTGAGAAATATGAACATCAAGCACTGGACAATCTATTTCTTTGTTTGACTTTGACATGTGGTTTGGGGGCAATAGCGTGAGCCCGTGTTCTGTTCCATTGCTTATAAGAATATCATTATGAAATGATCCTTTAGGAGTAGCTCTTCTAGAAGTTGTTCCTGGTGATGGAGCTGGCGTTACTGCTGATGCAGAGGCCAGTTCCTCTGCATTTACCACCATCATGGCTGGTGGTGGCGGCAGTTGCGGTCTTCTGATATGATTCGGCGTGTAACTCCTCATTCCTCTAGCCTTCATTGCTATAGTTGAATTTCCTATCAAGTTGGAAATAAAGAGAATTAATGAGAAAAATAAAACTACCAAGTCCTGATGGAAACAGAGCATTAGCAACAAAGATGCAAACTCCTTTATATCATTCTTGAGAGTAATTAACAGTTCCTTGAAGATATTTACCATTTAACTCGAAATTGGCTTTTGAATTCTTTGACAAGAGAATTATAGATGGTGTGATGATTGTGAGGAAAGCCCAGAAGAATAATATTGGAACTAAATTTCTTTCACTCATTTGTAAAGAAAACACACACCAATTTCATGAGCATTTGTGTTGGGTTTATAATATACAAAGACTTGCGTGTCAAAAAGAGAGGTACAAAGGCGTGGGAGATGTTCTTGACTTCTGGAGATTAGCTGGCCATGTTTAAAGATCATTACTATTAGAAAATTTGCAGCCGCTACTGAATTTGCTAGTTTTGTTGTTATTGTTATTATAAAAAAAAGCTAGAGTCAAGTTTTGACAACTTAACCATTGGTTTCTTGGTTTCTCGGTTGTTACTTGTTACTTGTTAGGTAGTTGTGAGATAGCCTTTGGTGTATATTGTAACGTCTTAATTTCTTAATTCAAGAAGAATGTTCGTTGGAAACATTATTCCGAATTTTTGAAATTATTTCGCGCATTTCGTGTACCGACATACAAATCACACAACGCTTAAGCAATCCAACGTTTGCTTAGGCTTCCACAAAATTCATACATTAAAATTTTCAATATTGATTCTTAATTAAAAACCTAGGGAAAGAACCTACACTTTGGAGTGTTATGGTCCATAAAACTCCTACCGGAAATCCGACAGAGTTTCCCCTGAAAATTGGACATTTCCCAATTTTACAACTTAACCTGAAACTCAGAAAAGTACCAGTATAGTTTATAATATCACCATGACTAGTCCAAATCTATAGCAAAATGGGCCTCCATGGCTAAACCAAACATTCACATCCTTCTCTTCAAATAATACAATCCAATGATTTAAATACATATGCATACATATACAATTCTTAATCAATATATAACTATATTAAATCTGAGAGTCCTAAGGTAACTGGAAGCTGGGGAGGCGGGAGGGTCCGCCTCGAGACTCCGACCCGTCCTCCAATGCTAAGAAATCCTTTCCTGCACAACTGAAAATGTTTTCTCACAACGTGGGATGAGACTACGTCCCAGTGAGTGAGGTATCGGTGTGTGCGGTGTAGGGGAAAACAAAACACATGACATATAGAAGTAAAGCATAACTTCAACAATTATAAAAGTGTTCGTAATAGAAAGTCAAGACATATAGGGTTAGTCATCCAAGGAAAATCATAAATGCAGGGTCTTTCATGAAGTGTTTTACCCAACACCCAAGGGGTCTTTCCACTTATCTGTGAGGCTAGACTGAGCTCAGACTAACAGAGACCATCGTCCCTGAAGGCCATAAGACCTTAACCCATTAACTGTGATAGATTCAAACCAGAATTTATTTAATTCTTTAACATGAGTCCATGGACCAAGCAAGGCCTTAAAACATGAGTCCATGGACCAATTCTTTCTTAATTAACATGAGTCCAAGGACCGGAGACAGAGTCTAAAAAACATGAGTCCAGGGACCAAAACATGATTATTTACATGAGGTCTAAAGACCCAAAAACAATTTCATGAGGTCATGAGACCCAAAACCATTTCCATGAGGTACAAAGACCCAAATCATTTTCCTTTACCATTATCATGAGGTCGAAGACCCAAAACATTTCCTTTTTCATTTTCATGAGGTCAAAGACCCAAAACATTTCCATGAACATGGTGGGGGTTAGAAACATGTACAAACATTCATTGAGTGCATAAACATGATAATAAGCATGAACATAAGCAATTATAGGCATAACCAACATCCCAAACCTCAAATTTCATGAAACCCCCAAATACTCTAACCTAAGGTTTGATCCAAAATTAAGCAATCCAAAGCAATACACATATAAATCCCATTGTTGACTTCAAATAATCACATAATCAAGGTTCCATCATCAATCATACAAGAAAATCCTAAAATTCCCAATTTCCTAACCTAGGGTTTAGGCAACCAAGCCACACATGCAATTAATCCAAGATTTCACCCTAGTTTCACATAAAACCTACTCTAATCATCACTAATAGCAAGGGGGAGAAGAATGGGGAGCATACAATGAGATAGCAAACAAGAATCCAAGAAGGTGAGAACCACACTCACATGAATAGGGAGGATTTGGGGAATAAGATGGAGGAACGAGCAAGAATCCTTAGCTCCAAAGGTTGAAGATGGTGATGGTGAACCTCTAGCCAAGGTCTCCTTAGCTCCCTCTCACTTTCTCTCTCTAATCTCTAGTCTCTCTCTAACCCTAAGTGAAGGAAGAAGAAAATAAAATGAAAGAAGAAGGCCGATGTTTTATAAAAAAAATCTGATGCGCACACGCTCAAGCGTGCCCCTGGTGCAGCGCTTGAGCTTGCACAACCAGAAGCCCCTTAATGATTCTGTCACGCACACGCTTGAGCGTGCCCCTGGTGCAGCGCTTGAGCGTGCGCAACCAGAAACCCCCTATGGTTCTGTCACGCGCACGCTTGAGCGTGTCCCTGGTGCAGCGCTTGAGCGTGCACAACCAGAATCCAATTTTATGGTTTTTGATGCTTTTACTCATTCCAATCTTTTCTAACCCCCTAAACCTTCCCTAGAAACGCTGAAATCAATTCCTTATCCTCTCTAATCACCAAATACAATTTATTTTCCCCTAAAGCCTATTTCTTAACCATCTTAACATACCTGATGACAAAACTTAGTATGATATGCCTCTAAGGTAAACCTACGATCACTTGGGGCTTGATATTGGTTTCTCCTCCTGAATTTCCTTAACACTCATGAATTCCTAACTAAATCCCCTATCTCTTCCTTAGAAGTTATTCCCCTCCTTAAATAAATTTTGTCCTCAAAATTTTCCCTCATCGTCCTCCTGACAGTTTACTCTTCCCACGTCAACGCTCGATAACTAATACCTCTATTGTCCAAAGGAGCTTGCAAAGAGTTAGGGGTTGATTGGCTTCCTAATCTTGTCTCTTCGTCCTTTACTTACCAGCCTAGTCTTGGGTCTCAATTACCTTCCACGCTCGCTCTAAGTCTAACTTCATATCGTCACTATCCTAACATCTCACTTTCACTTCCTAACCCCTGTCCCAAAATGGCTACCAATTCTCCCATAATAAATTCACTCATTACTGGTCCTCTATCCTGCTTGAGGTGTCTTAAGGTCAAGAGGGAAGATGGGTGCGGGCTTTGTAACATCCCGTTAATTTATAAAGATGATTAATAGGTAAATATAAGAAGGGTAAATTATATATATAAGTCTTAGTATTAAGAAGGTTTTAATTTCGGAAGAGGTTAAAAGACTTAGACAAGAGAAAACCAAGTTTCAGCATTTTCGCTCAAGCCAAAATGATTCGCTTGAGCGAATTATGCAGCAAAAAGGGAGAAAATGCAATTCTGCATTTTTCGCTTAAGCGAAAGTGGATTCGCTTAAGCGAAAATAGGGGGATTTTGGAGTGCTCTCTGGACGTTTTTCGCTCAAGCGAAATGATTTTCTCTCAAGCGAAAATTGTCAAGAGAGGGGTCATTTTCTGGTCCATTTTCACTTAAGTGAATGTCTTCTCGCTTAAGAGAAAATGAGAAAAGAAAGTTGATCTCGAACATTTCGCTCAAGCGAAAATGTTTCGCTCGAGCGAAAATCCACTTATAGCCCTTATACATTCCTTCTAGGGCTCCATTCTAATGATTATTCTTCTTCTTTCCTTCGATTACTTAGAGAGAGACGGAGAGGTTCTAGAGAGAAGGGGAAAATTGAAGGATCAAGGAAGGATTCCAACTCCAAATTTAAGGCTCCTTTGAGTTGCACACCATTCCAACGCTCTTTTCTTCTCATTTCCACCAATCTCTTCAAGGTGAGTGTAACCACACACTCACTCCTAAGAGGAATATCACATGCATGATCCCCTTCCCATCTCATTCTCTTTCTTTTGTATGTTTAATGATGATTTTTGTAATGAATTAAATATCTATGCATGTTAGGATTTATTGTTGCCCTAATTATTGTTTAAATGGAGATTTAGGTTTGGAAATGTCAAGAAATTAGGTTACCTTATGAATTGTATCCTTGAATGATATGTATGTTATGATTTTGATGAATTGAAGTATGTTTGATGAATAAAGACATGATTGGGGTCTTTGGCCCTTGGTAAAGGTTAAGGTCTTCATGGCCTTGGGACTGGTTTTAGGTAAGGTCATCCGGCCTTCGGGAACGACGGTTTCCGTTAGTCTGAGCTCAGTCTAGCCTAAGGAAAAGGTTAAATCCATGGTTCAAAATTCAGTTATGATAATTGTTATTATTATTGAAGTTATCATGTTATGTTTAATGAATCACTTGATTTGTTCCTTTGAATTATGACATGTGATGTTGTCTTTTGCTATGTTTGCACCTTGTTACCTCACTGGGACGTTAGTCTCACCCCACGTTGTGGGAGCTTATATTTCAGATGTGCAGGGACCTACACCGGGTCATGGAAGCCAGTAGGAGGAAGTGGTCATGTTATGGATTTTTGTTATGTTTTGTATATAACTATGTGATTAGCACTTATAGATGTAGATATGATGGAGGAGTATTTTGAGTAGAATAGAGTAGTACATGTGTACCTATTAGACTGACTGTGTTATCCAGGATACATGTATAACTATATTCTACATCTTTTATAGTTTGGGATGTAATCGAGCTATGATGTAAACTATTGTATATATATATAAATATGCAAAGTAGTATCCTTTATGTCAGTAGATATACAACTTATATGTTTGTTGGGCAATGTAAGTTATATCTCTTTAGTTTCGATATCAAAATGGACGAAATAATTTGTAGATTTTGGAAATTTTGCTTCCAACAGGCATTATTTCTGAAATTTGAAATTAGGACGTTGCATTTTGGTATCAGAGCAGTTAAATCCAATTGGACTGTGGTTTTGTGTGTTACTCCTTAAACTAGTAGTTGTCTAATATACATTATTATGAAATTGATAGACTGATCACCTGGAAAATTTCCTAATAATGTGTATAGGACATGGCTGGTGGCAGGAGAGGGCGTCGTCGTGCTAACTCACCTTCTCCCGAGCGGGAGGAATCTCAGAATTCTGTGGCGGCAACCCTTCGACTGCTTACACAAATTGTGGGAAACCAGATGACTTCGAACAATGTGATTCTTCAAGCTTTAGAAAGACAATTGATAAGTGAAAAATAGTTGATAAATTAGTATATATTTTATTTCACTTATCAAGGACAAAATGATAATTTTACCCCATTTTTATCCCTTTTTATTTAATATTTACTAATTTGTATTTATTAATCCTAGTTTTGAATTTGATGCTATTTTAATAGATTTATTGCTAATTTTTGCATGATTATTGCAAAGATTTAATTCAGAGATTAAATGGTATTAAATGAGGAGGATTTATGCAAGATTGTAGATTGATTGAAGACAATTAATTAAAGATGTGAAGAAGATTTGAATCATTAATGAGGAGATCAGAGCCAATCAATCAAAGATATTGCAGACAAGCTTCCCAAATAAACAAGGATTGCACAATAAATATAAAGATATCAGAAAATAAGGGGAAACAAGGAAAGGCAAACGCGTGAAAACCAGTCTCGGGGAGAGATCAACAAATGAAAGAGGAAAGTTGAAGTTGCAGGACGCTAGTTGCGCTTCACCCCGCGCTATAGCGCAAGTGAAGCGTAACTCTCTGGAACTTGCGCTACAGCTTGCGATGTAGCGCAGCTTGAAGCGCAGAACACGCAGATCGCTTCCCAGTTGCCATTTTTAAGAGAATCTCTTCCCAAATTTGCTTTGTCTTTCCTTAGTCTATAAATAGGAACCTCTTGCACCAATTCCGGTGTGCACGATTATTGTAATTCGGTCTTATTTCAGTGATAATGCACCAAAGCTAAGTTTAGAGCAGGAGAGGAGGAGCGCTTCACAAGGATTGAAGATGGTGACAGCATCTTCGGTGGTTTGTATGGCTACCTCGTGTAGTTAACTCTCCATTAGGATTGAATGTAATCGATTCCATTCTCAAGTGTATGTAGAACTCTATCTATTTTATTTATGCAGTTCCCTAATTATAATGCTGATAATCTCATTCTGTGCTTATTCCTAACTTTCGCGCTTACGCTGGAGTTATAGGCTAGTTTGTAATTAACGTTACGACTAGGATTGAGTTTGGGGGAGCCTAAACATAGGAAACTCAACCTCTGAGTGAATGAGAATACTCGGTTAACTACTGACAGATGAAAAGGGATGTTTACTAATGAGCGAGGGGTAGTGTGAGTACTCTAAGTGAAGGAACATTCGACCAATAGGACTTAGTAATCGATAGCAGAGAGTTAGTTGATTGTCAATCCAGGATTCGAACATAGGCGTATTCCTAATGAGTAAGGGTAGTGACAGTACTTGAGCGAAGGGTGCGTCTACTATAGGCCTCGTTTATCAATTAACTCTTTAACAAACAGAATAAAAAGAGAGCAAAATAAGCCGAGGGTAAGTCTGTCGCCTGGGAGAGCCCGCATGGATTACCTTTGAGTGTGAGGGGCGCCTGGTAACTCGGGGTCATTAGCAATATAGTTTGTCTACAGCGTTGTAGTTCAAAGCCTATAAATAGTAGATAGTCTCGACATACATGAGGGGTGCGATGAGATGAAGTTCAAACCTAATCCAAGTAAAGTGTCTCTATCTCTTCCGTTCTATTCCATTATTAATTTTCTATTTACAATTCCACAACAATATTATCAAACCGTTGTTTCCCTTGTTAATTAGATCACAAGTTTACGTGAATTGACCGTTCCCTGTGGATACGATAACTCTTCTTATTATTATACTACTGGATTTTTGGTTCGCTTGCCTGAAACTCATCAAGTATTTTTGACGCCGTTGCCGGGGAACAATTCTAATTTGTGTAGATCTGTGAGGTCTATTTATCAAGGATATCTATCTTAGGATTTCTTTTATTAATTCTTCTTATTATTTTAGGAAATTTTTATTATTTTAGGAAATTTATAGTTTTTCTATTATTATTAATTTTTCTTCCACACTTACCTTTTTCAAAGTTTCTTGTTTATGTTTTTGAGAGGCTAGGTGTCCCCAATCAATTACAACTTGAAGCAGAAATAGGAAGGACATCAAGGAAGAACAAAAGTAGAAACAAGGAAAGGAGACAAGGGCAAAGTCGAGAAGAAAACAAAAATATTTTTTTTAATTATTTTATCTTAATTATTTATTATTTATTATTATAAAAAAAATTTATTATTATTTTTTTTAATAAAAAAATATTTATTATTATAAAATGTATATATATATTATTCTTTGTTATTCTGTTTTTCTCTTTGTTTGAGCATCTTATTTCTCTTGAAAAAACAGGTAACAGAAAAAGGGACAGAGCTCAAGGAGACAATTTCAACACTCTCTGATCACCCAAGAAGAAGAAGGGGACAAATTTCAAGGAGACAATCTCAACACTCTCTGCTCAACCACCTCAAGTGAAATAAATGTTAAATGGCTTATGCATGGCAGAATCAACCAAGGAGAACCCTTGGAGATTATGTTAGGTGGCAAGAACCAAGTTACTCCTCTCATGCATCGATTCATGGTAACTTCTCTAATTACAACAATTATTCTAACAATTTTTCACAGGATTGGGGAAGTTACCAGAATCAGAATTTTGGGAGATACCAAGATGATGTTTCACTCCACATGTAACCTTCTTTTCAACAGCAGCAAAGTTACTCTTCCTATCAACAAAGAGACTCCCAATTTTATGAGTTTTTGGAAGAATTCAATCAAAGCAATATACAATTCCAGAAAGAGAGCGAAGAGAGAAGACGAAGCACTGACGCTTTGTTGAAACAGATGGCAGAACAAAGGGAGTCAAGACTTTGTAAGAGTATTGAAGAAATTCATCAAGGCAATATACAATTTCAAAAGGAGAGAGAAGAAGCAAGAAAAAAAATGACGCTTTGATAGCACATCTAGTGGAACAAAGGGAGTCAAGACTTCAGAAGGAAAGAGAAGAAGCAAGAAGAAACGCTGACACCATGTTGGAGCTGCTCAACAAGAAGAGAGAGTATCCTGATGCAACAATTGAAGAAATAGAAGAAACAATAGCCAAACAACAGTCAGAACAGAGCTCAGCAAACGCTCAACCCTACCCCATAGAATTTTGTCCCACCATAATTGTTAAATTAACAAGGGAGGAAATCAATGATGATCTGGCTGATAAAGAAGATGAATTTGAAGAAACACAAGAAAGAAAAGTTGAAGAAGAAGAAGGTGCAGCAGAAGAAGAAGAAGAGAAAGGAGAGGAGAAAACAGAAAAGATGGTGCTTGAAAAAGAGATTGACTGTGAAAGGGAGGAAGAGAATAAAACATATGAGGGTGTACATGATCAAGAAAAAGAGAAAAAGAGTGAACAGGGAGATGGAGAATCAAAGCCCGAGGAAGGAAGGGAAGTGATTTCAAGAACAAAGACCTTGCCTTATCCAACCAGTCCTCTAAAGGAAGATCAAGAAAGGCATGGTGCAAGTGATGAACCTTCCAGATCTCACAAAAGAAAGGCATGCGATCACACTGACCAAGACAAGGCAAAGAGAAGAAAAGTCAAGCTAGAATTAAAATCAGAGCCTAGAGCCAGATTGAAGATCAAGTGGTTAGGTGTGTTCCATATCAAAGACCCCTGCGAAGCAAAGAAATTGAGAGCAATCAACTATGAATCATCTAAGCTTCAGGAAAAGAAGACTCATGCACATGAGAGCAAGGTAATAAAGAAAAGAAGGATTAAGCCAAGGGAGTCAGAGGCATGGTCTAATTCCAGAAAGAAGCTACAATGGTTAATGTCTTTTCACACTATAGGTTGCTCCAAGGCAAGATTATGGGGAGGTTTAAGGGCCAAAGAAAGGAAGGGTGCAACTCACAAGCTCATCAAAATATTTCAGTTTCAGCCACCTTGAGAGAACAGGCGTCGAGCTATCAGACGTTAAACAAGCGCTTTCTAGGAGGCAACCCAGAGATTTTTAAAGTTTTTAGTTTTGTTTTATTTTCTTAATTAGGATTTTTCATTTTTTTAGGAATTAGGAAATTTTCAAAATTGATTGGAATAAGTTTGTGGAAAATAATTTTTTTTTTTAAAAAATAGGAAGTAGCAGAAAACGTGACTGAAAATTGCAAAATTGCATTCTGTTTTCTGCGCTTCAACCTGCGCTATAGCGCAGGTAAAGCGCAGAAATGCAATTTTAGTCACTGTATTCTGCGCTTCACTTGCGCTGTAGCGCAGGGTGAAGCGCAGGATACGAAATTTTAAAAATCTTCTATTTTCTCATGTACTGCTTCTCTACTTCCTAAGCTCTTCTTTTCACTCTTTCCACTCACAAACTTCCATCAATTTTGAAACTTTCAAGTTATGTTTTCCTTAATTTTTACCAATTGAAATCTTCATCTACTCTATGATTTGAACTTTAGGGTAGTAACCTTAGGATTGTGAATATTATTGATTATTGTTATCTTAAATGCGATTTTGGCTGTGTGGAACATGAAGAACAATTTGCTTGATTGGGATGCTCTTTGTTTTGTGAGTTATTAAATTTGAAAGTGTTATGTTCTGTTTCTTTCAAATTTCAATTTCCATGGATTGATTGAATGCTTGCAAAACAATTGAGTATGTTCTGTTTTTAGGAAAGCATTACCAATTGCAGTGAAGTTTTTTTTGTGAAGAGAATAATTATTTATGCATGTTATTGGCAGGCTTCCATGTTCTTCATGAATTGCACAGACCGCTGCAAAGTATAAAAACTAGTTGACCCCAAACCAATTAGGAGTACTAGACCCATACCCGGGCTTGTTGCTTGAAGATTCCGGATATTCTTGCAGTGGCCTGAGGACAGGCCTATTTTCCCAGATGGGGATGGAGCAACAGCAAGACAAGGACTCACAATATACAGAGGATGAAGATTGATACTGGTGTTTTTCTTTCTTTTAGTTTTTCTTTTATTTTCTATTATTTTATAGATATTTTCTAGTTAATTAGGATTTCTGTTTCGTATTTTCAGATTTTCTTAAATTTTTAGAATTTTTAAAATTTTTAGGACCTTAGGAAATTAGAAATCAAGGTAATTATTTCCTTTTTCTCTGTAAATAAGTAGTTTAACTAACCAATCTAGGTAAGATGATAGGGTCTTGTGATTAATTCCATAATCAGTTAGGTTTAGAGTACTTCTCAAGAGAACCCATCATGGTAGTTTATTAAATCCAGTAAGTGCTTTAGCAAGGAAATTTTAGCCCAACCGGTGAGCTGAGATCCCTAAACACTTAAACACTTATATTGAGAGCTTTTCACCACTGCTTGTCAACTGTTATTGCTTGAGTTTCTGAAATTTGTCTTGCATGTAGAAGGTATGGAAGTGACAAAGGCACAATTTTGTGATTTTAATATTCTGCTTAGTGCCAAATAGCCAACCATGCATTAATATTTCCAATTATTGATTGCCCATTTGAGCCTTTAATGTTTCTTTTGATGCACCCCAACCATTATCATTATCAATGATCATACCATGTCCCTTAACACTTGGGATAGAAAGCAAGGTGCACCTCAACAAAATGGGACAAGCAATTGACAAAGAGGTTGGTCACAAGGAATCCAAGAGAAGGCACAAGGAATCACAAAGAAAAGATTCTCCCCCACCAAAAATAAATTCTTTATGTTATGTATACAAAAAAAAAATCTGCAAAAAGTGTGGAAAATAAATAAGTTGGGGGGAGAAAATTCTTCAAAGAAAGAGGCCAAAGCTGAAAAAGGGTGACCATTCAAGAATCATCAGGTGAATTGAGAGAAGTTCCAAAGCAAAACCACAAGATGCTCTCTATTCAAAGTGTTCCTTGAATATCCAGAAAAACCATGATTTCTTGATAGCCTAGCCTCATTACAACCTAAAGAAAGACCTTTTGATCCATACCAACTACTTGTAGGTTCAGACCTTGGAAACGACTATCAATTCTAGTTGTTCAACAGTGGGTGAAAATGATTGAGGGAAACACTTACTCGTGAGAATGAGAGATTTCTTTGGTTTATCACTTACTGCTTTAATTGCTATTATTGAGAAAGTTTAATTGATGTTGTATTTCTATCCTAACTGCTGATTGGTAATATCTCTTGATTCTGATTTTTTCTTATGTTTGGGAAGTGACTTCTGCTTAGGAAGGAGTTGAGGGATGATTACCTTGAATTAGTTTTATTTTTATAAAAATACACTAAGGATTAGAATTGATTGTGAATGCAAAGAGGTCTCTAGCTTGAGGACAAGCAAGAAGTTAAGTTGGGGGGGAAATTGATAAGTGAAAAATAGTTGATAAATTAGTATATATTTTATTTCACTTATCAAGGACAAAATAATAATTTTACCCCATTTTTATCCCTTTTTATTTAATATTTACTAATTTGTATTTATTAATCCTAGTTTTGAATTTGATGCTATTTTAATAGATTTATTGCTGATTTTTGCAGGATTATTGCAAAGATTTAATTCAGAGATTAAATGGTATTAAATGAGGAGTATTTATGCAAGATTGTAGATTGATTGAAGACAATTAATTAAAGATGTGAAGAAGATTTGAATCATTAATGAGGAGATCAGAGCCAATCAATCAAAGATATTGCAGACAAGCTTCCCAAATAAACAAGGATTGCACAAAAAATATAAAGATATCAGAAAATAAGGGGAAACAAGGAAAGGCAAACACGTGAAAACCAGTCTCGGGGAGAGATCAACAAATAAAAGAGGAAAGTTGAAGCTGCAGGACGCTAGTTGCGCTTCACCCCGCGCTATAGCGCAGGTGAAGCGTAACTCTCTGGAACCTGCGCTACAGCTTGCGCTGTAGCGCATCTTGAAGCGCAGAACACGCAGATCGCTTCCCAGTTGCCGTTTTTAAGAGGATCTCTTCCCAAATTTGCTTTGTCTTTCCTTAGTCTATAAATAGGAACCTCTTGCACCAATTCCGGTGTGCACGATTATTGTAATTCAGTCTTATTTCAGTGATAATGCACCAAAGCTAAGTTTAGAGCAGGAGAGGAGGAGCGCTTCACAAGGATTGAAGATGGTGACAGCATCTTCGGTGGTTTGTATGGCTACCTCATGTAGTTAACTCTCTATTAGGATTGAATGTAATCGATTCCATTCTCAAGTGTATGTAGAACTCTATCTATTTTATTTATGCAGTTCCCTAATTATAATGCTGGTAATCTCGTTCTGTGCTTATTCCTAACTTCCGCGCTTGCGCCGGAGTTATAGGCTAGTTTGTAATTAACGTTACGACTAGAATTGAGTTTGGGGGAGCCTAGACATAGGAAACTCAACCTCTGAGTGAATGAGAATACTCGGTTAACTACTGACGGTTGAAAAGGGATGTTTACTAATGAGCGAGGGGTAGTGTGAGTACTCTAAGTGAAGGAGCATTCGACCAATAGGACTTAGTAATTGATAGCAAAGAGTTAGTTGATTGTCAATCTAGGATTCAAACATAGGCGTATTCCTATTGAGTAAGGGTAGTGACAGTACTTGAGCGAAGGGTGCGTCTACCATAGGCCTCGTTTATCAATTAATTCTTTAACAAACGGAATAAAAAGAGAGCAAAATAAGCCGAGGGTAAGTCTGTCGCCTGGGAGAGCCCGCATGGATTACCTTTGAGTATGAGGGGCGCCTGGTAACTCGGGGTCATTAGCAATATAGTTTGTCTACAACGTTGTAGTTCAAAGCCTATAAATAGTAGGTAGTCTCGACATACATGAGGGGTTAAAAAGTGTAAAATTAGCGTTATTTTCATATAGTTTTTATTACACTTATCAAGGTTAAAATAATCATTTATGCCCCAAAATATCCCTTTTTATTAATATTTACAATATTTGTAATTATTTGGTTCAAATTTGAATATGATGCTATTTTGAATAGAAATCTGTTATTTTATGCAGATTTACAGGAGATTTGGAATGAGAGAGAAAATACCATCAGAAAGGAAATTGTTGCAGATTCAGAATTCAAATAAAGAGGAGATAATCAGAGAATCTTACAGATAACCTCTTTAATTAAAATTCAAATTAAATAAATACAAAAATAATTCGGATAAAAGGGATAGAGGAAAACCAGATAAAATCAGAAAGAGATCCAGAGGTTAGATCCACAATTTAAGGAAAGCTGCAGCGTGTAACACGCTCCACACGCGCTCAGCGCACGTGGAGCGCATTTCAGCAAGGCTTCACACGCGCTAAGCGTGCATGAAGCGCACCTCCTGATTAATGAAGCCTCACAGTGACGTCAATTAATGAAAGGGGAGCTCCTGATTGGATAAGCTTCACACAAGTGACGTCAATTAATGAAAAAACAGCTTCTGATTGGACAAGCTTCACGCAAGTGACATCACAGCCTGATCTCTTAAGGTTTTCCAACTCTATAAATAGAGCCCTTTGCATAGGTCACAGGCAGGTCCTCGGTACCCGAAACAGAGATACACATAGAGAGAGAGTAGTATAGGATTGAGAAAGGTGACAGATTTCTCAGTGGTTTGTAATGGCTACTATTTGTAGCTAAACTCTCCAGTAGGATTTGATGTAGTAGATTCAATCCCCTTGTGTATAAGAATTCTCTTTTCTTTTTATTTATGATTTTATGCTTGTAATTTATCGGTATCTTTTATGCTGTTTGTAATGCATCACCTCCGCGCGTGCGCCGGGGTGGTAGGCTAGTGCTCTGGATACAAAAAGTGGAACTCCGGCTACTATCAGAGGTAGGTGAGCATGGAGCTGTTCATAAAGCTTATTCTCGGATTGCTAAAGATACTCGGTTTAGTCATATCGTAGTATAAGGATTGTATTCTATCGATTGGAGGTTCAGTGAGTGACACACCCCTCCATAGGTGCCTTATATGAAAGTATGGCTAAATCGATAGCGCTGATTGCAAAATACGGGGAATGTTCGGGGTCGCCAAATGCCACTTTGAATGCCTGTAGAGAATAGCTTTTGGCTTTTATTTATGATGTTATAGGGGAATTTGCGGGTACGATAATTACCAGGCATGCCTTATAATTATTGTAAATAAACAATGCTAAGGTGATTACAAGTACGATCGTAAATAGGGGAAAGGATTCGCGTACACAAGGGGGGAGATGAAACGAAGTCAAATCCTAGTCCAAACCACTATTCTCCTCACGTTATCTTTGTCTTTATTTTATTTTATTATTACTCACAATCAAACCCTTTTTAATAACTGTGTATTGGAAGTACAATCACTATCAATATATAAATTACAACCGCTCCCTGTGGATACGATATCTTACTTACTCTAAAACTACTGGACTACTGGTAAACTTGCCAGGAAATCCATCAGGGTGCGATGAGATGAAGTTCAATCCTAATCCAAGTAAAGTGTCTCTAACTCTTCCTTTCTATTCCATTATTAATTTTCTATTTACAATTCCGCAACAATATTATCAAACTGTTGTTTCCCTTGATAATTAGATCACAAGTTTACGTGAATTGACCGTTCCCTGTGGATACGATAACTCTTCTTATTATTATACTACTGGATTTTTGGTTCGCTTGCCAGAAACTCATCAACAATCCAATGGCACTTTTCCACAAGGAGCACCTGCGGATCCATTCCTCCAAGGACTTTCTGAATTCCGCAAACATCATCCACCTGCATTTTTGGGAGCATATGATCCTGTTGCAGCTGATTCATGGCTTAATGCCATGAATAAAATTTTCGAAGTTATGGCTTGCACTGATGAAGTCAAGGTGAGGTTGGCGACCTATTTGCCTCAAGGAGAGGCATAGAACTGGTGGAAGAGTGTGAAAGCCATTTTGACTATTCCTGGAGCTTTACTTCCTTGGGACACGTTCCAACATGTGTTCCTTGAGAAGTACTTCCCGAAACCAGCTAGGAGGCAAAAGGAACTTGAGTTTCTTCAGTTGAAGCAAGGAAATTTGACGGTGGGCCAATATGTGGCCAAATTTAAAGAGCTTTCCAAGTATCATACACTCCTGCAAGCTCACCCTAATGAGGGCTGGAAATGTTCTCATTTGGAAGCGAACCTCAAGCCTGAGATCCGGAAGATTGTTGCAGCATTTCAGCTACGGGATTTTTCAACTTTGGTGACTAAATGTCTTGTTATCAAATAGAGTTTGGTGGAGGAAACACCTAAGGCTACAGCTAGGCCTTGGGTAGAAGGCAAGAGGAAGAGAGAAGATGCACCGACGGGAAGGAATTTTCGTTCTCAATCTCAGGGTGTAACGTCCTAATTTCTAAATTCAGAAACAATGCCTGTTGGAAGCACTATTTCCAAATTCGTGAAATTATTTCATTCATTTCGCGTATCGACATACAATACCATCGCTTGAGTAACCCAACAATTACTAAAGCTCCAACAATACATATATAACTCAATGAAATAATAACATACGGTTGCCATCAAGGCTGCAATACAAAAATATTAAACTAACATAATGATTCCTAAAGTAGCTTTAACAAATAACACTAGTGGTTCTAAACAACATGAAAAACATCAAGTGGAATAAACAAAAAGACTAATGGTCTTCACAGGCCATCTACTACTCGTCATAGCTTTGATCAGTATCCTGCACCACTGAAAATATTGTTCCCATGGAATGGGGTGAGACCAACGTCCCAGTGAGTGTAACAGTGTGTGCAGTGTGGGGGAAAGCAACCAAGGACCATCATGGCATACATATAAATTTAGAGACATAAAGGAGATAATGATACAGAATTCAACACAAAGAAAATCAATCATCAAAATGCAATGCATGGTTGTGAGGTGTTATTCCCGACACCCGGGGTCTTTTCTCTGTTACTTGACTGTGATGAGCGCTCGGCCATGTAACCAAGGACCGTCGTCCAAGGTTACCTATGATTAAATTTTAAATAGCATTTAAATATAATTCTATGATTGGGGACCCCATCTCCCTCTTGGCCATGAGTTCGATGTGGTTACCCCGTTGTTCTTAATTAATTTGCCCGAAGGCCTGTGATGGTCAAAGACCCTGTGATAGCCCGAAAGCTCTATGATTTCTCAAATTCATAATTTCATGACTGTGATGGCCAAAGGCCCATGAATTCCAGAATAATACAATCAAGAATCATCAAACATAATCAAGAACCATCATACAGAATCATCCAATCATCTACCCTAAGGTTTTGGCAATTCAATACATACAATAATCAGTATATTCACAATTCTTATGTTCATACTATACATGTATCACTAATTCATAGAAGGAAAGGGGGAAAAAGAATAGGGAACATGCAATGGCAATCATCCAGAACAAACAAGTGAAAGTCCACCCACCTGTGGGCTGAGAAAACGGAGAAAGAACGAAGAACGGAGGGCCTTGAAGGGAGAAAGATTGAAGCAAGACTCGTTCTTGATGAGTAGAATTCGTTCTTGGCCTTTGCTGGGACTTTCTCTCACTAGGACCTCTCTCTCTCTCTGAAAGTACGAAAGAATGGAAGAAGAAACTGACTGAAACCATCCACGAACGTGTTTTAAAATGCAGAAATGGGACCTGCGCTCAAGCCTCGCTTGAGCGCAGCTCAAGCGCGAGTTCTCGCTCAGGCTGCGCTTGAGCTCAGCTCAAGCTGAATTTCCTCGAATTGCTCTCTGTTTTTCTGCGCTCGAGCTCAGCTTGAGCGAGAAGACCAGATTGCAATTTTCCCTTTTTACTGGTATCCTCGCTCAGGCTGCGCTTGAGCTCAGCTCGAGCGAGGAAACCAGAGTGAGATTTTCCCTTCTTGTTAAGGTGCAGTTTTCATCCAAACCCTATCATATGACCTATCAAACTGAAGCCCCGGAAATAAGCTTTCTAATGAGAGTGGAATCCTCTCCATCGGACATCTATAACTCTAGAGATTTTCAATTTAGTGCATCATGGTCATTAGGCTTAGAACCAACATCAAGCACAACCTATTTTTCTTCATTCTACTTTAAGTTATAAAATTCCTATGAATCAAGGTCTTAATTAGCGGGATGTTACAATTCTACCCCCCTTTAAAACAATTTTGTCCTCAAAATTGGCTAAAGAATGTTAACTGAAAAACTCAAAGGTGATCTAAAGTTCCTTACCTCAAACGAATAACTCTGGAAACTGAGAGCGGAGATCTTCCTCTTTTTCCCAAGTTGCTTCCTCGGGTGACTGACCCTCCCAAAACACCTTCACTAACGGAATCGTCTTATTTCTCAAGGTTTTGACACTGCGGTCAATGATCTGTGCAGGTCTCGTGGGAATGGTCAAATCCTCCCTCAATTGTACCGATTCTGAACTTATGATGTGGGAAGGATCATGAAGGTATTTTCTGAGCTGAGAGACATGGAACATCTCATGGATGTTGGCTAAATGGGGTGGAAGGGCTATTCTGTATGCAAGGGGACCAATCCTTTGCAATATTTGAAAAGGACCGATAAAACGGGGATTCAACTTTTTGGCTTTAATGGACCTTCCAATGCCATTGATGGGAGTAACTTTCAAAAACACATGGTCACCTTCCTCAAACTCTAGGTCCTTCCGCCTCTTATCAGCATAACACTTCTGGCGGCTCTGGGCAGTTACCAACTTTTCCCTAATTCTCTTAATCTTTCTGTAGTGATTTGTACCAACTCTGGTCCTAAAAAGCTTTTCTCTCCCACCTCACACCAACATAAAGGTGAGTTACACTTCCTACCATACAACGCCTCATAGGGTGCCATACCTATACTACTATGGAAACTGTTGTTATAGGCAAACTCTATAAGAGGTAGGTACTTATCCCAACTACCCTTATCTTCCAAAACACAGGATCTAAGCATGTCCTCTAAGGTCTGGATTGTTCTCTCAGACTGCCCATCAGTCTGAGGGTGGTAAGCGGTGCTAAACTTCAGTTTAGTACCGAAGGCTTGGTGTAGGGCATTCCAAAACCTAGAGGTAAATCTGGGATCTCTATCTGACACTATGCTAGAAGGTACACCATGAAGCTTCACAATCTCCTTGATATACAATTCTGCTAATTTGGTCAAAGGGTAGGTTGCCTGATTGGTAAGAAATGAGCTGACTTGGTCAGCCGATCCACAATCACCCAAATGGCATCAAAGCCTGCTGGAACTCTAGGGAGTCCCATCACAAAATCCATGGATATGGCTTCCCATTTCCACTCGGGAATTTCTAATGGTTTGAGCATACCTGAGGGCTTTTGGTGTTCTATCTTAACCTGTTGGCAAAAAAGACACCTAGAAACAAACTCAGCTATCTCTTTCTTCATTCCATCCCACCAAAACATGGTCCTCAAGTCTTGGTACATCTTGGTAATACCCGGATGTACCGTGAACTTGCTCTTATGGGCTTCCTCTAAAATCTCTTCTCTAAGACTACCCCCCTTAGGGATACAGACTCTCCCTTAGAAGAGAATCACCCCGTCTTCGTACACAGAGAATCCTGTTTGTCCCTTTCGGGACTGGAGTTCTAAGTCTGAGGTCTGGGCCTCTCTAATCCTTGTCCTTAACTCATTAACCACTTCTAGCCTGTGGAGTCTCATACCATCTCCCTCATAGTTCCCATCAAGTTTTAAATCCCTAAACTTCTCTAACAATACTAGCTCATGCACCATCATGGATGACGCATTAGGGCGTCGGCCACTACATTGGCCTTACCTGGGTGGTACTTAAGCTCAAAGTCGTAGTCCTTTAGAAATTCCATCCACCTTCTCTGTCTCATGTTAAGTTCTTTCTGGTCAAACAGGTACTTTAAGCTCTTGTGATCACTAAAAACCTCAAACTGTACCCCATATAGGTAATGCCTCCACACCTTAAGAGCAAACACTACTGCAGCCAACTCTAAGTCATGGGTTGGGTAATTTTCCTCATGGGGTCTAAGCTGTCTAGAACCATAGGCCACTACCTTCTTATCCTGCATCAAAACACAACCTAAGCCCTTTCCTGAAGCGTCACTATACACTTCAAAGGATTTGGACAAGTCTGGCAATACCAACACCGGGGTGGTGGTTAACCTCTCCCTGAGTTCCTTGAAACTCTTCTCACATCTCTCATCCCAAACAAAAGCATGACCCTTACGAGTCAGCCGGGTGAGAGGTAAAGCCAACTGGGAAAAACCTCTAATAAACCTGCGATAATACCCAGCTAATCCTAAGAAACTCCTAACCTCAGTGACTGATTTGGGCCTCTCCCACCCAATCACTGCCTCTATCTTACTGGGGTCCACTGACACACCTTCACTAGATATCACATGTCCTAGGAAGTGATCTTTATCCAACCAGAATTCACATTTCTCAGGGTTAGCAAACAGTTTCTTCTCCCTCAGCACTTCCAAAACCACTCTAAGGTGTTGCTCATGTTCTTCTAAGGTTTTAGAATAGATAAGAATGTCATCGATGAATACAACCACAAACTTATCTAAATAGGGCCTAAAGATACGGTTCATGTAGTCCATGAATACAGCTGGAGCATTGGTCAAGCCAAATGGCATCACCAAATACTCATAATGCCCATACCTAGTCCTAAAAGCAGTTTTGGGAATATCCTCACTTCTAATCTTTATCTGATGATAACCTGATCTCAAGTCTATCTTAGAAAATACTGCTGCCCCTCTAAGTTGATCTAACAGGTCATCTATCCTAGGCAAGGGGTATTTATTCTTAACTGTTACCTTGTTCAACTGCCTATAGTCAACACACAACCTCATGCTACCATTCTTCTTCTTGACAAGGAGCACTGGAGCTCCCCAAGGGGATACACTAGGCCTAATGAACTGCTTCTCTATCAATTCCTCTAGTTGCTTCTTAAGTTCACTCATCTCCAAGGGTGACATTCTATAGGGAGCCTTAGAAATAGGCCCTGTGCCCGACACAAGGTCTATGGAAAACTCAGTCTCTCGGTCCGGAGGTAGGGTGGTCACCTCACTAGGGAAAACATCCTGGAACTCCCTAACAATGGCTATGCTGCCTAGGTCGGGTTTCGACTCTACAGTTGAGGAAAGCAGTAATATAAAACAATAACTACCATCAGTCAGGCATTCAGAAATTTGAGTGTAACAAGATAACAAATATGATGGTCTCTCCTTCGGGGAAGGAAGAAGAGTAGGAAAAAACAATTTCTTTATTGCAACAGTCAAGCATGACCTGGTTACGAGATAGCCAGTTCATACCCAAAATAACATCAAGCTTTTTCAATGACAAACAGATCAAATCAACCTTAAAGATTCTACCTTGGATTTCTAAGGGACATGCAATACATACCAAGGAAGTGGAAAGGGCTTCCTTAGCAGGGGTGTGAACATTCAAATGAAAAGGTAAGGGAGTAACTTGTAGTTTCATCCTTTCCACACAATCATAAGAGATGAAGGAGTGAGTTGCTCCAGAATCATACAGTACAATCAAAGGAGTATCATTTAACTTACATGTACCTTGCATCAGATCATCAGCCTGAGTTGCCATCTCACCGTTGAGGGTAAAGACCCTTCCGGTAGCTTGGGGTTTGGGCTGGTACTTCTTCCTCTTTGGGCAGTCCCCAATCATGTGATTTGGTTCCCGACAGTAGAAACAGACTCGTTGTTCTGCCAGGCACTCGCCCCGATGGTGCTTGCCACACTTGGGACAAATAGGATAAGCTATAGTGGAGGGAAAGGCCACCTGCTTGCCCTTTCCTCCCTGGAACTGAGGTCGAAAATTCTTACTGACAGGTGCATCATCTCTTTTCCTCTTACTCTCAACCCAAGTCCTAGCTGCCGGCTTGGGCGCCTCATCCACCAAACTTTGCTCGACGACCAGACACTTGGTCACCAAGGCTGGGAAATCCTTGAGCTGGAAGGCTGACACAATTTTCCTGATCTCGGGCTTGAGGCCCGCTTCCAAGTGAGAACATTTCCAACCCTCATTAGGATTGGCTTGCAGCACGGAGTGATACTTGGAGAGTTCTTCAAACTTGGCCACAAACTGGCCCACGGTCATGTTGCCTTGCTTCAGATTGAGAAATTATAGCTCTTTCTGTTTCCTGACTGGTTCAGGGAAATACTTCTCCAGGAATACATTCTGGAATGCATCCCAAGAGAGTAAGGTTTCCGGAGTGTTCAGACTGATCTTCGCATTCTTCCACCAATTCTCTGCTTCTCCTTATAACATGTAGGTAGCAAATCTCACCTTCAGGTCGTCCGCACAAGCCATCACCTCAAAGATCTTGTTCATGGCATTAAGCCAGGAGTCTGCTGCTGCTGGGTCATAAGCCCATTAAAGGCTGGAGGGTGGTGCTTGCTGAATTCTGTTAATCTCTGAAGAAAAGGATCTACTACTGTCCCCGGTGGAGGAGTACCGGTGGACTGCCTGTGCAAGGCCTGAAGTACTGCAGCATTAGAGGCGGCTTGCTCCCCCATGATTTGGGTGAGCATTTGAAGGGCCACCGCCACGGGATCCTGAGGTTGATCCGGTGAGGGTGAAGGTGAATTGGCACGAAGACGTCCCCTCCTACCGTTAGCCCTGACCCTATACACATCATTAAGAAATATCCAGGTGATCAGTCTATCAATTCCCTAATAATGCATATAAAATTATGACTAACTTAAGGAGTAACACATAACCACAGTCCAACTGGATTGAACTGCTCTGATACCAAAATGTAACGTCCTAATTTCTAAATTCGGAAACAATGCCTGTTGGAATCACTATTTCCAAATTCGTGAAATTATTTCATTCATTTCGCGTATCGACATACAATACCATCGCTTGAGTAACCCAACAATTACTAAAGCTCCAACAATACATATATAACTCAATGAAATAATAACATACGGTTGCCATCAAGGCTCCAATACAAAAATATTAAACTAACATAATGATTCCTAAAGTAGCTTTAACAAATAACACTAGTGGTTCTAAACAACATGAAAAACATCAAGTGGAATAAACAAAAAGACTAATGGTCTTCACAGGCCATCTACTACTCGTCATAGCTTTGATCAGTATCCTGCACCACTGAAAATATTGTTCCCATGGAATGGGGTGAGACCAACGTCCCAGTGAGTGTAACAGTGTGTGCAGTGTGGGGGAAAGCAACCAAGGACCATCATGGCATACATATAAATTTAGAGACATAAAGGAGATAATGATACAGAATTCAACACAAAGAAAATCAATCATCAAAATGCAATGCATGGCTGTGAGGTGTTATTCCCGACACCCCGGGGTCTTTTCTCTGTTACTTGACTGTGAAGAGCGCTCGACCATGTAACCAAGGACCGTCGTCCAAGGTTACCTATGATTAAATTTTAAATAGCATTTAAATATAATTCTATGATTGGGGGACCCCATCTCCCTCTTGGCCATGAGTTCGATGTGGTTACCCCGTTGTTCTTAATTAATTTGCCCGAAGGCCTGTGATGGTCAAAGACCCTGTGATAGCCCGAAAGCTCTATGATTTCTCAAATTCATAATTTGATGACTGTGATGGCCAAAGGCCCATGAATTCCAGAATAATACAATCAAGAATCATCAAACATAATCAAGAACCATCATACAGAATCATCCAATAATCTACCCTAAGGTTTTGGCAATTCAATACATACAATAATCAGTATATTCACAATTCTTATGTTCATACTATACATGTATCACTAATTCATAGAAGGAAAGGGGGAAAAAGAATAGGGAACATGCAATGGCAATCATCCAGAACAAACAAGTGAAAGTCCACCCACCTGTGGGCTGAGAAAACGGAGAAAGAACGAAGAACGGAGGGCCTTGAAGGGAGAAAGATTGAAGCAAGACTCGTTCATGATGAGTAGAATTCGTTCTTGGCCTTTGCTGGGACTTTCTCTCACTAGGACCTCTCTCTCTCTCTCTGAAAGTACGAAAGAATGGAAGAAGAAACTGACTGAAACCGTCCACAAACGTGTTTTAAAATGCAGAAATCGGACCTGCGCTCAAGCCTCGCTTGAGCGCAGCTCAAGCGCGAGTTCTCGCTCAGGCTGCGCTTGAGCTCAACTCAAGCTGAATTTCCTCGAATTGCTCTCTATTTTTCTACGCTCAGGCTGCGCTCGAGCTCAGCTTGAGCGAGAAAACCAGATTGCAATTTTCCCTTTTTACTGGTATCCTCGCTCAGGCTGCGCTTGAGCTCAGCTCGAGCGAGGAAACTAGAGTGAGATTTTCCCTTCTTGTTAAGGTGCAGTTTTCATCCAAACCCTATCGTATGACCTATCAAACTGAAGCCCCGGAAATAAGCTTTCTAATGAGAGTGGAATCCTCTCCATCGGACATCTACAACTCTAGAGATTTTCAATTTAGTGCATCATGGTCATTAGGCTTAGAACTAACATCAAGCACAACCTATTTTTCTTCATTCTACTTTAAGTTATAAAATTCCTATGAATCAAGGTCTTAGTTAGCGGGATGTTACACAGGGAGGCAAGGGCAAGCAGCTAACCATACCCTCTGTTCCAATTTCTTCTAATTGTCTTAAGTGTGGTAAGGGTCATCGAGGAGAGTGCTTAGCGGGCCAGCAAAAATGTTTTCTACTGTCATGGGGAAGGCCATATGTCTAGGGAATGCCCGAAGAGGAAGCGAGACACATTGAAACCGCAAGCTACTGGAAGGGTCTTTACCCTTAGCGGGGAGGAGGCGACCAAGGCCGACAATCTGATGCGAGGTACATGTACTTTAAATGAAACCCCCTTAATGGTACTGTATGATTCTGGAGCAACCCACTCCTTCATTTCTTATGATTGTGTTAAAAAGTTGAATTTGCATGTTACTCCACTACCTTTTCATTTGAATGTTCTCACTCCTGCTAAGGAAGCAATTTCCACCTCTTCTGTATGTCTTGAGTGTCCTATTGTTATTCAGCAAAGAACCTTTGAGGTCATTTGGTTTGTTTGCCTTTGACTGGTATTGATATCATTCTGGGTATGAATTGGTTATCATGTAATCAGGTTATGTTGGATTGTTGTAAAAAGGAGATTGTTTTTCCAAATCTTCCTCTTCTTCCAAGGGAAAAGTCATCATACTTATTGTATAGTACCGGTCAAATTTCTGAATGCTTGATTGATGGGAGTTGTTGTTTTATATTGTTACTTTCCTCTACTGTAGAGTCCAAGCCTGATCTGAGCAGTATAGCCATGGTTAGGGAGTATCAGGATGTTTTCCGTAATGAGATTACCACTTTACCTCCGGACCGAGAGATTGAGTTTTCCATAGACCTTGTGTCGGGCACAGGGCCTATTTCCAAGGCTCCTTATAGAATGTCACCATTAGAGATGAGTGAACTCAAGAAACAATTAGAAGAACTGATAGAGAAGCAGTTCATTAGACCCAGTGTATCTCCTTGGGGAGCACCAGTGTTCCTTGTTAAGAAGAAGAATGGTAGCATGAGACTGGGTGTAGATTATAGGCAACTGAATAAGGTCACGATTAAAAACAAATACCCTTTGCCTAGGATAGATGACCTTCTAGACCAACTTAGAGGAGTGTCGGTGTTCTCAAAGATAGATTTAAGGTCAGGGTATCACCAGATCAAGATTAAGAGTGAAGACATTCCTAAAACTGCCTTTAGAAGTAGATATGGGCATTATGAGTACTTGGTGATGCCATTCAGCTTAACCAATGCTTCAGCTGTGTTCATGGACTATATGAACCGGATTTTCAGGCCCTTTTTGGACAAGTTTGTCGTTGTGTTCATCGATGACATTCTTATCTACTCTCATACCATAGAGGAGCACGAGTAACACCTTAGGGTAGTTTTAGGAGTGTTGAGGGAGAAGAAACTTTTCGCAAATCCTGAGAAGTGCGAATTCTGGTTGGACAAGGTCCACTTTTTGGGACAAATCATATCCCAGAAGGTGTGTCTGTAGACCCTAGCAAGGTAGAGGTTGTGGTTGATTGGAAGAGACCCACGTTAGTCACAGAGGTGAGGAGCTTTTTAGGTTTAGCAGGTTATTATCGAAGATTCATCAATAAATTTTCCCAATTGGCTTTACCTCTCACCCGGCTGACCTGAAAAGGGCATGCTTTTGTGTGGGATGAGAAGTGTGAAAAGAGTTTTACAGAACTCAAGGAGAGGCTGACCACCACTCCGGTACTGGTGTTACCGGATCTGACCAAACCTTTTGTGGTGTATAGTGATGCGTCAGGTAAGGGTTTGGGTTGTGTCTTAATGCAGGATGGGAGAGTGGTAGCCTATGCCTCTAGACAACTTAGACCCCATGAGGAAAACTACCCCACTCATGATTTAGAATTGGCTGCAGTGGTTTTTGCTCTTAAGGTATGGAGACACTACTTGTATGGAGTGAGGTTTGAAGTTTTTAGTGATCACAAGAGTTTGAAATATCTTTTTGATCAAAGGGAACTCAATATGAGACAGAGGAGATGGATGGAGTTTTTGAAGGACTATGACTTTGAGCTTAGATACCACCCGGGCAAGGCTAATGTAGTAGCTGACGCCTTGTGTAGGAAGTCCCTGCATGTGTCATCCATGATAGTGCATGAGTTGGAATGATAGAAGAATTTAGGAATTTGAAGCTTGAGGTGAGTTTAGATGGAGGTAGTATGAAGCTCTTTAGGCTTGAGGTAACCAATGAGTTGAGGGGTAGGATTAAGGAGGCACAGGCCTCAGACTTAGAGCTTCAGTCCCGAAAGGGGCAGCCAGGATTTTCTGAATCGGGAGATGGGATGATTCTATTCCAAGGGAGAGTCTGTGTCCCTAAGGGGGTAGCCTAAAAGAGGAAATTCTAGAGGAAGCCCATAGGAGCAAGTTCACTGTACATCCAGGTATTACCAAGATATACCAAGACTTGAAAAGCATGTTTTGGTGGGACGGAATGAAAAAGGAGATAGCTGAGTTTTGTCTCTAGGTGCCTTATATGTCAGCAGGTCAAAATAGAACACCAGAAACCCTCAGGTACACTCCTACCTTTAGAAATTCCGGAATGGAAGTGGGAGGCCATAGCTATGGATTTTGTCATGGGACTACCTAGGGTCCCAGCAGGTTTTGATTCCATCTGGGTCATAGTAGACCGGCTGACCAAGTCAGCTCATTTTCTACCTATCAGGGCAACCTATCCTTTGACCAAGTTAGCAGACCTGTACATTAGGGAGATTGTGAGGCTCCATGGTGTACCCTCTAGTATAGTGTCAGACAGGGATCCCAGGTTCACCTCTAGGTTTTGGAACGCTTTACACCAGGCCTTCGGTACTAAACTCAAGTTTAGCACCGCTTACCATCCTCAGACTGATGGTCAGTCTGAGAGAACCATCCAAACCCTAGAGGACATGCTTAGGTCTTGTGTTTAGAGGAGAAGGGTAATTGGGATAGATATCTGTCACTGATAGAATTTGCTTACAACAATAGTTTTCACTGCAGCATAGGTATGGCTCCCTATGAGGCACTTTATGGTAGGAGATGCAGGTCACCCCTGTGTTGGTGTGAGGTAGGTGAGAAGAGTCTTCTAGGTCTGGAGTTGGTGCAGGAAACTACTGATAAGATAAAGAGGATTAGGGAAAAACTGATCACTGCCCAAGCCGGCAAAAGAGTTATGCTGATAGGAGAAGGAGAGACCTAGAGTTTGAGGAAGGTGATCATGTGTTTTTAAAGGTTACTCCCGTCACAAGCATTGTTAGGGCTATTAAGATTAGGAAACTCAATCCTCGTTTTATTGGTACTTTTCAAATCTTGCAAAGGATTGGTCCCCTTGCATACCGGATAGCCCTTCCACCTCAATTATCCAATATTCATAATGTATTCCATGTTTCCCAACTCAGAAAATATGTCAATGATCCTTCTCACATCATAAGCTCAGAATCAGTACAGTTAAGGGAGGATTTGACCATCCTTACTAGGCCTGCACAGATTGTTGACCGAAGCGTCAAAAACCTTGAGGAACAAGACCATTCCACTAGTGAAGGTGATTTTGGAGGGTCAGACACCTGAGGAGGAAACCTGGGAGAAAGAAAAAGTACTTTGCCATCAATTTTCAGAATTCTTCAACTAAGGTAAAAGGCTTGATGAATTCCTTGTTTGAGCCAATTTTGGGGACAAAATTGCTTAAGGGGGGTAGAATTGTAACATCTCGTTAATTTATAAAGATGATTAATAGGTAAATATAAGAAGGGTAAATTATATATATAAGTCTTAGTATTAAGAAGGTTTTGATTTGGGAAGAGGTTAAAAGACTTAGACAAGAGAAAACCAAGTTTTCAGCATTTTCGATCAAGCCAAAATGATTCGCTTGAGCGAATTATGCAGCAAAAAGGGAGAAAATGCAATTCTGCATTTTTCGCTTAAGCGAAAGTGGATTCGCTTAAGCGAAAATCAGGGGGTTTTGGGAGTGCTCTCTGGACGTTTTTCGCTCAAGCGAAATGATTTTCTCTCAAGCGAAAATCGTCCAGAGAGGGGTCATTTTCTGGTCCCATTTTCACTTAAGCGAATGTCTTCTCGCTTAAGAGAAAATGAGAAAAGAAAGTTGGTCTCGAACATTTCGCTCAAGCGAAAATGATTCGCTCGAGCAAAAATCCACTTACAGCCCTTATACATTCCTTCTAGGGCTCCATTCTAATGATTATTCTTCTTCTTTCCTTCGATTACTTAGAGAGAGACGGAGAGGGCCCTATGTGAGCCAAAGCTACATCTAGGAACTCTAATATTTGATTTGTTAAGGTACCAAAGGTTTATACTCTTCCCGTAAGAATTAGATCTAGGTTCTCCAGCACATGGACCTAAGGAGTAGGTAACGACTCTAAAGGATCGATCTAATACCCCGGAAAAACACAAGGTTGGACCTGCTCCTTTCACGCTAAAACCAAATATTCGTACATAAGACTTAGGCATTCTCATCCCTATCAAATAAATTCACTGACTACTTAGTTGACATCTATCCAGAATAATAATGCCTAATGAAGGGAAATCAAGCATATGGTCAGGGTGCAGCGGAAATAAATGGATTCTCTCCCTTGTTATAATCGTTTTGCGAAAACACGAATCAAGGCATAAAAGGTATTGAAACGGAAGGTCGTACCTTATTAGGATTATAAACGAGGCAAGTGTAGCCACGTCTCTATTGGTATCCACGCCAACAGCCGAACTAGGATACCCTCCTCAGCTCTGCTAGTAGCCTTAGAAAGTAAGAATCGATTGCTAATGTGTCTCTCTGGGGTAGTGCATCTTATTGCTCTATTTATAGAGTGGTGGCTAGGGTTTTACCCCCTCACTCACTTAACCCTCACACTTATGGGTCTGACCCATTATGTAATAATTCTAATTTAATTTAATTAGAATTATTATCCTTTCCTAGTGGCTTGTTGTATGCGTGTGACCCAATAGGCTTTTAATGTTTGGTTATAATATTAAATAAAAACCCTTTTATATTTAATATCATAAATAATGAGCGGTATCTAGCAACACATCACTATCCAAACATTGAGATTATCAATAACTTGATAAATCCTATTTTATGATAATTTATATGATCTGTCCCGTTGTCCAAATATCTAATTGAACACAAGGGCATGGATTGTGTCAACCTTGTATAGTTCAATTTATATTTTCTTGATCCCCAAGTAGACTGTACAGAAAATAAACATCTCATGTTTATCCTCCTGAGCATGGCCATGCATTTTGCAGCCTCACTTTATCAAGAGGCCTACAGATATAACTCCTGTTACATAGGAGGGACAAATCCCATCTAGGGCACTCACATTTCCTCCACATAATTTATTATATGTCCAAATACCAACTTTATGATCACCCTGTTACAGGCAACGTTTGATGATATTCAAAACACATAATCCTTATGTAGGAATCGTAGTGATTTCAGGTCAAAGGACTTTATATAACATTTATCAATTTAAGAAACGTTCATGACACTTATGTAACAACCCATGCAACGTTCTTAAGGTGGGTCTGTCCAGTACACCATTAATGTGTACCTATGTGAGCACATGATATCTCATATCCATGATCTGTGAGATGTGATCATCAATGAACTCACATACTAGTCTAAATGCATCTTTGTCCTAAGATGATAATTGACTAGGGACTATTTAAGAATAGTTCTTCATAAGCTCTCACGATCAAGTCATCTACTTGATTCCTTATGAAGTTTAAGCTTACTATTCTAAGGACAATAATTATATTCTAAAAGAATAAGTTTGGCTTTATAAAATAACATGATACAAGTGATGGATGTTCACAAATATATAAGTCTCTAGTGCATATTCCTAACACCTAAGACAACTACAAGTAAGGTAAGGCCCCAATTCAATTTCTCAAGTCGTATCTAGGGTTACTCTCCCTCACCAGGGGTATTAGGTTCCTCTAACTTCCCATGAGTCTTTCCTGCCATTTACCAACCCACCAAGCATGAAATCTTAAATCCTCAAAATTCCAAATTCTAAGATCATTCAGCCCTTACCCTAAAATTGTACCATTAACCCTCTGCTTACACATCCTTCTAAGACAAGCAACCTAACATACAAGTTATGCAGACGACATCATAACTCATTCCTCAAATCATCACCAAGTATACAAGACAACAAAGGATTCAGGTAACACAAACAATAGATATGTCATGCAATCATTCAAGCATAAATCAACATCATGATTAGCCAAACAACTCACATCATCCAAATTCAATTACAAGCAACCGACATCCTCCTAGCCTACTAAGGAGCCTACTCATCAATCCCTCTAAGTCACTCTTTCTTCATCGCATACCATAATCAATTACGCACTCTCTTTCAATGCTTACCCTTTACTTTTCCTTCTAAGTGTGCCTCAACTCCACTAGGGATAAGGATGTGTCCTATAAAATCTCTAAGGAGAAGGTCTTACTCTTGGGAATGAATCTATGTTACTCTACTTCTAATTGCAAGTGGGTGCTCTAACCTTGTTGGGGAGGAGTCTCGACTCCCTTAACAAGGTATCATGCTTACGTCACTAACCATAATTTTGTGTACAACGCACCGGTAGAGGGGTGATTAGTCCCTATACTGAGCATGAGGAACGGTGGAATTACAGTAAGTCACGGGCAACTAACTTAACCATAGTCCAATTGGATTGAACTGCTCTAATACCAAAATGTAACGTCCTAATTTCTTAATTCAAGAAGAATGTTCGTTGGAAACATTATTCCGAATTTCTGAAATTATTTTTGCGCATTTCGTGTACCGACATACAAATCACACAACGCTTAAGCAATCCAACGTTTGCTTAGGCTTCCACAAAATTCATACATCAAAATTTTCAATATTGATTCTTAATTAAAACCTAGGGAAATAACCTACACTTTGGAGTGTTATGGTCCATAAAACTCCTACCGGAAATCCGGCAGAGTTTCCCCTGAAAATTGGACATTTCCCAATTTATAATATCACCATGACTAGTCCAAATCTATAGCAAAATGGGCCTCCATGGCTAACCAAACATTCACATCCTTCTCTTCAAATAATACAATCCAATGATTCAACTACATATGCATACAATTCTTAATCAATATATAACTTTATTAAATCTGAGAGTCCTAAGGTAACTGGCAGCTGGGGGAGGCGGGAGGGTCCGCCTCGAGACTCCGACTCATCCACCAATGCTAAGAAATCCTTCCTGCACAACTGAAAATGTTTTCCCACAACGTGGGATGAGACTACGTCCCAGTGAGTGAGGTATCGGTGTGTGTGCGGTGTAGGGGAAAACAAAACACATGACATATAGAAGTAAAGCATAACTTTAACAATTATAAAGTGTTCGTAATAGAAAGTCAAGACATATAGGGTTAGTCATCCAAGGAAAATCATAAATGCAGGGTCAGTCATGAAGTGTTTTAACCCAACACCCAAGGGGTCTTTCCACTTATCTGTGAGGCTAGACTGAGCTCAGACTAACAGAGACCGTCGTCCCTGAAGGCCATAAGACCTTAACCCATTAACTGTGATAGATTCAAACCAGAATTTATTTAATTCTTTAACATGAGTCCATGGACCAAGCAAGGCCTTAAAACACGAGTCCATGGACCAATTCTTGCTTAATTAACATGAGTCCAAGGACCGGAGACAGAGTCTCAAAAACATGAGTCCAGGGACCAAAACATGATTATTTACATGAGGTCTAAAGACCCAAAAACAATTTCATGAGGTCATGAGACCCAAAACCATTTCCATGAGGTACAAAGACCCAAATCATTTTCCTTTACCATTATCATGAGGTCGAAGACCCAAAACATTCCTTTTTCATTTTCATGAGGTCAAAGACCCAAAACATTTCCATGAACATGGTGGGGGTTAGAAACATGTACAAACATTCATTCAGTGCATAAACATGATAATAAGCATGAACATAAGCAATTATAGGCATAACCAACATCCCAAACCTCCAATTTCATGAAACCCCCAAATACTCTAACCTAAGGTTTGATCCAAAACCAAGCAATCCAAAGCAATACACACATAAATCCCATTTTTTACTTCAAATAATCACATAATCAAGGTTCCATCATCAATCATACAAGAAAATCCTCAAATTCCCAATTTTCTAACCTAGGGTTTAGGCAATCAAGCCACACATGCAATTAATCCAAGATTTCACCCTAGTTTCACATAAAACCTACTCTAATCATCACTAATAGCAAGGGGGAAAGAATGGGGAGCATACAATGAGATAGCAAACAAGAATCCAAGAAGGTGAGAACCACACTAACATGAATAGGGAGGATTTGGGGAAGAAGATGAAGGAACAAGCAAGAATCCTTAGCTCCAAAGGTTGAAGATGGTGATGGTGAACCTCTAGCCAAGGTCTCCTTAGCTCCCTCTCACTTTCTCTCTCTAATCTCTGCTCTCTCTCTAACCCTAAGTGAAGGAAGAATAAAATAAAATGAAAGAAGAGGGTCGTTGTTTTATAAAAAAATATGACGCGCGCACGCTCAAGCGTGCCCCTAGTGCAGCGCTTGAGCGTGCACAACCAGAAGCCTCTTAATGATTCTATCACGCGCACGCTTGAGCATGCCCCTGGTGCAGCGCTTGAGCGTGCGCAACCAGAAACAACCCTATGGTTCTGTCACGCGCACGCTTGAGCGTTGTCCCTGGTGCAGCGCTTGAGCGTGCACATCCAGAATCCAATTTATGGTTTTTGATGCTTTTACTCCTTTCCAATCTTTTCTAACCCCCTAAACCTTCCCTAGAAACCCTGAAATCAATTCCTTATCCTCTCTAATCACAAAATACAATTTCTTTGCTCCTAAAGCCTATTTCTTAACCATCTTAACATACCTGATGACCAAACTTAGTATGATATGCCTCTAAGGTAAACCTACGATCACTTGGGGCTTGATATTGGTTTCTCCTCCTAAATTTCCTTAACACTCATGAATTCCTAACTAAATCTCCTATCCCTTCCTTAGAAGTTATTCCCCTCCTAACTCTCCTCTAAATTCCACTTAAGTCCAGTTTTTGGGATGTTATATATATAAGCCAATCTAGCTGGCAGGTTATCTTATACAAGTGAGGAATATGTCGTGGTTGCGAACTGCTGGCAATGATTGTACCAATCCCTCTCCGCTCCAGTTAGCTTTATACCTATTTTGTCTTTATGTTTCTTACTTTCCAACTTGTTATTTATGCTCTTGTATTGCGATTTGGCTTCCCTCGTGTGCGGACCCGTTCTGCGCGTCTTTTGCTCTTGTTAATGACGTCGTTTCAAAAGTTATTTGAAAAATTAAATCTTACACCGCCCATCCTTCGCGAAACTGTTCTTATAGGAGAATCCACCCCGACCCTTCTCTTCTATGTAGACCCGTGCCCACACCACTCCATAGACCACTACGCGCTCCGCGATCGCGGTGCCCTCTGCGTCCTCCACAATTGTTGCTTCTTACCTTCAAAATTTACGTGACATTAGTCCAATAGAAACATTAATCCAACAGAATTAGAAGTTGTTTTGTCCTTCTATTATTAACATTGATAAACTACATTGGTTGTCAAATTGTGATGTTGTTTGATGGAAAATAGATTTACTAGTTGCATATCTAAAGTTCTTCATTAATGGTCAATTAATATTCATAATAGATTTGTTTGTTTTATTTCTCTATCATTGCCATTAATTATTGAGATGTAGTTTTCCTTTTGAGAATTTTATTCTTTTCACTTTTATCTGCACACATAATACAACAATAGAGTATTGTTATTGTGGTCTTACCATTTTTATATGTGCAAAGATTTTATATGATTGGAAGAGACAAAAATAGAACATTTTGGAGAATCTTAAAGATCGATAGGATGGGGCCATCTGAATTAAATATCATCGAAGATTCAACAGTGTACTCATAAATTGATAGATTGGCGCAAGTCTTTATTTCAGTGGTAAACTGTCTTATTTCCTGACGAAACGGCTGAGATGAAATAATAAAGAACAACCAAGATTTAATTTTAAAATAACAAAAAAACAACGTCGTTTGTAGGAGTTGGAGACGAGCAACATGACTCCGCGTAGGAGAGAAGCTAAATCGCTTGTATTGTGGACAATGTTTTCAACTAGGGCTATATATAAAATATAAAATGACTTCAGATTTTCACATATCCACATCTCTCCTTGTTGCAAGTTGCTAACTGCTATCAAATTCGTTTTCAGGTAGTAGGAAAGTCTAGAGTACGAAGAAGGTGAAAATATTTGGTAAAGTTAATACTCATAATATTTCTTTTTGTAACTCACAAGTATGACTGTGGGTTTAACTCGGGCTGAGTGTTGTGGTTAGCTAAAGTACTCTGAAAAGTGATGACTCAAAGATTCAAATCCATGACCTTGTAGGTAGATTCCGCTTGGGTCACGGTCCATATTCACTACGACCAACCACGGTTTGATATACTCATAATATATTTGAAAACATAAATAAAAACTTGTATTGTCACGTTACAAATTAATTATACTTACAACATAAACAACATATTTTCAATTAAGTACAAGGCCATATAATAGGATACTAAGAAAGTTACAATTATTTTGTGAATATTTAACTTAAGAAAATTAAAACTAAGTGGAAAAACTAAAAGGGGAAATCATAGGCTTGACTCAACTTAATTACACACTCCCAAACAGGATTACCGTAGTTAACACAAAAAAAAACTTGATTAGTCACTATATATCGACCAAGTAAATTAGGTAGATGACTAATAAATATAAAACGATTAGTCAGTTACACACTTTTAATTGAATATATGATAATTTAATAATGTTACATAATTTATATATAAGAATAAAGAATTAATCACATTAATTGAATTATCACCTTAAATAAGGACTATGGAAGAAGGAAAAAGGAGAAAAGAGATTAATAAGAATACATCGGAGGGATTAAAAAACTACTTTTGTGCCCCCAAGGAATCCATACATGAATATTGGTATGAAGTCGCGGTAAAAATATTCACGACAATATAAAATACTATGACTTCCTATTTAAATAGCAAGTGATTCTCAGGTGAATGAGTGTATGATGATGGTATATGTATCTTACAAACTTATTTATTGCAATGCTAGGGGTGTTCATGGGACGGGTTGGGATGAGTTTTGTTTGTCCCTAACTCGGCCCTAATTTTTTATCGGGCCAATTATATGAATCTGAACCCGTCCATAGACCCGAGAAGACCCGATGATGTGCAGGTCTAAGTAAGACTAAGTCTGAGCCGAGCAGGACCGGTCGGGTTGACCCGATATATATGCTAAATATAATCATGAAACGATCATATAACAAAATATTCAAAAGAAAATATTTCATACAACTAATAAATATATTGAATACAATAGAATTCATCTTAATGTATGTAATATTTTTTACTTTTTTAAAGTTTGGGACATTACTAAAACAAGAATAATATTATATACCATATAACTTACGTATATAATGTATTTTTAAAGATAGATAGAGGAAACTTATACTAAGAAACCCTATTTAAAATGAAAAAATAAGGTTAGAACTTACATAATAGAAAATTATAAGTAATAAATATTATATTTTATATAAAGGAAGGTAACTCGAAGGTTAACCCGAACCCGTACTCAACCCGGTGTCGGGTCGAAAAATGAGACCCGATTAGTTCTATTCTTTCTAACAGGACAAGAACAGACCCGACCCGAATCGGATGGGTTGATTCGGGTCAAAGGGAAAGACCAGGTCTTAGACACCCCTAAATAGGACTATGTTACATCAGGTACCACTCTACATATTTAATCCGAGCAAACTTTGATAGCAAGTTGAAAATATCCGACCGAATTAAAGTAAGGACTTAATTAGTATATTCTATTAGTGTAAAAAAGTTGTGTACAGACATCTAATGATGTGTCGCTATATTCTATTAGTGTAAAAACATTTTATACAAACATCTAATGATGTGTTGCTATATCATTTAATAATATTAGGACACCCCATATATTATTAAATTCAATAAATGATTTGACACCACATCATTGGATGTCTGTGTAAAACTTAATTCTTTACACTGATAGTGTGTATATATTAAACTTTTAAAGTAATCCAAGCAAACCCAGACTAAATGGACCCGATAGAGAAATATGTTGTATGTCAAAAAATCTTGAAAATGACATTTTTCAAAAAACAGTGTTGATTTTTTGACATGTAATTTTACATCTTTATTCTTCTCTTTTATTCTTATCACATATTTTATTACGTCTCTATTCTCATTTTATCACACTCACATTTACATTCACAAAGAATTTATTCTTCTTTTTTATTCCTATCACATATTTTATTATGTCTCTATTCTCTTTTTATCACACACACATTTACATTCACAAAGAATGTAAATATAATGTAAAGATAAAGAGTGTGAAACATTAACTTTTTTTTTTCAAGAATGAGTTTAAATTATTCATACAATAATATCAAATATTAAACACTGCTAAATCACTTTTAACCTTTTATTAAAAAGGAATACTATATTCTTTTAATTAAGTATTCTAAATAAATATTTTAATTATTCAAAATAGTAAATATAAATGCATTTAATATTTTTTGAAATACATTAAATGAGAATTTAAACTGATATATTAATGAACATATAGAATTATATTTTACCAAGAAAACAAAAATGCACTTTTAAAACATAATTTTTACAAGTCATATAATAAATCCATAAATCTATATACGTAATATTTTACGATTAAAATATTTTAAAATTTTATTTTCCAATAACTCTGTTTTAATGATTTTCCTAATTAATTTAAATAAAAATTATTAATCACTTTACAAAAGTTTCAGATATCTATATATGTTTGATTCTATGTTATTTGTTAGTTTTCAAAATTATATACAAAATAAATTTAAGAATTAGTTTTTATAAATGAAATGATTTATTTATAGCATTGCCACCATAAAATTATAAAAATTAAAAAGCAATTTTCCAAAGTATATTAGAGTTGTTTTTTGGATTTTTAGTTTTAAAAACAAAAATGTTCATTTTTTAAAAATTATTTTTAAAAATTGTTTGTCAAACAAATTTTTTTTAATTTTTTATGTTTAAAAATAAAAATTACTTTTAAAAATGATAAACACACAGACCCCTAGGATTTACATTTTTAATGAATTAAAATAGTGTAAAAAGTTTTGCTGAAAATTTTTACGTAACATTAGTATTATATTTAGATTTTTAGTGAATTAAAATTTTGTTATTAATTGAAGTTAAGCTTAGTGGATTCATTTAAGGGGGAAACTATCCTAACATCTAATTTGTGTTTCCTATTCATGAGACTCACATTTGAATCCTTACTTAAAGGAAATTTTACTATCGTTTAATTTGAACTTGTTAATGCGTTTTCTTATAATATTGAATGTTTAGTGCCAAATAGTGATACAATTAAAAAAAAATTTAGCTTGTTACATTATTTTTTTTAAAAAAAATGTCACTAATCCATCCCATTTGATTTACGTGTCACAAAAAGTGAGGTGGACTAGCAAAATTCTATCCCACAATTGAATGAGCCAAGCCGAGTGATGCATTATAAGCCAATAACTAAAATGACACCTTTTAAAATAATGTTGTTTTATTTATTACGCCTTATATTTTATGGTTACTTTACATCTCCTAATCCCTTTATTTCCATTTCCATTTCCATCATTGTTATAATATTACAAGGAGGTCATAAACATGACATAATAAAAACAATATTTTATCTTTCATAAAAATAAGTTTAATACACTCATTCAACAATGTCAATATTAGAATTTGTTAAGTTTCTTTTGCTCTTATAGCAAAAGAGGAATGTTATATTTTGAATAAATATTTTTAATAATTATTTTTCTTTTGTTCTTATAGCAAAAGAGGAATGTTATATTTTGAATAAATATTTTTAATAATTGTTTTGATTAATAAAAATAGAATATGTCTAATGCATTTAATATTTTTCCAAATAATTAAATGAGTAAGAAAAATAATATATACTACAAAATACATAATTACATATTATAAAAAAGCACAAAAATAAAATAAAATAAAAATTACCGTTTAAAGTCATAAAATAAATGTAGCTAGGTATAAAATATATTAATAATAAAATCAATTCAACATATTATTTTTATAATAATTTTTAATAATTATCTCAATTATTTATTTATGAAAAAAGTATTAAACACTTTAAAAAGTAATTATTTAAGGTAAAAATAAATAAAAAGAAATGAGGGAAATGTAGTAAAGAGAAAGAGAACAATAAGCTATGTGTCTCGGTTCAAGTTTTTCTCTCTAGATTGAGAATAATCTCAACAACACATTCGAACAAATTGTGTATGTATCCAAGTTATATTTGAATTTTGTATTAAATATTCACAAATATCAGCCACCAGCTTCATTTTTTACTATCTTCTGTAGTTTTCAGCCCAATTTTCATCGATTGAGACATCAAACCAGGTGGGTTTTGTTCCTTCTTCCCTTCAATGCATGTTTTTTATTTATTTTTATTTATCATTATTTAATGTTCCATGGTTCATTTTCTAGTGTTATCTATATGGTTTTTGTGCGTTGATGGTGTTAATTTGATGATTGTAATGAAATGAACATAAATTTACACATAGTAAGGTTGATACAGGCGTTAGAGACTTGGAACAAGGCTATGGAGAAGAACATGGATCTAAAAAAGAAAGGCGTGATTACATCAATCTTGATGTGCCCACTTTGCAATCATTTGACGGAGGAGACCACCACCTTCTTATAGTGCTCTCATTTGTGTGAATTTTTTACCACCACTTTGCAATCTTTACCCACTTGTTCTCTTCACTCAATTTGATGTGAATTTTTAAAATTTCAAATGTTTGTTTGTATTTCCCATCATCTTAATTTGTATTGGTTTTTATTTTTCCACTTGGAATTGCCTTTTCTATAGTTTTCCTCAAACATGTTTGTCTAGTAATTGCTTAGTTACAACTATGGGTATTTGGTAATTAAATACTTTTTAAAATATTTTTTCTCTCCTTTTTATATACCCATATCTCAATCTCCTTTTTAGTTATAAAATGAATGAAATAAAATTTTGTTAAAAGAATAATGAAAGATTTACATGTAACTGGTCAGTTTTAATAATACAATTTTAACAACTAAAACCAAGTTTTAATATTTTCATCTATATAAAATAAAACCAATTAAAATTATATCTCTGAAACAAATTCTCCTCAAAATTAATCAACCCTAAATCTCTAACCTTCCATGTACATCTCATTCCCTCATCAAAAAGATTTTGGCTAAATCCCTAAATCAAAAAACGTTGTCGAGTAGTACTCCACAGTCTCCGCCATGAAGAATCCGTCGTGCAGCATCCATCTTGCGCCGTGCATCCTCCATCCTGGTTGTGTGTCATCCGTCGTGCGCTGTGCGGAGTCAACCTTGCATTTGGCGTTGTCCATCCTGCGCTGTGTTGATGTGATGCATATAGAAAAAAATGTGTGCGAGAGTGTTATTGGCACGTTACTGAATGTCAAAGGCAAAACCAAGGATGGGGTAAATGCGAGATGGGACTTGTTGGAAATGGGTATAAGGAAATAATTGGTTCCAGACAAAAGGGGATCACGTACATATCTTCCCCCGGCGGCTTATACTCTTAGCAAGAAAGAAAAAGTCATTTTTGCAAGTTTTTGCAAGTTTTTGCAGGGTGTCAAGGTTCCAGAGGGTTTTTCCTCTAACATTAGAAATCTAGTATCACTAAAAGAACAAAGATTGATAGGTGTCAAGTCTCATGATTGTCATGTTCTGATGGGTCATTTGCTTCCGATTGCAATACGCTCCATTCTTCCAAATAAAGTGCGTGTTACAATAACTAAATTGTGTCAGACAAACGGTGTTACGAGTAGTGGGTAAGGGACAAGCATGGAATCTCCCAGGGCAGGAGTTACACAATTCCCCACTTCCATCCAACTCAATTAAGATGATGGTTCAACTTGCTATTGAACCCCATGCGGCGCTTCCATGCCCTGACGCTTACGGGGAACTGAGCACTGTTGCTGATGCATTAGGATGTTTCATCGCATGGCCATCTTCACATGTTGGATTGGATGCATTGGTATGTCTGTATTTTATTTGTGCCAAAAGTGCATTTTTATTATTTCAGCTACAAATATTAATTATTCAAATTGTGGAATTTGTAGACTCCACAATCTTCCGCAGCGGGACCGCATGTGGAGACTCGTTATTCACCACACTCAACTATGCGGAAGTCTCCTGTTCGTGAATGCCCTCCAGAGGTGGTGACTTCAAAGCCTGCTGCATCTACCAGAACATCGTTGCAAACATTGGATATGTACTACTCTGAAAAGATGCAAGTAAGTGGTGCTATGATTAGTTGCACGATAGGTGCAGGCATTGTTAGTCCTGATGAAATGATTGCATGGACTGATCCCAATTGTCTTCATTCAGTTTTGTACCGTGAGTGGTTGGATGCCACCGTGATCGATATCTATTGCAGGTAATTTCAATTCAAAGCATCTCATAGTTTGTTTATCTCGTTTTTTTTGCTTGCTTTGACATTATGTACATTTTTCGTATATTTATTTATATCATTCAGCCTTAGCTCCATCTTCCGCACGGATCGATATGTTTTCATATCTCCACAACGCACCACAACATTCAATGCGAACACCAAGCAATATAAGTTGGTGGGAGAGGTGTTGTACAATAGACGCAGGCAAGAGAAATTGTTCCTGCTTCCATACAATCATGACGGGTATGTGTAGTATATGTTTAAGTCTCAATATTCTTGTTTTTTAAAAACCATTTATTTGACATAACTTACATTGTGGTTGTAGGCGACATTGGGTTCTTGCTGCATTGAGTCTTACTGATTTTGGCAAGGTTTACTTTTTGGACTCTTTGTATAATCCCCCAGAACATTATGATCCCATGAAGAATATGATTATTAAGTAAGTATTCCTTGGTTTACTATCACACTTACATAGTTAAGATCTCTTATACAATTTACTTGTTATATTGCTTTAGATCTTTTAAAGAATATAGAAGTTGAGTGGATTCCCGCAAGCACGGATGTAGGATTATACCTGATCCCATATGGTACCGCATTAAGGTAATATTGATCTCTTATGGACATTTTGTTTCTTCATTACTAAGCGCGTAAGCATTACTTATTTTTAAATTAATTATACTTGTAATATCCTACCCAAACAAACAATGACGATTGTGGGCTCTTCGTAATGCATTATATCAAGGAGATCATTGCTCAAAACACACACAATACCTAAAGAAGTAATTATGACTTGTGATAGCAATTTACTTTTTTGAACCCTCATTCACTAGTTTATATACTGAAATCAATTTTTGCCTTTTACAGTACTTTGCTAAGTTCCGAAACTCAACCTACACAACGGAGCAGCTTGATGAGGTTCAGGAAGAATGGGAAAACCATGTACTTACCAGTTATTTGTAATTGATTTGTACATTACGAGGGTAAATAAACATGTACATAATGTGAAAATGTTGAACAAAGTTGTATATTAATGACTTAACTGACGGGTTCAACAGAGTAGATATGATCACTTTTCTTTTTGCAACTTGAAGAAGAGGCCTGTTTGTAATTTGTGCACCTTTTCATATTACATTCCTGACTGGTTATCACTATTTGACTTATGAATTCTGGCTGTTGGTATGGATTTGTACAGTTGTTTGATAAATTGGAAAATGTTGAATAAACAGAGTAAACTATGCCAAATTTTTTTTAGTTTAGAAGACTTATGATTGCAGGAAGTTAAGATACTAAACAATTATTTATTATTTTATCGTTATGAGACTTGGTCTTAGACTCAATCTTTGTCTCAGTCTTAGTATTAGTCTGAGTCTCAAGTCCAGACTCAATCTAAGTCTGAGTCTTTGATCCTGACTCAGTCTTACCCTGACTTACATAATTTATTTCTTTTTCTCATGATCTTAACTTTTTTATGAGAGAGAGAGAGAGCATGGTCAGAGATTTAATAACATAATTGAATCTTTCCTCTAAAAGGGGTTTAGTAAAAATATCAGCAACCTAATTTTTGGTTTCAATAAAGGTGAGCTCAATGTTTCCTTTCTCAACATGATCTCTAATAAAGTATGCTTTATGTCTATATGCTTAGACCTTGAATGGTGAATGGGGTTCTTAGATAGATTTATTATAATAGTATTATCACAAAGAATATGGATTTTAGAGTACCTTAGTGTATAATCTGGAATTTGAGACTTGATCCACAGGATATGAGTCCAACATGTAGCAACTGAGACATACTCAGCCTCAGTTGTGGATAGGGAAATGGTGTTTTGTTTCTTGGAAGACCAGGACACAAGGAATTTTCCAAGAAATTGGCAATTCCCACTTCTGGACTTTCTGTTTATCTTGTCTCTAGCAAAGTCAGCGTCACTGTATCCTTTCTCATCTTTGTCAATATGAGTTGATGGATGCATGGGTGTCTTCATGGGCTTAGCATCTTCCATCTTCAATTTCTTCAACAAGTCTTTGGCATACTTCTCTTGATGAATGAAGATTCCATCAGACTGTTATGTCAATCTAACCTCTAGAGAACCCATTTTGTATGAGGAATGAGCTCAGTTTGTCATACCAATCTGTAACATCCTAATTCCTGAATTCATAAAATAATGCCTGTTGGGAGCACCATTTCTAAATCCTTGAAATTATTTCTTTCATTATTAATATCGTCATACAATACATTACAACGCTCAGGTAACCCAACCATTACCTAAGCATGAACTCCAAATATAAATAAAAAATTACAAATAGATTGCCACTTTGTGGCTAATGTGTTGTACTACAAATTACAACAATGAAAAGAGACTATGACAATGAGGACTACAAACTTCCATCCAGTGAGCCATCCATTCTCCAATCAAGCAACCTGGCAGCAACCTACACAACTGAATAAAATTCCCACATCGTGGGATGAGACTACGTCCCAGTGAGTGCGGTAACAGTGTGTGCAATGTGGGGAGATAATAGACATAAGCACAGCGGAACTACATAATTTCAATTCCTATCAGCTCATACATCAAACATACATTTAATTCACAACAATTCATTAATTAAGCTTTACATTCAATTCATAACAATTCTTCCATTAGTCTTTTATTTCAACCTTTTGGTGTATTACCCAACACTAGTGGGGTCTTATCACTTGTACCTCTGACCTGGACTGAGCTTAATACCGTTCAAGGGACGTCTCCCTTGTGGCCAATTTAACATCCTGTATTAATTAACATTCACATTCAACATTTGGTGTATTACCCAACACAAGTGGGTTCTTATCACTTGAACCTCTGACCTTTCAAGGAAAGTTTCCCTTAAGGCCAATTTAACCTCCTGTTTTAATTAGCAAATTATCGCCTTTTACATTCTTATTCATTTTGGGCACAAGACCCCCTCTTTGGACCGAAGTCCCCTCTTTGGACCGAAGTCCCCTGTTCACCTCTTTGGACAAAAGTCCCTTTTTTTCATTATACATTCATACATCTGTATATAGGTTCAATTCATGAAATGGTAGTATTCAAAGTCAAACATATTACCTTAACCTTTAACATAAGGGGGAGAAGATAGATAGGGCTTACAACAATCGTTCCATTCCTTAAACCCTAACTATCTCAACCCCTACATATACCCTCAATTATGGAATAAGAGTAATTTTCAACTATATGATTTAACAAGTTCACACCATCAAACATTTAAGCATTTCCCCAAAATCCCCAAATCCTTTAACCTAGGGTTTGAACCATAAAGTCCCATATTCAATCAATCCAACCATCCACCCTAGATTTGCATAAATTCATTCATAATCATCAATAATAGCAAGGGGAGAAAGAATAGGGAGCATACCATACAATAGAACTCAAGAATATAGTGAGTGAGAACCACACTCACCTCAAGGGAGTCCGAAGAGAAGAGGAAAGGAATTGGGGAAGGTTGGGTGATGAAGATCCATGGCTCCCTCTTCTTCCTTCTAGCTCCAAGGCCACTTTCTCTCACTAGAAACCCTCCTTCTCTCTCTAGAACTGCTCTGCTTCTCTCTAGGAAAGAAAGGAAGGAGAAGGAAAATAAGGAAATCACGTGCCCTAAAACGTTTTGAAGGTTGTAAGTGGATTCTCGCTCAAGCGAGATATTCTCGCTTGAGCGGGAGGGCTGGAAAAAATCCCCTCTTCGCATTCTCGCTCAAGCGAGAAGCTGCTCGCTTGAGCGAGAATACTCCAGAGAGTATTCTCCTCTCTGGAAGATTCTCGCTTGAGTGAGTCCATTCTCGCTCAAGCAAAAATTGTCCAGAGAGCACCCCAAAGATTACCTTGTTTCTCACTTGAGCGAGACCATTCTCGCTCAAGCGAAAAGTGCAGAACCCAAACTCTTGATTTTTGCTGCATAACTCGCTCAAACGATCCTACCCTCGCTTGAGCGAGAATCCTAAGATTCAATTCCTTAATTTTTTCTCCTCCCCAAACCCAACTCAACCTTTCCCACTCAAACCTAATTTCTTCCCTCTAAAAAAACCAATTATTTTCTTCTCTTTTAAAATAATGATTACCATTAATTATTTATTATACTTGCACCAGCCGCCCACCATATAGCAGGAGAATAAATCCTAGGTTGCACTAAAACCCACACCATTAAGAACCAATAATAGTCAAACTATTACAAAATAGAAAGTTACTAGAAAAAGAAACGTGTGAGAATAATTAAGGTATAGGGTCATATACTACCAGTAGTAACAATTGCTTTAGTAATTTGGTGGCTTTGAATAACAGAATAAGTGAATCACTTAATTTCAAGGGTCTAAGTTTATAGATTCGGTCACTTCACACACCAGAATAATTACTGCACTTCATTAAATAATATATATATATATATATATTATTTTTACTTTTTTTATATCTTTTCAATTTAATTATAAAACATAATATTTTTAATTTCATTGTTATTATTTAGGGGTGATTCACATGGACTATTCTCAATTATTTGAAAACGTTAGGGACCAAAAACAACGAAAAATATAGATTGGGGACCAAAACCAAATACGGGTGAATTGGGTTTGGTCCCTAATATTTGTTTTTCGTTGTTTTTGGTCCCTAACGTTTTCAAATCATTGAAATTAGTCCCTACCGTCAACTCTGTTAAATATAGGGGTGACAACAGGGACTACCGTCAATGATTTGAAAACGTTAGGGACCAAAAACAATGAAAAAAAAGATTAGGGACCAAAAATCCAAATTTAGGTAAAAGTTTAGGGACCAAAAACATATTTAACCCTAATAATAATAGTAATTAATATTATTATTGTTTATTTAAGAAATCAATTAAAAAATATTCTAAAAACGTGTCAAACAATTAAATTCACGTAGCTTTCTTTATGTTTGATTCTAGAATTCAAAATATTATTTACGTTTCTGATCTTTAAATTTGAAGTGATTTTGAAGTGCAGGATCAGAATTCAAGATTCTATAAAGTAATAGATTTCAAGATTGCGGCACCAGGTAATATTGTAAACATTCTTAAATTGATTTAAAGTAAGTTAGATTTAGTCAATTATTTACTTTAATCTTGTTTTTATTTTTATAAGTTTCCCTCATCAATGCTATTCCATGCTTATTTACTTTACTGCTTGTTTGAACTTGCTTTGTATTAAATTTAATTAATTAGTCTTTTTCTATATATCTATTAATGTTTGAGTGAAGGAATAATTTCAGATAAAGTAAAAAGTTAGGAATATACTTTCTGAATTCAATGTTAGGTTTTGGAATGATTATTTAAAAGCTTTTACATATTTTAACATATTTATTTTTTGGGAAAGCATGTTTGGGTAAAAACATAATTAGCCCATTTCTTATTTACCTCATGTTGTCCATCAGATTCATATTGATCAATGGACAAATCTTGGATTACTAAGCCACGAAATACAATTGAATACTTAATTGGTTTGATTAATTTCTTATAATTTGCATTTAAGAATGGAGTTGTTGGGGATGTTGTACGGTGTCTTTGTCCAAAGTGTGGATTTTTGAAATGGCAAACTAGATATATAGTACAAGATCACTTGCTTTGCAGACCATTTCCTGAAAATTATGTGGTGTGGAATCTTCATAGTGAAAAAGAAATATTACAGTCTTCTAGAAATGAAGATGTTGCACCAGAGACATTGCACTCTGCAAATCTAGTGGAAATGATGGTTAATGATGCATTTGGACATTACGAGCAAGAATCTACTAATGCAGGGACATCTCAACAATCAAGGGTGGATGAAATATTGCATGAAGGGCCTATAGAGGATCGTAGTGACTTTCATGAGTTTCTTGATGATGCAAATCAGACATTGTATGATGGGAGCAAGTACACAAAGCTAGAATTTGTAATAAAATTGCATCATGTAAAGGTTTTGTGTGGATTAAGTGACAAGGCAATGACTATGATACTAGATTTGCTTAGAGATGCATTTCATGAGGCGAAGTTACCTCCTTTTTATGAGGCCAAGAAAATCATTAATAAACTTGGTCTTAACTAGACCAAGATAGATGCATGTCCAAATGACTGTATGCTATATTTGAAGATGGGGATAAAAATTTGGAAACATGCAAGCATTGTGGTACATCAAGATGGAACCTAAAGAAGAAAGAAACAAGCTGTAAAGGTTTTGCGTTACTTTCCATTGAGACCAAGGTTGCAAAGATTATTTATGTGTTGTAAGACTGCTGAGCATATGAGATGGAATTTTTTGGAGAGTAACAAAGATGGGTTGTTAAGGCGTCCAAGAGATGGTGAGGCATGGAGGACATCTGATTTGACACACCCTGAATTTGTTTCACATCCTCGAAATGTTCGTTTAGGCCTTGCTAGTGATGGTTTCAATCCATTGGGAACCATGAGTTCTGCATATAGCATTTGACCAGTGTTCTTGATTCCATATAATTTTCCTCCTTGGATGTGTATGAAACACACTTCTTTCATCTTATCGATGATTATTCCAGGCAAACAAATGCCTGGAAATAATATAGATGTTTACTTACAACCCTTGATGAAAGAGTTAACTGATTTGTGGGATAATGGTGTGGAAACCTTTGATTCATCATTAAATGAAACTTATAAAATACGAGCGGCTCTTATGTGGACAATTAGTGACTTTCTTGGGTTAGGCAATCTATCTGGTTGGAATACGCATACGGGTTTGGCTTGCCCAACTTGTAACTTTGACACAAAACCTTGTCGCCTTCCTTATAGTAAAAAGTGGTGTTTATGGGCCACCGTCGATTTTTGAGCAGAAATCATAGATTTAGATTGAATCGTATTCGCTTTGATTGGAGCACAGAGGAACGAAATCCACCATTAAAACTGTCAGGATCTGACATTTTAAGGCAAGTGGAAAATCTTGATGTTACATTTGGGAGAGGAGTAATGCAAGATGGAAGAGGAAAAAGATCTAGAAAAATAACTAAGCAGTGGAATAAAAGAAGTATATTCTTTGACCTTCCATATTGGAAGACTAACTTGTTGCGTCATAATCTAGATTTTATGCATATAGAAAAAAATATATGTGACAATATCCTATATACTTTGCTCAATGAGATGTCTAAATCAAAAGACAATCTTAATGCCTAGAAAGATCTAAGAGAAATGGGCATAAAGCCTGATCTTTGGCCAGATGATACGGGATCCTATCACCTTGCTTTGTATTCACTAACAGGTGAAGCCAAAAAGTTGTTTCTTGCAACTTTGAAGAATGTTACAGTACCAGATGGCTACTCAAGTAACATATCAAGATGTCTTGATGAGGTACAAAAGAAGATATTTGGGTTAAAAAGTCACGATTGCCATATTATTATGGAGCAATTGTTGCCATTAGCAATTCGTAATTTGTTGCCAAAGCAAGTAACTGCAGTCTTGGTGGAATTCTGCTCATTTTTTAGAGTTCTTTGTGGTAAAAGCTTGAATATTTCAGACGTTGACAAGCTCCAAGAGCGCATTGTGGTTACATTTTGACACCTAGAAATGTTACTCCCTCCATCATTTTTCACAGTTATGGTTCATTTAACTGTCCATCTAATAGATGAAGCAAAGCTAGGAGGTCCTGTGCATTATCGATATATGTATCCAGTGGAGAGGTAACAAATGACCACTTTTATGGTATTTTATTGTATAACTTCAACTTTTTTAAACTAATTATCCATAACTTTTATAGGGAATTAGGTCATTTAAAGTCCTTTGTACGAAATAAGGCACGACCAGAAGGTTCCATAGCTGAGGGTTACTTAGCTAAAGAGTCTCTTACTTTTTGTTCACGATACATTGAAGATATAAAAACACAGTTTAACAGGCCTAGACGTGTTTGTGATGACCCAAATGAGATTCAGACATCTGAAACATCCTCTATCTTCCCTCAATTGGGTAAACCAGTTGATAAGTGAAAAATATATGATAATTTAGTGTATAATTACTGCACTTATCAAGGGTAAAATAGTGAATTTATGCCCTAAAATATCTCTTTTTAGTAATAATTGCATAAATTGTGAATATTTTATTTGAATTTGAATATGATGCTATTTTGATAGAAAATCTGTTGATTTTGAAGATAAATTGGAAGGATTTAAATGAGGAAACAAGATAGCATTTATTTGAATAAAGAATCTGCAAGATAAGGATTTAAATGGCAGCTGATTTGGATATGATCAGCAATTATTAGGATAAGGATTCTGCAGATTTAATTCTAAATTCAAATTGAAGATCAAATCAGCACAAGATCAAGCTAAAAAGAGGAAAATATGGAAAGCAGATCAAGCAAGGATAAGATCAGGAAGAGATCAAGCTGAAAAAGAGGGAAACAAGGAAAGCTGGATCATAACTCACGCTCCACCTGCGCTGAGCGTAGGTGGAGCGCAGCATTAAAAGACCATTCTGGAGCCTGTGCTTCAAAACGCGTTGAGCGCAGGATACGGATCAGTTTTTCAAACAGATTTCAAATCAGATTTCTTCCAGATTTCAGATGGCTTTCCAACCTCTATAAATAGAACCTTTTGCAAAGATCAAAGGAGCATTTGGAGAGACGGCATAGCAGAGCTAGGGCTGGAGAAAAGTGTGACAGTTTCTCCGTTGGGTTGTAATGGCTACCATGTGTAGCTAAACTCTTCGATAGGATTGAACGTAGTTGATTCAATCCCCGATTGTATGTGAATTCTCTTTAATATTTATGAATCCCTATTTTTATGATATCGGTATTTTTATACTTTGCTTAATGTGTAGCTTCCGCCTGTGTGCCGGAGTTATAGGTTGATTTTATAAGATGCATTGGTAAATGGTTTTGTGAAATCAATAGCGAGTTTGGGGGAGCCTAGGAATAGGGAACTTGAACTCTGATTGGTGAAAGTACTTATAGTAGTCTCTATAGGAATATAGGGCGAATTGATAGTGTTAACGAACGAAAATTCAGATCATTAAAGCCGGGGTAATTTGTCGCTTGGGAGAACCCGCATGAATTATTTATGAGTATCTCATAATATGGGGAACCGGAATGGGATAACATAGTTTGGCTAAGGTATCATAATTATATATTCATAAATATTATTGGGGTTCACATATGAAAGGGGTGCGATGAAACGAAGTTCAATCCTAGTCCAAGTAATTGTCTCTATCTCTCTCATTTAAGTTCAATTTTATTTACTTGAACCATTCTCAACAAACAACCATACGCTATTACTTGATATTTGTGACCACTAATCTTTATAAGTTGAACCGTTCCCTGTGGATACGATACTCTTACTTACTATTATACTGTTGGGATTTTGGTCCGCTTTCCAAAATTTCAACACTAGTAGGTGTTTCCTCAATGTTCACGTTAACCCATGTGGAAAAACTACAAGCTCACCGATATGTGCTTCTAAATTGTGCAATTGTCACACCATTTGTGGAGTGAGTAAATGAGATTAACATTAAATGGTTTATCATTATACTTCTACAATATTCTAGTTATGCACATTAATTATATTGTAATTATTTGATGTAGTGAATTTAGACGATTCATAAAAAGGAGTTCGAGGGGAAGAAGACCTTCAACTGCAGATATAGAAAAGTGAGTTAATAGAGAGTTTGTTGATTGGTTTCGAAAGAGGGTGAGTAGTCAATTAGTAGTTTTTCATTTACTATGGAATTCGAAATATGACTAATTTTTTCCTCTTAGATTATGAACCTAGATTCAATAGACAAAATGTCAAGTGATCTAAAGTTTCTAGCACGATGTCCATTGGACGATGCAAGAAGATTTATTGGATATAACATCAACGGGTTTAAATTTCAAACGTTGGGTCGAGAACAAGGGTTAAAAACGCAAAATAGTGGAGTTTTCTTAACCTCTAACACATCTTGTGTTGCAAGCAATGTTTTTAAAACCGGATCAGTAATTGAACCGGTGAAGGCACTGGTTCACGGTTCAACCGTGGTCGAACCGGTAATAATTAAATATATATATTTAATATTATATAACATCTTAAGTAATAAAATAACATAAAATTATAAAGAAAACAATATATTAATATAAATGACCTTATTATATGTATTATAAGATGAAAAATTAATAATAATTGACTAAATAATAAATATTTATGTGTAATTCTTAAAACTTTATTCTTATTTATCCCAAAAATATTTTAGATTAAATAAGAAAATACAAAAATACAAAAAAACAAAAAAAAATCAAACATACCAGTTCGACCGGTTCTGCGACACCGTTTTTTATCGGTTTTCACCGGTTCTGGAAGCGACCGGCTTATTAGAGTGAATGGACCGGATACCGGACCGGTTCCCGGTCGGACCGGTTGAACCGGCCGGTCCGGTTTTAATTACCATGGTTGCAAGTAGTGTTGATAGGACTTAAGCCAAACAGACTTACCATATTATAGGAATTTGGAAGATATTATTGAGATAAGCAATTATGGTCGATTCAAGGTTATTCTTTTTAAATATAAATGGGCTAATACTTGTGATAGAGGATATAAAAAGGATCCTTGGAATTTCAATTGTGTTAATTTTAATAGATTGATTCATGTTGGTGATCATGAAGAACATGAACCCTACATTGAAGCATCTCAAGCACAAATGGTGTATTATTTAGATAATTTGGTTAACGAAGGATGGAGTGTTGTTGTACATCTAAAGCCAAGAGATTTGTATGAAATGGGAGAAGATGTACAAGATGAAGTATATGAGAATGAGCCATACCAACAACAAGAGCTTGACCAATTTTTTGGCCTCAATGATGAGTATATGTCTTTGGCTACAAACCACTTAAATGATGTTATAGTTAACACAAATGTTTTAATAGAAAACATAGTTAATATGGTACTTTATTTAAAGGTAATGGTTTCATATAATTAAAGATGTTGTTTCATTAATATAACATGTTTAAGTTACATTTTTATATTTGTTCATTTTCTTTCCTGTAATCTTTTTGTTTTTATCATATAACTATAGCCATGCCAAAGGTCAAACGTTTTCAGAATCCACAAAGGTCAGCACCTCAACCCCAACATGATGCTAGTCCTCCAATACCAGCTCCGGCATATTCTTCTCCGACAATGAATGCTAATGAACCTTCACCATCTGTTGAAGCCCCATCAAATTTCTCACCACCAATAGAACCCTCACCAACACATGAAATCTCACAAGAAGAGATTCGACAAGAAAAGATCCCACAAGAAGTTCCAACATCTAGACATGTTGTTCGTGAGTCTCCACAATATTGGAATGTTGATGCAATAGGTATATGCATTGTATATTTTTATAATTAATTCATATTATGTTTTTAATTTTATAATTGTGGTTAAATTGGTTTATTTCTTGTTATAGACTCACAAGGAGTTACAAAGAAGGTTAAGATAAAGGTTAGGAAGTTAATAACTTGCCTAGTGGGGAAAGTATCATCGTGGAGTTTGATGACCAAGGCCAAGCATATGGACAAGCCCAAAGTTTACTTGTTGGATTTTATGGAATATTGGCAACTGATTGTAACTTGTTTCCAATTAATTTTGAAAGGTGGTCAGGGAAAACATGCATGCCTAAATGTTATTTTGATGACTTCTATGCAACAATCTTAAAGGTATAATCTATTATACATAACCCTTTTTTATTACTACTTATTTTATCGAAACATATAAATGGCATAAAAACTGACTTTATTTTTTTAAGCCAAAATTTTGTTTTAGGACCATTGAAGGTGTTGCAAAACGATATTGCTGACTTAGTATTGGAAAAAAGTGGGCTGCATTTAGGCAAAGTTTATGGAATGAGTTCAATGACCCTACCAAGACTAGAGATGAAAATATAAGTAATGTGCCAAAAGGTATAGATAAAGATCAATGGGCTCATTTCATTAATTATCGTATGAAACCATCGACATTGGTAAGATTTTTATTACTTTTCTTATGTATTGTTAGTATCACTAAATATTTGATTATTTCCATGTGATTTTATAATTGTTTTGTTAATAGGAGCTTTGTAGAATGAATAAAGATATTCGAAGCAAGCAAAAAATTCCACATACGGGTGGTTCTAAGTCCAATGCAAGAAAGAAGGCACGAGATGGTAATCATATTAAAGTTGAAAAGTTTTACTATTTTACAAAGTTAATTATTCATTTTAATTTTTCTTTTCCTCTCCTAGTTCTTGGAAACTGGTCAGAATCCTAGTCGTGGAAAATGTATATTGCAACTCATAAGAGAAAGGATGGATCTTATATAAATGATGAAGCAAAGGAAATAGGGGTATGTATAGATTTTGTATGTTGTTTTTGTACATTCTATATTTCAACGTTAGCAATTTTGTTAGTAATAAATTTGCATGCTTATAGGAACAAATTGAAGTTGGTCTGACTCAAAGCATTGTTGATGAATCTAAAGTTTCTCCTAATGATATTATTGGTAGAGTGTTTGGGGCAGAACACTCTGGGAGAGTAAGATGCATGGGTATGGGAGCAACTCCTACTAATACATTTCGAAACACTAGACTCCGACTTAGTGATTTGAGCATTTCTTCATCCAATGTCGGGACACCATCTTCATGTTCTAACGAATACAAAGAGAAGTACACCAATTTAGAATCCCAATTACAAGGAACCTTGAATGCACTTAAGGCCTATATGATAATGAAGGAAGGAAAAATTCCTAATGAATTTGTTGGTTTTTTTGCTTCATAGGTAAGTAGTATAATTTATTTGATGATTGAATGTGATTGCAACAATAGGTATGATTTAAACGACTTTGGGAATGTGATTGCAAGTATATTGGAAATTTTAATAGTAAGAAAGCTTTAAAGATCTTTCGGAAGTATATTTTGTGGGAATATGTGCTAACATAATTAGAAAGCATATTATGCATAATTTTTGAAGGACCTAATCTTGTATATGACATATTAAGAAATTTATTATTTTGAGCTTAGAGATTACACTTGAACTATGGAATAGTAAATTAGAACTTAATTACTTAATTTTTATCTCTAAATTATACTAATATTATTTTTTTTTGTTATTTCAGTCAAGTGATGTTGGAAGTGAACTTGAATCACCATTAAATGCTAGAGGATCATCTGGTGGAAGCAACTTGAATAGCCAAAACAATATCTAGACTTATATCTATTTTCTTTTATTATGGACTACTTTAGATCATTATAGTTCTAGACTTTATAATAGTATTGTAAAAGTTATTGTGGATGAATTGTATTTAGTTTATTATGGACAAATTTAGAGTATTAAGACATTTTGACATTTCAATGGTATTGTAAAACTTATGCTTGATGAATCTTCTTTAGTTTTGTTATATATAGATGTTTTAACTATGTTTATGTTAAATTGAACATTTTGCAATAGAATCATTTATGTTACATGAATATATCTGTATATATTTTATGCTTACAGGTTACATATAATATAGATAGAAATTGAAATATACTGAATATTAAAAAAAACATTCAAATTGCGGCGGTTTTCAACTGCCGCAAATTTCAAAGGAAAACTCTCGAAATTAGACAGACGAGATGTTGTACAAAACTCCCACAAATAGAAAAAAACCTCCACAAATAGAGGAGGGCGAAAACCCCCTCAAAAAAACCGACGCAATATAACAAAGGTTGCGGAGGTTGTAGAAAACTGCTGAAAAATGCTTGTGGCGAACGTAACTCCGGCGTTTTTTGTAAAACGTTGTAATGCATTTTGAGGAGGTCATAAACCGCCGCAAAATGAATAAAAAACTCCCCGCAAAATGACAAATTTCTTGTAGTGGTTTTACATAGACTTCTTCTTCAATATCTCCATTTAGGAAGGCACTCTTTACGTCCATTTGGTACAGTTTAAAGTCTTTGTAAGCTATAATTGCCTGAAGAATTCTGATTGCCTAAAGTCTGGCAATAGCACAAAAGTCTCATCATAATCTATGCCTTCTTGTTGATTGAAACCTTGTGCCACCAATCTTGCCTTGTTCCCCATAACTTTTCCTTTTTCATTCAATTTATTGCGAAAGATCCACCTAGTGCCTATCACAGATTGATGCATTGGAGCGGAAACAAGAATCCAAACTTTTCTTTTCTCAAATTGACTTAGTTCTTCCTTCATTACCTTGACCCAAGACTCATCATCTAGAGCCTTTTGAATGTCATTTGGTTCTACTTCAGACAGAAAAGCCAGTATACTTTCATAGTTTCTGAAAGAGGATCTAGTTATTACTCTGTCTGTGGTGTCCCCAATGATCTAATCTCTTGGGTGAGAGCGAACTAGTCTCCAGCTCCTAGGCATCTAAGATGCATGCTGATGTTGGGCCTTAGGAACAACTTGAATTGTATGCTTAGTCTCATTCTAACCTTTATCTTCTTCCTGAGGATACCTCTCAGTCTCAGTCTGAGGTAGTCTCTCAGTCTCAGTCCGAACTTGACTGATATTTTTTTGGTTTGAGGTTGATCTTTCTTTGTAATCTATTCCCCTTTCTGAAATCTTCACCTTGTTCATCATTTAATCCACTTCTTCTTCAATCTTCTTCTATAAATTCCCTTGAGTCTCATTAAACACCACATGTATAGATTCTTTTGTAGTTCTGGTTCTCAGATTGAACACACGGTAAGCTTTAGATGTTAAGGAGTAACCAAGAAATATACCTTTGTTAGATTTTGTGTCAAATTTTCCCAATGAATCTTTGGTGTTTAGGATGTAACAATCACATCCAAACACGTGAAAGTAAGAGATATAAGGCTTCCTCCCTTTCCATAGTTCATATGGTGTTTTGTTTAGAATCTTTCTTATAGTGATGTTCTAGCCAAAGTCACAAAGTAAGGTTCTAGCCATTTCTTAAAGCGTTTTATTCTTACTTTCAACTAAACCATTTCTTGTTAAAGAATTCTTCGAACTTGACATTCTCAAATTCTTCTCCATGGTCACTCCTAACTGCACCAATTCCATATCCTTTATCATAAGATTCATCTTTCTGAGATAGGAATTGAACCCAGGTAAATTTGGAAAAATCATCAAGGATGACAAAACCATAGTTCTTACCACTAAGACTGACTATCCTAGTAGGTCCAAATAGATCTACATGTAGCAGTTCCAGAGGTCTGGTGGTGCTGACATGATTTTTAGGTTTAAAGCTAGTCTTAGTATGTTTGTTCTTGATGCATAACTGATGGGTTTCTGGCAAGCGAACCAAAAATCCAGTAGTATAATAGTAAGAGAGTTATCGTATCCACAGGGAACAGTCAATTCGCGTATAATTGTGATCTATTTATCAAGAACCAAACAGCGGATTTGTAAGAATATTTTGTGGGAAATTGTAAATTGTAAATTAATAATTAATAGAAATAGAAAGGAAGAGTTAGAGACACTTTACTTGGATTAGGATTGGACTTCATATCATCACACCCTTTGTGCATGTAAAAACTATCTATTATTTTAGGTTTACTCTATAATACTGTAGATAAACTATATTGCTAAGACCCCGAGTTACCAGCGACCTTACACACTCAAAGGTAATCCATGTGGGCTCTCCCAAGCGACAAACTTACCCTCAGCTTATTTTGCTCTCTTTTATTCTGTTTGTAAAAGAACTAATTGATAAACGCGGCTTACTCCTCTGGATGCACCTTCGCTAGAGTACTGTCACTACTCATCACTCATTAGAATACACCCACGTTATCGCTTCCGGGATTGACAATCAACTAATTCTTTGCTATCGGTAATTTAATAACCATGCCTATCCTTTAGACACCCTTCATTTGAGTACTCACACTACCCATCAATCACTAGCAACGCCCATGTTTCGGTCACAGGCTACCGAGTCCTCTTATTCACTCAGAGAATGAGTTTCTTCAGAATCCGCTCCCCCACTCTCAATCCAAGTTGAAACTAGCCTATAACTCCGACGCAAGCGCGGAAGTTAGGAATTAAGTATAGAATAAGGTTACCAATATTATAGACAGAGAGCTCATGAAATAATAATATAGAGTTCACATACACTTGGGGATAGAATCAATTACATCTAATCCTAATGGAGAGTTAACTACACAAGGTAGCCATACAAACCACCGAAGATGCTGTCACCATCTTCAATCCTTGTGAAGCGCTCCTCCTCTCCTTCTCTAAACTTAGCTCCAGTGCATTCTCACTGAAATATGACTGTATTACAATAATCGTGCACACTGGATTTGGCACAAGAGGTTCCTATTTATAGACTAAGGAAAGACAAAGAAATTTGGGGAGAAATCTATCTAAAAACGGCAACAGGGAGCAAATCAGCGTGACTTGCGCTCCAAGCTGCACTACAGCGCAGGCTGGAGCGCAAGATCCAGAGAGTCTGTGCTTCACCCTGCGCTGAAGCACAGGTAGCGTCCTGCGGCTCCAACTTTCTCTTTTTAGTCTTGATCTCTCCCCGAGACTGGTTTTGGCAGATTTGTCTTTCCTTGTTTCCCTTTTCTTGATAAAATCCTTGCATTTATTGAGCAATCTTTGATTTATTTGGGAAGCTTGTCTGCAGAATCCTCGATTGATTGGCAGTGATCTCCTCATTAATTGCCTTAAATCTTCTTCAAATCTTTATTAAATGTCTTCAATCAATCTCAAGTCTTGCAGATATCTCTTTCATTTAATGCTATCTCTCCTTCAAATCAAATCTTTGCAATATCCTGCAAAAATTAGCAATATTTATATCAAAATAGCATCAAATTCAAATCTCAAATTAATAAATACAATTTCTCTAATATTTAATAAAAAAGGATTAAACTGGGGCAAAATTACCATTTTATCCTTGATAAGTGAACTAAAAAGTACTCTAATTTATAAACTAATTTTCACTTATCAATGACTCACAGACAAAGTTTTTGTCAAACCTGATCTTAGGTAGACCTTTGACAAGACTTTGATTTGCTAGCTGACTTATGGTTCCCATGTTCATGTGTCCAACCCTTTTTTGCCAAAGCCATTTTACATTGTCATGAGACACATTGGTTCATTATCGTGGCTTCAGAATCAAGATTTCTCGAAAGCTTTTCATGTCGTCTTTGGGACACCGCCATGTAGTTCTAAATCAAGTTTTATGATTTTTATCAAAAAATTGTAATTATAGTGAATTTTTATGCCATTAAATGGTCAAAAATCATTTAAAATTAACCCATAGGCCATAAAATTATGGAAAAATCATATAAACACACTATGGGGTATGCAATATGCATACAACGCCTTTTTTGGGGACAATAAAACACAATTCTTTTGTGCTCTACTAGAAGACCAAAAGTATAGCATGTAATTTCTTATACTTAACCTAATCCTAAATAAACAATGACTATCTTCCATGAATGTTGAGTCCCCACTCTCATTCTTTAGCCAAGACTGATACCTCACCTTTGTGACACTGTCATGGAGTTCCATTTAACTTTTCGTGATTTTTCTAAAAAAATGTAATTATAATGAATTTTTAGGCCAATAAATTGTAAAAAACCATTTAAAATGCCATAAATTTATGGACCAATCATTTCAACACACTTTGGCAATCCCCTCACAGCTTTGATAGCTTTCATTGGAGTTCTCAGTTGTCCAAGTTCTTGGAATGGAATGCTAACCCTATATATTATGCAAGCAACAATGGTTCATTATCGTGGCTTCGGAATCAAGATTTCTGGAAAGCTCTGCACCATGCCTTTATGACACCTTCGTAGAATTCCAAATCAAGTTTTGTGATTTTTCTAAAAAAAATGTTATTATAGTATTTTTTTAGGCCATTAAATGGTAAAAAATCATTTAAAATTAACTCATAAGCAGTAAAATTATGGAAAAATCATATCAACATGTATTATCCCAAATTTCGTAATTATTTTCATAAGCAAAATAGGATTAGAAAGGTATTTTTATAAAATGGAACTAGGAAAAGAGGGTAAAAAGTAGTGGAGAAGAATTCGAATGAAAAACTGAAATTCCATTCTGCAGTACACTCGCTCAAGCGAGAATAGCCTCGCTCAAGTGAGAAGGAATGTTGCTCAAGCGAGAGCATGAGCGAATCTATGAGTAAAATTGGGTAGTGATTTTCTGGTTTTTTCGCTCAAGCGAGAAGCCTCTCGCTTGAGCGAAATTAGGGGGGATTGAATTCCAGAGTTACTCTTTGGACAATTCTCGCTCAAGCGAAATTCATTTTTCTTGAGAAAAATTGCTCCCTAATTTCAGAGTTACTCTGTGGTATTGTCTCGCTCAAGCGAGTAGTCTCTCGCTTGAGCGAGAACGCGTATCCTGCAGGGCATTAGTTCATCTTGCTCAAGTAAGAATGTCCTTGCTTGAGCAAGAGTGCGCAAATCTATTTTTTTAAACAACCTCATTTAAGGCTTTGGCTTCTTTATGCCTTTCAACTACCTTTAGAGAGAGAAGGAGCACTTTGGGCCAAGGAGAATAAGAAGATCAAAGGCTTGCTCAACCTCACTTCCCCAGGCCTTTCCCCTCCTCTTGGGTGCCCTATAGGTGAGTATAGCTAACAAACTCCACCCCATATTGTGTGAAAACTCCTCCATGAACCCTAATCTCTACTTACCCCTTCTCTTACCCATGAATGTAATGTTTGTGTGTGTTGGCTTGTGATTCTTACTTGATTGGTTAGTTATGGTTAAGGGATGCCCTAGGGTTGTTTTACTTAGGGTTTTGCTAATAGTTTGTACTAACCTATTTGCCCTATGAGCCATACTACATCCATGTTATGCTTGCATGATGAACTTTGGCCTTTGGTCCTAGATAACGAGAATATGTATTTTGAGCTTTGAATCCCAATTAAAAATGGTTTTTGGCTTCGACCCTAGTCAACACCTTAAGCAAGATTGGACTTCGATCCCCAGTCTTAATGAATTTTGATCCCCAGTTGAAACGTGGGTTTCGGCCCCCAGGTAATGGCGGGTATTAGTCCCCAAGAGAGACGTTCCTTGTAGTCTGAGCTTAGGTATATCCCCAGTTATGTGATAAAACCTCGTCTGTTGGGTAATGCAGGCCATGCATATCATGAGTTATCATTGAATAAGATTTAGTATGTTATGTTTATTGTTTAATTCTCATGTTGCATAACATCTGCTTGTATTCCCTGCACTACTTGTATGCTTAGTTATATTCACTGAGACATTAGTCTCACCACATGTATTGGGGCTATATTTTGTTTCACTGGGTCCTCCTCGAGCCGAACAGTGAGAGCTTTGGAGCTTGGGAGCTTGCATTTACCTTTTGATGTATTTAGTGCTTTACATAGAGATTTTCATTACATTGACACATTATTTTGTGGGATATAACTATACATGTACAGCCTTCGGGCCTTTTCTATTTTTTTGAGAGTACATGTATAGTGGTATCCCAACTTGATGTAAACAATATATTTCCATTGAGCCTTAGTGGCAAGTCATATTTAATTCAGATCATGTGAATGTGTTTGGTTTAAGTAACGTTGGATTGCATAAGTGCGGTTGTTAACTTGTATGTGATGATATTGATGATGGCGCGAAATGATTTCATAAATTCGGGAAGGGTTAAATATGTTTTTAGTCCCTGAAGTTTGACCTGAAGGAGAACAGAAGACAATGGGTAAAAAGCCCTAAAATTGGGTTTTTAAAACGATCAAGAATCATGCTCTCGCTCAAGCGCGCTTGGGGATCCTGAGCGAAAGGCTCAGAATCTTTCACTCATGCGCGCTCGCTCAAGCGCTTTTGAGAGAGATTGGGCAAGAGTGTCATTATCGCTCAGGTGAGCCTGGGCAAGACCGGGCGAAATTTCCAACTAAAACCCCCCATTCTGACTCTGTTTTCTCGCTCAGTCTCTCCCGAGTGAGCCTGGGCGAGAAAACCAGAACAAAATTCCCCCATTTCTACTGACGTCCTCGCTCTGGCGCGCTCAAGCGAGCCTGGGCGAAATTACCAAACAGAAACAACCTTTTTCTTCCTGGTACTCTCGCTCAGGCACGCTCAAGCGAGCTTCGGTGAAATTACCAGACAGAAACACCCTGATTTTCATTTTTCTTTGTTTCTAAATTAGTTTCTCCTTCCCTTTCCTAATTCCTTTTACCTAAATACTCTTCCAATCTAGTCCCTCTTATCCTAACCTTTTCCTTTCACTCCAATTAACTTTCTAAACTTAATCCCACCCATCCTAATCTAATCTCCTTGTTCCAAAGGCTATATTTTCTTCCCAGTATTCATACCTTATAATTAGTCTCTAAACCTTAAAGTGTGATCCCTCCTAGGTTTCATCTACAATTGTGTTGGGTCTAACACATGGTTTTACTTCTAAATTCCCTCTTAACCCTCATAAATTATCCGTGAATTCCCTATCTCTTCTTTAAATCTACCCTCAAGCTCTTAGGTTCCCCTTCTATGCCTAACTTCCTCGTCTTAAGTGGAATTCACCACCCATTCAACGTCCTAATTCCTCAATTCAAGAATAAGTGTCCGTTGGAAACACTATTCCAAATTTCTAAAATTATTTCGCGCCATTTCGTGTATCGGCATACAAGCACAATTTCCTAAGCATTCCAACGTATGCTTAGGCTACCTCAACATTCAATAACAAAATTCTAAAACGATCCGTTAAGGAAGACATGGAGGAACCCACACTTAGCGTGTTTAAGGTTCATAAAACTTCTGCTGAAAATCCGGCAGAGTCTCCCCTGAAAACTGGACGTTTCACAATTTCTAGATCCGCCTGAAAACCAGCAAAACACCAGTACAATTCATGCATTTAAATCACTAAACTATTTCATTAACAAATAGCCTCCATGGCCAAAAACTCAATCTTTCGTATTAACCATACAAACAAATAATACTATTACATACAATGATGATAATCCACTACATATTCAATTACAATCCTTATCCATTACATAATCTAACTAGGCCTAGACATTCCAGGACTACAGGCAGCATGAGGGGCATTAGGACCCACTGCAAAACTCAAACTCTTCTTCCGATGCCAAGGAATCCTACCCTGCACAACTGAAGGTAATTCCCCGCAACGTGGGGTGAGACTACGTCCCAGTGAGTGTGATAAAAGTGTGTGAAGTGTGGGGGAGAGCAACCAATTACATATGCATCATAAATGAATCACAACACAGGTAACTAGACCATGAAAACATACAATATACCTCAGAGAATTATGCAAATGCACCAGAAGGGGAAATCTAAAATCATGAGTCAGTCACATAATCAATCAATGCAGAGTTAATCCTCGAGTGTCATAACCCGGACACCCACGGTTTCTTTTCACTTTAACCTTTTTCCTTCTTGAGCGCTCGGCCGTGTGACCAAGGACCGTCGTCTAGGGCCACCCTCATTAAGTTTTAAGCTTAGACAAACAGGGTTCATTTTAATTGAGGAACCTCAATTACCCCTTGGCCGAGGAGTAAAGCGTTTACCTCTCTTGTACACCATTGGTCCGAAAACCCCTTTAACATTTCCTTTAACATTTTCATGAGGTCAAAGACCCAAACATTTTCCATGAACATGATAGGGGTAAAATCATGTACAAACATTCAGATTATGCACAAACATGATAAAATACATAAACATGAGCAATTATAAGCATAATCACACCCCAAACCTTCAATTTCATGAAAACCCCCAAATTCTCTAACCTAGGGTTTGCATTACAAGAGAATACATTCAAATCAACAACCCTAACTTTCTCTAATCATCAATAACCATGAATGCAAGCAAGGGAAGGTAGAATAGGGGTCAAACAAGGGAATTTACATGACAAATAAGCAAGTGAGTTAACCACACTCACCTTAGAGGAAGAATTAGGGGTGGACGAGAGGTGGAGAGGGAAAATCCCAAGCTCCCCAAGCGATTGGGAACCTTAAAGATGCTTTTTGATCTTCCTTTTCTTCCTCCTTCAAGCCCACAAGCTCCCTCCTCTATCTAAGGGTCTCTCTCCCTCTCTCTAAGGTGAAAAGGGAAGGGAAAGAATGAGAGAAAGTGAGCCCTAATCGTGGTTTACAATCCTGAAAATGACTTCTCGCTTAAGCGAGATATTCTCGCTTAAGCGAGCCTATCGTGCCCTAAAAATACAGTCTCTCTGGACAAATCTCGCTTAAGCAAGCCCTGCTCACTTAAGCGAGTATAACAGCAAAAACGTATACAAGATTTTTCTACATAACTCGCTCAAGCGAGCTCATTCTCGCTTGAGCGAGAATGTGTCTGTTTGAAGGTGCAAATTAGATCGGAATACCATCAAATAGAATATCAAACTGAAGCCCCAGATCTTAGTTTTCTAACCCAAGTGTAATCACCTTAATTGGATACCTATAACTCTAGATATTCTCGAATTAGTGAGCAAAAGTCATAGGGCTTAAAACTCAAAATTGAGCAACCACCTCTGTTGAAGCCCAACGGGGCACACTCCAAAAGAACCATGATGTATCTCATCAATTCACTTCAATAAGGCTAAGATTAAGGGTCCTACTTGTTCATGAGGCTATGCTCCTCTATCCCCTTATTCCAATTATCTTCACTTCCTTACTTACCTCTTCACCATGCAATCCTTTCCCCCATCAGGTGTGACTCCTCCTAGCTTAACTCTACGGTCAAGTTTTGCTAAGCACTTGATTAATCCCCCAGAATCTCTTACATCCTGACCCTATCAGTTTAGATATCCATTTTCATATTCAATCCCCAACTTCCTATCTAAATCTACATTTCAAGCTCCAACTTCCCATACCGTTCCCAATTCTCTGATCCTTGGCTGAACCTACAACCTAAGCCTCCACTACAAATCTTAGGTCCTAGTTTTTGGGATGTTACAACCCACGGCTCCCTCTATCTTTTCAAGATCCAAATTTTGGGATGTTACAATTCTACCCCCCTTAAATAAATTTTGTCCTCAAAATTTGCTTCATGTACCCTCAATCCTCTACTTCACCTTCATGAATCCCTAACGATTCCATGTCCATCTAGTGCTCCTACCCTCCACATGCTAAGGTCTCCCTGACTAACCGTGACACATGTCCTCTGTGGCTTCTAACTGGTTAGATTGTACCTTAAGGTTCTTGGCCTATTCTGATCACCCTTTCCCTAGCATACAACCAAAATTCTGTTCTACATGCTTAGTAATAAGACTTGAGAGGACATGCAACGTAGCTACCTAGTTGTATTTAATTGAGGATTTCCTCGCACTTATAGGAACCTAGCAGGCCTATCCCTCGCTGCTACCCTTCTAATTGAACATTATCCTCCACCAAGGTTGTCAGAGTAACTCTGACATCCCGAAGCAGTACCCCTAACGACCACACTCAAGGTTATAACTGGTTGATATCTAAAACGGTCCCTCTGAAGGATCATTGTCCCTAGCACACCACTCAGGGATGAAGGGGAAAACACCCCAAATTTTGACATCTAACCACTGACATGCTGACTGATGTTGAATCGGTGCATTGTGGAGGGTACGAGAGGGTTAGAAAACCACCACTAGGAGTAAGGCTAGTGGTCGATAGGATCGGGTTGCGTGCACTTCGCACCGTACTGGTGCTGGCTAAAACTATGTAAGCGTTACTCATGATACGTAACTATACATGTGGCTGAGGGTGGATGAAACAAAGTAATCACTCCTCTCCTAGGAAAAATGGAACGAAAATGGTAAGATTCTATGATAGGACCTAACATTAGGGTCCCTGAAGGCCCCTTTCCAATAACTCAAACCCTTCCCGGTTAACCTATCTTCTCCAAGGTTTCATCACCTATTGAAAAACGATTGAGTTTTCTCTGTTGTGTATTCTGATACTGATATCTCGGTGATATCTCATGTCCTGAGTGTATCCTATATGGTTTCTACTTATCTAACTTTCTCCCAATTTCGGGTCTATAGTTTGCATCTTCCTCAATACTCTCTATCTCTTAGTCCTATGGGGTCCTTCCTTGTAGCATCCTATAGGACATTGAAGTCTTCCTAAATAAACCCTATAAACTCTTAACCTGATAGAAAGGGTTATTAAACCAAATATCGTAAATGATCATCCTTGTTACTTACCTCGATCCTTATCATTTTGAATTCTCTCTTGTCCACTCATGATTCCTTTAATCCTATCAATGACGAACTCTCGGTACCTAACTACAAATTGATCCTGAACTGTATTCTATTCTCCGCTCATTGCCCGAAGCTTACAACTATGCGATGAAGACACGAAGGGGTTTGGATAGGAAAGCCCCTTCCTCGACCAAAAGTGAGGAACGGAAAAGATTATCTAAGTGGGATTGGTATGCCTAATCGGGTCTGTGACCCCATAAAACTTTCTTGAAGGAAAACTTAGGGTACAAAGAAAGGAACAACTAAGGTTGACACCAGGGGTCCTCCTCGGAAGGCTAGAAGAGTGCCAACAAGGAAAAAGGAAAAGTGGAGGGATAAAACGACGACAAGCATGCAGGCAAACCACCCAGGGCGAAAAACTGAATTGTTGAGAGAAACTTTTGGAGGAATTGATGTATCATCCTAGAAATTAGAATCTAGAAATACCGTGGAAGCCTTAGGTTGTGAATCCCACCACAAGAAGGGAAGATTAAAGTGAGCCGAGAACTTAGGGGTAGGAAGGGAAAATAAGATGAGAGTTAGGGAATCAATTAAGAGATATGAGTTTTAAGGGAACCGAGAAGGGAAAACTAAGTATTAAGCCAAACCTGACACAAGAGTTAGCATATGAGGAGTCACACCTGGTGGTAGAAAGGCTAGCATGGTGAAGAGGTGATGGAGGAAGTAAAGACATTGGAACTAGTGAATTGGATTAAGACGGAAGGAACTAAGCTTAAACGAATTGATGGGAAGGAAGAGGAGAAGTGTAGACTAAGGGAACCGGGGTAGAAGGTGATTTATGGAAAGGAACAAGGGAATAAAGGAGCATAGTCGCATGGACACTTAGAACCATTAATGTTAGCCTTATTGGAGTGAATTGATGAGTTATAGCGTGATTCATGTAAAGCGTGCCTCGTTAAGCTTTAACCAAGGTTATTGCGTAATTTTGGTTTTTAAGCCTAATGACCTTGGTTCATTAATTCGATAATATCTAAAGTTATGGGTGTCCAATTGAGGTGATTTCACTTGCATTAGAAGACTAAGATCTGGGGCTTCGGTTTGATATGATATACGATAGTATTCTGACCCCATTTGCACCTCTAAACAGAAATTTTGGCTGCTCGAGCGCGCAACTCAAAGAGTGCAGTTTTTTCAAAGAGTTTGTGCGCTTGAGCGCCCTGATGCGCGCTTGAGCACATGCGTGCGGTTTTTTACAGAGAGTTTGTGCACTTGAGTGCCCTGATGTGCGCTTGAACGCGCGAACGCATCCCTATCTCGTTAAAATGTGTTGAGTCTTCTTTTTCTTCCAATTTGCTCTTGTTGAATATTATGAGTATGTTGTATATATATTTCATGTATTGGTGGTGATTATGTTAGAAATCCCCATTGAGGGCTTCTATGTTAGGATTTGTAGTGAGCTCAGCTAGTTACAATTAGTCTTTTGAGTTACAATTAGAAATAGATGAAAGAGATGATTGAATACATATATGAAATCAACGTATAATAGATAAGATCTCTAAGACTGGGATTTTTCAGCATGTGCAGCAACGTCTCTCTCTTCAAAATTTATGAGGCTGTCTTTTATAGTCTTTAGAGAACTAGACGTTGCAGGAGAGAGGGGTTTGTACTTTTTTTATTCCTACGGTCAAGTGTGCCAGGTATATGTGTTGACTTTGACCTTGAACCTGAGTCCCAGTCTGAGTTCTTGAGTCTGAGGTACAAGTTTAAGTCTCTGTCTCATCTCTGAGTCTAAGCTTAGCCTGTAACATCCCGATAATTAAAGACTAATTACATCTATAAGACTATAGGGTAATGATTCTAAGAGTAACAATAAGGAGAAGAGTAAAGAAAGAATAAGAGAAAAAGACTAAGAGTAAAAAAACCAAGGTTTAGAGTTTCAGCATTCTCGCTTAAGCGAGAATACCTCGCTTGAGCGAATTATGCAGCATAAGTGTGAAAAATGAGTTTCTGCATATCTCACTTCAGAGAGCTGCTCGCTTAAGCGAGATACAGGGTAGTTTTGGGAGGCTCTTTGGACATTTTTCACTTGAGCGAGAAGGGCTCATCCAAGCGAGAAACTTCCAGAGAGGGGGTAAATTCTGGTCCAGTCTCGCCCAAGCGAGAAACCTCTCGCTTGAGCGAGGATGTAATGAGAAAGTTTTCCCCGACCCTTTGAGGCAGAGGAGGTGGATGGAGTTTCTAAAGGATTATGATTTTGAGCTGAGGTACCACCCCAGCAAGGCCAATGTAGTGGCTGACGACCTCAGTAGGAAGTCCCTCCATGTATCCCCGATGATGGTGCATGAGATGAGTCTATTAGAGGAGTTTAGAAACCTGAGCCTTGGTGTTGAGGTCAAGGAGTGTAGTTTCAAACTCTGCAAGTTAGAGGTCACTAGTGAGCTCAGAGCTCTGATCAAGGAGGCCCAGGGTTCGGACCCAGACCTCCAAGATAGGAAGGGGCATCTAGGATTTTCTGAGTCAGAGGATCGAATGATTCTCTTCCAAGGGAGGGTCTGTGTCCCTAAGGGGGGTAGTCTCAGGTTGCAGATTTTAGAGGAGGCCCACAGAGGCAAGTTCTCCATACATCCTAGCACTACCAAGATGTATCAGGACTTGAAAATGATGTTTTGATGGGATGGCATGAAAAGGGAGATAACGGATTATGTTTCTAGGTGCTTAGTGTGCCAGCAAGTTAAGATAGAATACGAGAAGCCATCAGGAACCCTTATGCCTTTAGAAATCCCTGAGTGGAAGTGGGAAAGTATAGCTATGGATTTTATGGTAGGGTTACCTCGAGTCCAAGCTGGGTTTGATGCCACCTGGGTCATGGTGGACTGGCTGACAAAGTCGGCCCATTTCCTACCAATTAGAAATACCTATTCCCTGAATAAGTTAACAGATCTGTATGTCAAGGAGATTGTTAAACTCCATGGCATTCCTTCTAGCATCATATCAGATAGGGACCCTAGGTTCACCTCTAGGTTTTGGAGTGCGCTTCATCAGGCCTTCGAGACTAAACTCAGGTTTAGTATCGCTTTTCACCCTCAGACTGATGGTCAATCTAAGAGGACTATCTAGACCCTAGAGGATATGCTTAGAGCATGTGTGTTAGAGGAGTCAGGTAGCTGGGATAGGTACCTACCTCTCATAGAGTTTTCCTACAACAATAGTTTTCATAGCAGTATAGGCATGGCACCCTATGAGGCTTTGTATGGTAAGAATTACATATCTCCTTTGTGTTGGTATGAGGTGGGTGAGAGAACCCTGTTAGATCCAGAGCTGGTTCAGGAGACCACGGATAAGATTAGGGTCATTAGGGAAAAGCTTGCAACTACCCAAAGCCGACAGAAGAGCTATGCTGACAAGAGGAGAAAGGACTTAGAGTTTGAGGAAGGGGACCATGTATTTTTTAAAGTAACTCCTATCACAGGCATCGGGCGAGCCGTCAAAGCCAAGAAACTTAATCCCAGATTCATAGGCCTATTCCAAATCCTACAGGGGGTTGGCCCTCTGGCTTACATGATAGGATTACCACCCCATTTGTCACGAGTCCATGCTGTGTTCCATGTATCCCAGCTGAGAAAATATGTCCATGACCCTTCACACATCATTATCTCCGAATCAGTGCAATTAAGGGAAGATCTCACAATTCCTACTAGACCCGCACAGATTATCGACAGAAGTGTTAAGACCTTGAGGAGTAAGACAATCCCTTTGATGAAGGTGCTTTGGGAAGGCCAGACGCCTGGGGAGGCAACTTGGGAGAAAGAGGAGGATCTTCGCTCACAATTTCCAAATATATTCAGTTAAGGCAGGGATTCTTGTACGTTCTTTTCTTAGGCCAATTTTGGGGGCAAAATTGTTTTAAGATGGGTAGAATTTTAACATCCCGATAATTAAAGACTAATTACATATATAAGACTGTAGGGTAATGATTCTAAGAGTAACAATAAGGAAAAAAGTAAAGAAAGAATAAGAAAAAAAGACTAAGAGTAAAAAAACCAAGGTTTAGAGTTTCAGCATTCTCGCTCAAGCAAGAATACCTCGCTTGAGCGAATTATGCAGCATAAGTGTGAAAAATGAGTTTCTGCATATCTCGCTTAAGAGAGAGCTACTCGCTTAAGCGAGATACATGGTAGTTTTGGGAGGCTCTCTAGACATTTTTCGCTTGAGCGAGAAGGGCTCGCCTAAGCGAGAAACTTCAAGAGAGGGGGTAAATTCTGGTCCAGTCTCACCCAAGTGAGAAACCTCTCGCTTGAGCGAGGATGTGATGAGAAAGTTTTCCCCGACCCTTTCGCTCAAGCGAGAATGTATCGCTTGAGCGAGAACCCACTTATAGGTTTAAAACCATTAATTAGGGCACCATTTTTACCGGTGTTTTCTCCTTCCTCTTTTATTCTAGAGAGAGGGTCCGGTTCCAGAGTGAGAAAGAGGCATTTTAAGCTTGAAGGAGGGATTTCCAAGCCAAGAGACTCAACTCCAAGCCTTCCCCAATCTCCCTTCTCAACCTTTAAGGCTCCCTTATGGTGAGTAAAGCTCACACACCTTCACTTCATTTGGTGAATGCCTTCCTTCATGAACCCTAACTCTTCTCTTCCCTTTTATAATGATTGTATGTGATTGTTGCGTGATTATATACTTGTGATAGCTAAGGTATGAGGATTTGGCATGATTTTATTAGAAATTGATGTTAGGGTTTCAATATGGGACTTTTTCTATTTATGTTATTTCTTCCTCTAAATATCATGTATTATGTTGGTGTTGTATATATGTTAATGATTAATAAAATACTTGGGCTTTATCCCCTAGAGATTAAGAAAGAGATAACGGACTCCGGTCCCCAGAGTAATTGCACTTCAGTCCCCAGAGTAAAACTTGGACTTCGGTCCCTAGAGTAATGGTGGGATTCGTCCCCAAGGAAGACGTTCCTTGTAGTTTGAGCTCAGGTCTAGCCCTAGAGATAGAGATAAGACCCAGTACTGCCGGGAAATGCAATTCGTGCATAACACTAGAGATATTCAAATTATAATGACTATGACAGAGTTTATGTGTAATGCCTTACCTTATTATATGTGCATTGCATCTGTCTGTTTCCCTGCACTGTCTGTTGCATGCTTTATTCATTGAGACCTTGTCTCACCACACGTTACGTGGACCACATTCTATATGCGCAGGTACCCCCACGCACAGGCCCATGAGCTAGGAGCTTGGAGCTGTTGATTAACATTTTGTAGGGGGCATGTGTAGCCCTTTTTTATTAATGCTAGACTTGGTATATGTATTTAATATTCTTTTGAGACGCGATATGACTGTACATGTGTGCCATTCACCGTCCACCATGTTAGGCACATGTATGGGTGTATCCCCATCTTGATAATATGATTTGGATGACTGTAGCCAATTGGCAATATTATGTATATATGATTAATACCTCTTATCATATGTCGTTTAAGGAGCGTTGGTAGCTTGAATGATGTATGGTTAATTTGTCCGATATCTAAATGGCGCGAAATAATTTCAGAAATTCAAGATTTGGTTTCCAACGAATTAAATCTTCGGATTAGAAATTAGGACGTTACATAGCCAGTCTAAGGTTGTCTTTGTCTTGTCTTTATGCATATGTACTTCTTCCTTGCTTAAGCATCTTGATTTGCATTGTCTTTAACATCATTTTGGATCTAAGATCTTACTGACCATTATGATAGCCTTTGAGTATGACTTGGATTTGTTGCATCATAGCTTTATTTTGCTTATGGAACCTGTAACTCAGAGTCTAAGAGTTGCACTACTTAACTCATAGTAACACAAATGAATCTTAGATGTGACCACAATGTTTACATTCTTAAATGGTTTGTTGTCATTAAACCACTTAGGAGTGAGTTTGTCTTAACAATCTCCCCCTTTTTTATGATGGAAAACTCGTATGTTTGTAAAGATTTGGTTATCTAAGATTTGAAGGATATTAAAAAAATTTACTCCCTCTAAATTTGTTACTCCCCCTGAGTCTTAGATAGTTCCTTTTAATAACTTTTTAGGTTAAGCTAAGATTCAGATTTATGTGTTTATTTTGTATTATGCCTAAGATTGATATATAAATTCAAGAAGTGAGCATATAATACAAAAGATTAGAACATTTTTTCATTCATCATTCAAGGGTCATTACAAATTTGTTCTGAAAATTAAAACAAACAAGTAGAAAGCTGAACTGATCAAGTCAGACCAAATCCTACAACAAACTTTGTATTACTGCCTCATTTGCCAACATCAAACAAAGATTGGAAACTTATTTGGCAGGGGAAGAAGTTGAGCTTGAGGGAGACTCAGCCGGATGAGGAGCAGTTTGAGGAATAGAAGGAAGAGGAGGTAAGCTTGAGAGCAATTGATGAATCTGATTATTGCGCTGATTGTTATCATGTATTGCCTTTAGGATAAGATCCATTCCTTCAAAGATCTTGTCTTGCCTACTCCTGATCCTCTTTAATTCCTTTTCCATCTTGTGTTGTGAGTCCTAAGTAGGCTGTTTTGAGCTAGGCTTAACTTGCTGCTATTGTTGTTGTTGTTACTTATCCAAGTATTGGGTGAATGTATTAATTGAGTTAGAAAGATGAGTGGGAATGGAGTGAGCTAGATGTGCCGAAGGAATATATTGGTCAAATCTAGGATATTGGAAAAGAGAATTAACAAACTCTTTACCAGCTATGAGTAGAGAGGTTTGACGTGCAGGTGATGCAGTAGGAGTCTTGCACTGCTCCTGAGATCCAGTCTTCCTACTTCCATCTCCAGTTGAGACTGGCCCCTCAGTCTCAGTCTTGGGCTCAGTGTTTGCGACTGGGGTAGGTTCTCGTGAAACTTCCCTATCTAATTTAGCAAGGGTCTCAACCACAAGTTGTGTTATTGGGCATGGCATAAGAGAAGGAGAGGTGCGAGGGGAAGATAGAGGAGTTGAGATGTGAGGTTCACCTTGAGAAGGATTTCCTTGGTTAGGATTAACTTATCAATCTTACATTGATTAGGCTCTCTTAGATCTTGAGCCCCTTCAGCAAGAACTTTGACCTTCTTTTTTCTCTTTTTCCCTTTCTTCTTCATCCTTCTAGCTTTATTCTTCTCTGGTTCTTCTTCTTCTCTCGGTCTTTTCTTTATTTTTTTCTTTTTCTTTTCAGTCATAGTCTCTGGACAAGACATTTTGGATGATGGAGGGGCTTGAGTTGAGCTTGGCGCCAACTTTTTCTTCTTCTTAGAAGAATCAGGTGATGGTAGAGAGAAAGTGGGAGGAGGAATGGTCTTATCTTCAAGCTTGAGAGCTTGAATGTTGAATTTTCAAAAGAAAGTTTTCTTTTCCTTAGACTCTTCAACTTGGGAGAGATAAACTGATAGCATAGCACGGGAGTCACCTACTGATACAACTATTAGAGACATCAGTGGCCCTATAACCAGAGGGAGGACTAAGAAGCTCAAGGAGGACATGGGAAAGTTGGTGACCTACATTTTTAGTGATACCACCCTACAGAAGGACACCACTACCCTGCAGAAGGATACCCTTGACCCTGGAATAGAATACATGGTCCTATGTACCACCCTAGATTAGGACTCTCTTGTATTTTTTTTTTTTTATAACTTTCCTTTATTTTCCTAGTTTGGGGCACTAAATTGTATGGGTTTATTGGCTAGGAGTTTGCCTTACTAAAAGGCTTAGGAGACATGGGTTCAATACCCACCTATGATAGTTTTTTCACTCATCTCTTTTTATTTCCCTCACTTGGTCACCCCCTCCTCCAATAAATAGAAGTGAGCTCTCTTCATTTTTTACCTTTTATTTTGAATAGTAAAGGCATTATGCCAAATTTCCTCCTAATATTGTGATTAGAGAAGGCTTGGTGGTTCTTGCTCAAATCAACCATAGACTTATCTGATTCTCCCGAATCAGTGGCGTCTAGCACCTGAACTTATCTGTTATGGGGGTTGCCTGCACCAGTGGCGTTCACACCATCTCTTTCTCATCCATTTTCTCTATTAATTTCTCTCTTTTGGTTCCTTGAAGGTCGCGACCTTTCTGCTCATTTTTACCCATTTTCACTGATTGTTTTGCTTGTTTTTACAGTCCTTGGCTCCAATTCTAGATCCGGGAAAGGTAGTGTTATCATCAACATTGAAGTGTTTCAGGAAACGGGTCACCAACATACCAAAAGGAAGAGATTAATTCATCTTGACATTGTTGAAGGCATGCTCCATATACCTTAGAATGAGGTAGGGAAGGTTTAAAGCAATGCCATGCTTTAAATGGTACATGACAATCATGTCAATGGGATACATTTTGTCAAACGTACCAGCACGGGGAATCATTGTTTTGGCTAAAAGTTGAAACAAGATTCTTCCAAAGGAATTGAGATAAGACAAGGAGAAGTGAATCTTAGCTTGGCTGAATAAAGAAGCACCCACATCTTCAGCCTGGATGCCAATATGTGACCACCACTGATCTTCATTATAGACCCGATTTTCAGCCACAACGACCTTGATGATGTTCCCCAGAGTCTTTTCAATGATGTCCATCTTCTCTCCTTCGAGATGAGCCATCACATGGGGAACATGCTCAGACCCTCCCTTGGCATCTAAGCAGGAGGCATAGAAAGCTCTTGTGAGCTTGGGGTAGATAGGTTTGGAGAGACTGAGATAGCCGTCTAAGCCTTGCTTCTTGATATAAGGGAATATATCCCTTTTCATTTGCTTGAGCTCAAGTTGAAGAACGATTCCTCCAATGACTACTTTTCTATCAATGAAGCGTCCAATGTACTTGGCTTCAACTAAATCATTTTCGAACCAGTCATACTGAAAGGAGAGTTTCTTCTTCTCCTCGCTTGCTTCCACTAGCATCTCATTCCCTTTAGTAGAGGGAGAAGCCTGGGTTAGGTCCACATGTACAGCAGATCTAGGTTGTTTAGGAGCGGATGTTTGAACAACATTTAGTGCAATTCTCCTATACTTCCTAGGAGGAGACTTGGTTATAGGTTGTGGCTGAGACTGAACTTGTGTGTTCTCAAAATTTGTGCTTGGCTGAGGAGAGGAAAACCTAGTGAGTCTTTCCTGGCTTAAGGTGATCTTGTTGTAGGAGGCAGAAGAGTTGCTAGACATGATTGAAGGTTCTTGAGATGAAGATGAAGATGAGAAAACAGAAGAAGGGTTTATGATTGCAGGAAGTTAATTTACCAAATAGTTATTTATTATTTTAACGTTATGAGACATGGTCTTAGACTCAATCTTAGTCTCAGTCTTAGTCTCAGGTCCAGACTCAATCTCAGTCTGAGTCTTTGATCCTGACTCAGTCTTACCTTGATTTACATAATTTATTTCCTTTTCTCATGATCTTAACTTTTTTATGAGAGAGATAGAGCATGGTCAAAGATTTAATAACATAATTGAATCTTTCCTCTAAAAGGGGTTTAGTAAAATATCAACAACCTGATTTTTGGTTTCAATAAAGGTGAGCTCAATGTTTCCTTTCTCAACATGATATTTAATAAAGTGATGCTTTATGTCTATATTCTTAGACCTTGAATGGTGAATGGGGTTCTTACCTAGATTTATTACACTAGTATTATCACAAAGAATAGGGATTTTAGAGAACCTTGGTGCATAATCTAGCATTTGAGACTTGATCCACAAGATATGAGTCTAGCATGTAGCAACTGAGACATACTCAGCCTCAGTTATGGATAGGGAAATGGTGTTTTGTTTCTTAGAAGACCAAGACAGAAGGAATTTTCCAAGAAATTGGCAATTCCCACTTGTGGCCTTTCTGTCCATCTTGTCTCCAGCAAAGTCAGCGTAACTGTATCCTTTCTCATCTTTGTCAATATCAGTTGATGGATGCATGGGTGTCTTCATGGGCTTAACATCTTCCACCTTGAATTTCTTCAACAAGTCTTTGGCATACTTCTCTTGATGAATGAAGATTCCATCAGACTGTTGTTTGATTTGTAGACAAAGGAAGAATCTCAGCTCACCCATCATACTCATTTCAAACTCACCCTGCATGAGGCTTGAGAAGTCTTGGCAAAGAAGCTCATTAGTGGAACCAAATATTATGTCATCAACATAAATTTGAACAATAAGTATATCACTTTGAGACTCCTTTTTGAATAAAGTTTTGTCAATCTGACCTCTGGAGAACCCATTTTGTATGAGGAATGAGCTCAGTCTATCATACCAAACTCTTGGAGCTTATTTCAGACCACACAAAGCTTTCCTCAATCTGTAACGTCCTAATTCCTGAATTCAGAAAATTAAGAATGTTAGAACCACAGGCAACACTAGAAGGGGGGTTGAATAGTGTTTTAGACATTTTAAGACAATTTTGGAAATCTTTAAAATAAACAATTACGTTAAGTGATCATTGTACAAAACCAATCTTAAGATCAGAGTTATTTTAAAAACATGCGGAATATATGAAAGATTTAGATTAAAAAACTTTTTCTTACACTTAAGATTGTTTTGATTTTAAACAAACTTCTCTTAGTGTCTTTTGAAAAATATTACTAAGAGTACCTTCAGAACTGTTTCTGAAATACTTTAGATGATCATAGACCATCCATATCATGAGTCTGAACTGAGTTCCTGTTGGGCTCACTTCAGACAGGTATTTCAGACATCCCTCTGAATATATTCTTCTATAATACTTCAACCTACACTAGAGATGTTTTAATGTTATGTTTGTATGAAAACTTGTTTTATTGAAATCGTTGTGTTAAGATTATTATGAAAAGTACTTTTCAATCCCCAACGTAAATATGAAAACTGTAAGTAAAAGAGATTAAGGGAAAGAAAACTTAGACACAGAATTTATCCTGGTTCACCCACAAACCCTGTGAGCTACATCCAGTCCTAGTGGCAAACCACCACTAGCCTTTTTATAACAACAACACATATGTGCCACTCCGAATCCCCCAGACCCTTGCAGCCACATATATGTCACACTATCTGAAACCACAGATACACATGTTAACCTCTCCAGGCCAATACAACAAGTATTCTTTTCTATCAAGCCTCTCCAGGCTCTACCACAAGTATTCTTTCTTCCACCAAGCCTCTCCAGGCTCTCAGACACTTAACTAAGTGTTGAGTATTACTACTCAATCTAAGCTAGATGTTCGCTAGAACCTCTCAACTCAGATTCTTCTTGTACATAGAGATTACTGAGTACATACTCAGGATACAGTCATTACAAACTAAATACAAGGATAGACAGTGATACAAGTGTTTGAATTTAAGTACAATCCCTGTCTTTTCTATGAGGAATACATCCTCTGAGTGTAGGCTAACTAAGATATGAAATTAAGCTTCAGCCTTATTCTTCAACCATTGGTTTCCATGGGCTACATTCTCACCCGTATCATTGGAATACCAAGGTATCATCCAAGCTTCAAACCGTACCTGGTTTGATAGTCATTTGTACAACATGATTGCCTTCCCGACAACCAACTCACTTGATCAAAAGACCAACTGTACAATCTAACTAACTGACCAGTTGATCAGTAGCCCGATTGAGAATTCACTCTGGTTGTATAGCATAACAACTGCACCTCGGCAGCATGGTTAATATGCTCTGCATGCCAACAACAACTGGTTGGACCTACCAACTTGGTTGTGTACTGCAACAATAACTAGTTGGACCGACCAACTTGGTTGTGTATTTCAACAACAACATCTTCAACTTCAATCTTGAGGCTATTTATATGTTCTTCTTGAATATAGCCGTTGAAGATAATTCATAATACCGTTGAGCTTTTGATGATGTGGCTCATATAGCCGTTGTGTAATAGCTTCTCAAACGGTTGCTTCTCCTTAAGCATATTGAGTGTTCAGAATACTCCCGTTCTGACACTTCTGTTGATGAGCTCTGTTTTGAGAGATGTGATGATTATGTGTATTCTCTCTCTTGAATTCTTCTGCTTTCTTGCATCTGTTTTATCCAGCTTGCATCTGCTTGCTCCAGCTTGCATTATCTTGCATCTGCTTGCATCTGCTTTATCCAGCTTGCATTGTCTTGCATCTGCTTGCTTTCGGATTTCCTCTGATTCTCTTGAGAGTATGTATCCGTTGAGTTTGCCCTTTTTGCTTATTCTGCATATACTCCTTTTTTCACTTGCTCCTGACACCATTACTTCTTTGAATGAGATGTCTTGATCAATAGTCGTTGTTTGCAGATTCCTCTTTTGGGATTTAGATAAAGATGTTGAATTGAATATATTTTATTCAAACATCTTCCTTGTTGCTTCTGCTTAGTCTTTTGAGCTTTTCTTCTGCTTTGTTCCAGATTTCACAAATGAAGAAATGTCTCGTTGAAATACTATTGTTTAGAGACAGCAAATAGTCTTCTTTTAATCCATTGTGAGACACGCTTCTTTAGAGTTCTGACATAGTACAACGTTGGTGCTGCAGTAAAGCTGCTACTGTTGTTGCTGCGAATGCTGCGTTGCAGAGATTTCCTCAGTGGTGTATGAAGTTCAAATGCACCGGGAAAGGTCTCTGTGTTTGTTGCCACAAATGTGTTTCAAAACATACGAGCAGCAGAGACTTAGAAAAGTCTTCACGCAAGGTTTCAGCAAAGATGCCACGTCATTACTAAAGCTTCAGACAGCTTCCAACCCTCAGACGGGTTCCAGTCTTCAGACAGGTTCCATTCTTCAGACGGGCTTGGCTCTTCAGACAGCTTCAACACTTAAGACAGGTTGATGATTTCAGACGGCTCAAGTCTTTCAGACAGCTTCAATACTTCAGACGGGTTGCGTCCTTCAGACAACTTCAATTCTTCATACTGGTTGAAACTTCAGCGGCCTTCTTCCTTAGAATTGTAGCTTCGTTCTTCTTTGTATCTTCTTCTTCTTGTATCTCTTCTTCTTCGTTTCTTTAGTTCATTGTTGTTCTTCAGACAGATGTATATTTGAATCTGTACTTCTTCATATCTTTTGCCTTCAGTTCTTCAGATAGTCTTCTAATCTTCGATTCTTCTGATAGTTTTCAAGTCTTCACTTCTTCAGTCAGTCTTCAAGTCTTCACTTCTTCAGTCAGTCTTCAAGTTTTCACTTCTTCAGTCAGTCTTCAAGTCTTCACTTCTTCAGTCAGTCTTCAAGTCTTCACTTCTATTCTTCAGTTGCTTCAACTCTGTTAAGGATTAATCTTCTTCAGATTCTGCACTCTTGTTCTTCTGATTCTGATCTTCTGATTCTGATTCTGTTCACAAAATCTTCTTCTTCTTCTAAAGAGTATTTTATCCTGAAACATAATTAACAAACAAATACCTTTCTCAGTAGAACCTGTTTATATAATCTAATTGGTTCTTTATATAATTTTATTTGTTCTTTATATAATCTTATTTCTTAATCATTAAAACTAACGAATGTTAAGTCTTATAATCATGTTTAATTACTTAAACAGATTTATAGACTTCACAATTCTTTATGGATCAAACGCTTACCATCAGGCCAAAAGCTATAGCTATTAGCAAGGGCGCAACTTTATTTCCTTAAGGGATAGAGCCGCATTTAGCTTAAGGGGCTGCGCCCGTTAGAGGCGCCATGGGTTGGGATGTTAAGCCCATCGAATCCTAAGGGGTGACGCTGACAATTAAAGCCAACAATCTCCCCCCAGTGTCAGCCGGGGGATTCGAACCCATGACCTTGCTCTGATACCACTTTATGGATCAAGCGCTTACCATCAGGCCAAAAGCTATAGCTATTAGCAAGGGCGCAACTTTATTTCCTTAAGGGATAGAGCCGCATTTAGCTTAAGGGGCTGTGCCCGTTAGAGGCGCCATGGGTTGGGATGTTAAGCCCATCGAATCCTAAGGGTGACGCTGACAATTAAAGCCAACAAAGAATTGTTCTAAGAATTTCATAGTTGTGGGAACCAATATGAATGAATTTTATTTGTGCTTCAATATTTATAATTATAAATTCCTAGATATCATTGATTTCCAAAATACAAGAGGGGTGCGATAGACGAAGTTCAATCCTAGTTTCTCTTTATTGCTCAATTTCATCCTTGTTTCTCTTTGTCTCATATTTTATTTTATTTTACTATTATAATCTTCACAAACAAATCACTCTTCATAATCTTTCTTACTCAATAAGTGTGAGCACTAAGAATTTGAGTTGTATTGTTCCTCGTGGGTACGAAAACCCTTACTCTTAAACTATTATACTGCTGCAATATTGGTACGCTTTCCAAGATCTCAATAAGTAGTTTTGACGCCGTTGTCGGGGAACGGTGTCTCGATTTAAATTCTTAGTTCATCTTATTGAGCTGTAAATATTTTTATTTTTATTTTTATTATTTTTTCTTTAGTTATTTTATTTTTATTCCTCTCTTCTGAGCTAACCCTTGTTTTAGCTTTTTTATTTATGCTCTTGGGAGGACAGTGTCTCAAGAACAACTGGTATTTGACCATAAGATCGAAAAGACATCTAGAAGGAACAGGAGCAAGAATAGAAAGAAACAGCGAGAACGAGCTCAAGGAGACAATCTCAACAATCTTTGTTCAACTACTCCTAGTGAAATAAAAATTAAAAATATGGCAGAGGGACCACCAAATCCACCAAGAAGAACATTGGGAGACTATGTCATGCAACAAGGACCACGCTATTTTTCAAGCATAGCCATACCTGCTACTGCTAAATCTCTGGAAATGAAGCCAGCATTCTTGAGTCTCATTAGTGCTCATCAATTCACAGGATTGGATCATGAGGATCCTTACACTCATCTTGCTACTTTTTATGAATTGATTGGTACAATGGGTTTTGAGGAAGGTGATTTAGAATTTGTTTACTTACGCTTATTTCCTTTCTCTTTAATAGGTAAAGCTAAGGAACGATGTTAAGGGCTTTTCATTAAACCGAAACACAAAATAATAAAAAGTAAACTAAATTCTCATTTTAGTTTCTGAAATATTTAAAAATGGTCATACTCATTCCTAAAAAAAATAGAAATTACATTTTTTTTAAAAAAATAAAAAACATTTAATTTATCCTGTGAAAGAAAAAATGTTCAATTTAATTTTTTTTTATTTTTTTAATGTCAATTTAATCTCTAAAAATAATTAAATTTAAAACATGAAAATATAATTTTCATATTTTAGCACTAATAATATTATTAGTCTAATAATATTTGTACCCCAAATCATTTTTAAGGGTTTATTGCTTGAAAAGTAAAAACAAACTACAAACCCCATCAGGACGTTTTTCTTGCTCAGTCGTAGTCTGTTTTCCTTTCCTTCCACCCACTTCGATTCCATCACAGCAAAACACAGCACAGGCTGAGAGAGCTTTTCACAAAGCTCAAAACCCTAATTGACTGAAAATCAGAAATCGGAAATGGGAACCCTTGGCAGAGCCATATACACCGTTGGATTCTGGATTCGAGAAACTGGACAGGCCATTGATCGCCTCGGTTCCCGCCTCCAGGGCAACTACTATTTCCAAGAGCAGCGTTAGTCTTTTAGATCCATTTTCTCTCTTCCCTTCTGTAATTATCGTTCCTGTCATTCTCTTAGATCAATGCTCCAAATACATTTTAATTTACGTTCTTTTTTACATGGCAAACTTGGGAGATGAATTCCATATCTTAAAATGTGGGTTCTGTAGGTTTATTATTGTTATACTTCGCTCTAGTGCTCCTTGTCTGGGAAGTGAGAAGCTCAACAGAATGCTTGATACTTAGAAAACATAATTAAAAAAATTATAATTGCATCATTAGGGGAAATTGATTGAAGGAATTAGGAATTACTAGTGCGATATTTCTGGGTATTTGTTTGTAGCATTTAGTGGACAACAACTATAAGGCTGTACTGTACTAGAAAGGTATAGGGAAAATTACTCTGATGCCATGTTTTGTTCAATACATAATTCAAAGGAATGTTCTCAAATCTTAAGCTTCCAGTTATGTTTACGGTTCATGGTGAAGCATATTTGATGAAGATTTATGATTGGACAGGCTGCTATTGTTTTATTCGTTCTCTATGCTCAATTGTGTTGTCACAGTCTCATAGACTTGCAGTGCTTAAATTCAGTGATGCAGTAAGTTAGCAGTTCCTTTTTTGTTGGGAATGTTCTTGGTTTTGCTTTGAAATAGTGTTGGACTGTTGGTTGCTGCATTTTGAATCTGAAATGGCATGTCAATAGTAATGTATGAATTTGTTTGTGCATTATCTTGCTAGGACTTCTTAGTGTTTATAATTTGTTTCCTTGCTCTCATTTTTTCATGTTATGAAATCTTCAACATTTTTTTCCTGGTAATAACACTTTGCCATTTAACTTATGGAGGAAAAAAAAGGATTAATGAGCTATCTTAGTGGTTTTCCCATTATTCCATAACATATATCAATTAATATTCTTTGTTCTTGTGCTTAGTGTCTAGGCATCGAACTCTGATGAACATATTTGATAAGGCTCCTGTAGTTGATAAGGATACATTTGTTGCCCCAAGTGCCTCCGTCATTGGTGATGTTCAAATTGGCAGAGGTTCGTCCATTTGGTATGGATGTGTCTTGAGAGGTAAGATCTTTCACTTGATCATTTAGACATGAAAACTTTTGAGTAGTTTACCATTTGATGTTTAAGTAACTAATGACATCTATTTATGGAATAGTTTTTAAATGGTAATGTTTTTTAACCATTGGGGCTACCCTTATTGCAAAATATAGGGAACACAGCTGTCCAATACAGTAGCTTTCTTCTATTTCCAATACCACAAAGTTGCATTTCTCTGATCAGTCTAATGTAAATTGAAGGTGAATATTTTTGTTGACTCTCTGTTTCGTAGATATACAAGGTAATCATGTTTAAACTTCACTGTATGCTTAGGTGATGTGAACAGCATCAGTGTTGGAAGTGGAACTAACATACAGGATAACTCCCTGGTGCACGTTGCAAAGTCAAATTTAAGTGGGAAGGTGTTGCCTACTATTATTGGGGATAATGTTACTGTAGGTGAGTGTATGAGTAATATTTATGCCACAACCATGAAATATACTGCAAATCACCCTTCATGGGTATTAAAATTTGCACTCGGCAGGTCATAGTGCTGTTTTACATGGTTGCACTGTTGAGGATGAGGCTTTTGTTGGTATGGGTGCAACACTACTTGATGGCGTCGTTGTTGAGAAACATGCCATGGTTGCTGCTGGAGCCCTTGTGAGACAGAATGCAAGGATTCCCTCTGGAGAGGTATCTGTGTGTGTGTAATGTGCATATTGTTTGGTTAATCATCAAATAAATGAGGAATAGGATCATGTTCAGGTTACTATGTGTATGTTTGTGTTTATGATTAACTACTACTGTTGACTTAAGTACAGTACCACAGATCTAGGTCAAGGGGATGAATTTAATAGTTACTTACATGGTTTTAGGATAATTATTGTGGAATTATTATAGTCTTACAATGTAATATGCGTTAGGAATACTCTTTAAGAATTCTTTCTTGTCGGCCTTTTGTTATGCCTTCTTTTATTTTAAAATTTTATAGGTAAAATATATTTTTCGTCCCTGTATTTTTTGTCAACTTTGATTTTCATCCTCAACTTTTAGAACCAATTTTATATCCTTATACTTTATAAACACCTTAACTATAGTCCATGACATTAATTAGCTCTGTTAAGTTTCTATTGAATTCAATTGTTTAATAAACTGACCCATCGTCCACATGGATTAAGTGAGACCCAACACTAAAGGGTAATGTGGAAGTCTATTAAATAGGTCAACAACTTAACAAAGTTAATTAATGTTATGGACTACGGTTAAGGTGTTTTAAAAATATAGTCATATAAAATAAAGGTTTTAAAAACCAAAGACGAAGACCAATGTTAACCAAAAATAGAGGGACGAAAAAAATATTTTACCCAAATTTTATTATGAAGTTGTTTCCTAATTCCTATTATAAATAGGACCATATATATTCTTCCAATTTTGATCTCACCTATTATGTTTCAAGAATGCCGTCTTGCTATCACTTTGTACCACATTCCGCAGCAAGAAACCTAATCTCTATTATGGGGGTAAGTGGGTAACCCTAGTTCTAAAACCCTTAACCTCCTGGATTAGACCCTAATCCATCATTGTGGACCACTTGCTTAATTGTTACTTTTTTAACTAAGGTCCTGATTATTACTTCTTTTCATGAATTAAAGCATGGTGATTGTTATGGTGCTCTTTAGTGAGGAAGGGCATGTGTGCCCTCTGTTATCTGACCAATTAGAAAATTTGCCAGTGGAAGAATTATTCTCTTCTCATCACTCCCCCTTACTTATTGTATTTTCGCTCAACTCAACTCCTTTATTTTTTTATTCTTTCCTCTCACTTAAAATGTTAAAAGTCTCTTTTACCCTTTATTATAATCATCTCAAATTAAATCTGTAACTCACTAAAACCTTTGTGATTTTAAAAGAGACTTTTAACATTTTAAGTGAGAGAAAATACTAAAAAAATAAAAGGGTGGGGCCATGGGGTGATTGGGTCTGAATGTAAATACATACAGTAAGTGAGGGGGAGTGATGAAAAGAGAACAGGGGGTTGTTTGGTTTTAGAAAACATTTTTGTTCCATTTTCTGTTTTCTAGTTTTAATTACATAAATATTTTCAGTTTTGGTTATAAAAAATTCATTTTGATTCTTACTTTCAAAGTTTTGTACAGAAAATAGTTAAAACAACTTTGTATTGGTTTCTTTGTTTTCTGTACAAAATTACGAAACATGAAATAAAATGAAAATGACAAACAGACATTCTTTGTAATTAAAACTAAATAATAGAAAATGTTTTCTGAAATTAAATAGCCCCTAATTCTTCCACTAACAAATATCCTGATTGGTCAGATAAGAGAGGGCATACCTCATACATGCCCTTCCTCACTAAAGGGCGCCATAGCAATCACCTTAAAGCATTTCCTTATCACTTGAACTGCATGATGTTATCTGTCTGCTTCTGGGTTTTATTGTTAGAGTAAGATTCATACTCAATCAAATATATATTTCTAATTTTAATTTACCCTTCTACAAAGCTTATATTATATGTCTGTAGTATATCTGGAAATTACCGTACTATAATTACATAAAAGACCTTTAAATGACCTCAGATGTAAAATTTGGAATATGGATGGATAGATTGCAAGACTGAAGTATTTTAGGATCTGAAGATGTAATCCTTAATATGTGAATGAGTTTTGTTTCAAGGAAAATGCTTGATATCACAAAACCATTCTCGTTAAATGGTATGCAAAACAACAAAAATAGACTAACTTTGCCGTGTTTTCGTGAAATAGAATTCTTTTTTGCTTTTATCATCATCACCATCATACTTATTATATTTCAACTACGCCATGTATTGCTGCCTTCATGAACTGATTTGTGAAAATGGGGCTTGCTACAAATGGCACGTATCTTGTTTCAGTATGATATTCTTTACTCAGTAATATTTATCATGTGATGAAAAGCATCCTTAATTTTACTTCTAATTTTTGCATAGACTGGGAGCCAGTTTGAATACACATATCAATATACACTTATAGGAGTAGAAAATAAAATAAATCAAAAAGGTAAAATGAATCAAACCTCTAGCATAAGTTGATTATGCACCTCAACTTTGGGCCAGTTTGGATAAAGTTCTCTAGAAGAACTTCTAAGAGAAGAAAATACAATGAATCAAGAAAGTTGAATGAATTTAACTTCTTCCATAAGTTAAAATTAGTTTTTACAAGTCAGTTTCTCCAGAAGCTCTCCCATTCAACTTCTCAATAAGTAACTAATTTCAACTTATGGAATAAGTTGAATTCATGTTACCTCTTTGATTCATTCTATTTATTCTTCTAGTAGTTCTTCTGCAAAAGTGTATCTAAACTGGCTCTTTTTTAGAACTTCATTATTTAACTAATCCATAGACACCTATAAATATAAGGGCTTTTTCGTTAGTTAGGAATCAAATACTTATCTTAGTTAAAAAGCTCCCATAAGCCAGGAGCTTAGAAGTTCATCCAAACTGGGCCTAGATATTTAACTTGTAGTTTTAGTTAGGCTACTCTTCTTCAATGCTTTTTAACCACAAACTTGCATATGTTTTGCAGGTTTGGGCGGGCAATCCAGCAAAGTTCCTGAGGAAGCTCACTGATGAAGAAATATCCTTTATCTCCCAGTCAGCCACCAATTATGCTAACCTTGCACAGGTTCACGCAGCTGAAAATTCCAAGTCTTTTGATGAAATTGAGTTTGAGAAGGTGCTCCGTAAGAAGTTTGCTAGAAAAGATGAGGAGTATGACTCAATGCTGGGTGTTGTTCGTGAGATCCCTCCAGAGCTTATTCTTCCAGATAATGTCCTACCTGATAAACAAACAAAGGTTTCCACAAAATGAGGACATTAAAAGAACTGCGTCTTTCAATTCCAATCTTGAAATGACAAGGGATATTCTTGTTTTGTTCAAATTCATGGAAGAGGGATTATTTTCATTCCCAATAATACCAGACATGTCCCAGGCTAGGGTATGACTCCTTCACAGATCCAGGAATCAATCGTTCCATAATATTTCAAATTCTTATCTACTTTTGAAAAGGAAAGTACCCTGAAGGATCGTGTATGTGGATCTTTAGTGTTTGATCAATGCATGTGAATTTTGCATGAATGTTCATTCTTGATCTTTATGTTCGAGACTTTATTGGTCGTTAGTTAATAAGTTTCCATTGAAATTATTATGGTCCTTCTAGGAGAAAGGGAACACTTTTATATTTGGTAGGATAAAAATAGGAGACAGAATAAGGAGAGAAATAGGGGAGAAATGTTGAACCAACACCCTTTGGTTTACAAGAAAAATAGGGAAGAGAGATCACTTTTTACAAAGCCAAGTCGTGTAGAATATCGACCAATAGTCAATCCCCGGTGACTTGAGTATTTGCACTTTATGCTAGCTCTATATTGATAAAAAACGATGAGAAGGTAGAGCTTGTGTGAAGTATTCAACTATTCATGTTGAAGCTGGAGATTGTGATGGATCCAAATTCACAAACCCGTGGCAGCATTTGATATCGTGCGATATATACCTCTATTGATTTGTTGAGTGAAAAATGAAAATCGACAAACCAATGGTTTTCTTGGTTAATATTCCACTACGCCCCAAGCCAGGAAAACAGGATAGCATTTATAAATAAAAACATCTGTGATTGCTTTCTGGTTGAAACTCACGATCGAAAATGGAGCTAGCTAACCAGTTTTAAATCAAGGTTTAGATGTATGATGTAAACTTAACAAAAAGAACTTTACAAATAGTAGTGCTTTTTTTGGTCGAAGTAATGCTTGATAATATATAGCGTGGATAGCACAAAACACTATGGAAGTAACTTTTTGTGTCATACTATGGAAGTAACTGAACAAATAAACAAATGAACAATGGCCTTATGGGTTATGGGCTGAACAATTGAACAATGGCCTAATGGGTTATGGGCTTATGGCCAGGTCCACCAAGTTGATCCAGTTACATTCTCATTTTATCACTTTTTTTAAGGCATTTTATCACTTTATTCTAATGTTAATGCTGACAATATATGTGTGTAAACTTCGACCGAAAAAAATATGTATATGTAAACTACGACAACCTTTCTTCTAGCAAGAATATGTATAATACACACATGTATCTATCTATAATATGGGTTGTTCTAGGGTTTAAAAAAGTGAAAGACCGGTGTTTCACTTTTTTTTTGAGAAATAACCCGTTATTGTAGGTAAGTTGACCTGTTGGTTATATTAAATCTCATGTTTCAATATTTGCTAACAGGGGCCTATTGTATATGTTTTTAAGATTACAAATGTCAATTTATTTGCTTTTAAATATTTAAATATTATTTTTATGATTAACATGTCAAATTTTTCATTTATTTAAATTTTAGTCTTGAAAATATTTACTCGTTAAAATGTTATTTTTTTATAATAAATATTATAAGTTAATTTGAATTTGTTAATAAATATTTACTCGTTACTTTTAAATTTTTTAATCTTTTATTATGATTAATTAAAATTTTACTATATGCAATTAGTACATATTTATTAAAAATTTAAAAATACTTATATACTAATTAACACATAGTATAAATCACAAATTAAATAAATAACCAATTTTTATTAATAATATAAGTACTTTTTGGTATATAGCAAATACAAAATCCCCAAGAAACCAAACTTACTAGGACTACAGGGAAATGAAACCTCACACAAAATCATAAAAAATACCTTATTATATACGACCAACAGAAGGAAGAAATTTTCAATACTCATGTAGTAGATATTAGTTTTATATAATATTAACATTTAGTCTTATATAATTAGTTTTCTTATTTTTAAAGTTTTTTAAATTAAAATAAAAATACTTCCATAAATTAAGATAATTATTAAGAGGAGAGCGTAGAAGGTCTATCTAAAAAATGAGATAAGAGAAAAGTTATAAGAATAATTAGCTAGCCAATCTATTTCTCTCTCCATAGGTGAATGAGAAATATTCACCAAAGAACACAATCATAAAGCCTATAAAATCCCCCAATAATAAATTATTTTAAGAATAAATAGCATTATATTATAAATACGAATATTAGTATTCAGTTTTTAATATTTTTAATTTTTAAATAAGTAAAATAGAAAAAGTAAAAATATAAAAAAATATTTATTCAACATTTAATTATTTCATTTATTATATATTTCATTTCAAATTCTTTTATGTTATATAATACTTTCACAGTTTATTTGTATATTAGGATTACAATATATACTATATAAGAATTTTAATTAATCAATAATTTAATAATGTAGTTATAGCACAAATAAAATGTTACAATTGCTTAATGCCAAACAAAACAGAAGTTACGTACAGTGAACGAAAGTACTTACACGTAAATTAAGTCATTTTTTTTAAAAGGCAGAGGGTCCAACTAGCAATATTTGTAAGTTATAAATAATAGGTTGCAAGTAATAAATTTGGACTATTGATTAAAAATCTATTGAATCCAATGGTTAAGAAGAGGTGAAACACCGGTGTTTCACCCACAAGATGAAACACCATAGACAAAGCCCTATAATATTAATATATTATAAAGGGGTTTTTTTGGTACTGTTCATTGATGTTACTTTTTTTTTTTGTCAAAAAGCTTTGGGGATTTGACTTTATAGGTTGATGGGTTTAAGGTGATAGAGTATGTATTCATTAAGGCTTTTTTTTTGTCAAAGGGCTTTGAGGATAGGACTCTTTTTTATTATATTATAGGTTGATGGGTTTAGGGTGCTAGAGTAGGATTTCATATCGTCCAGAAAAAAAAAAGAGTAGGATTGCATATAAAAATAGTTCATTTATTTTATAAGTTTAAATTATTAAGAGGTGTAACTCTTAAAATTTGGCACTTGGTGTCAATGGATCCTAAATATATATATATATATATATATATATATATATATATAAAATTTTAACTTTTGTAATAGAATACAATTTCTTTTTTCAAAATTTATTTTTTATTTGTAATATAATAATTTAATTTTTTATTTATAAATATAAAAAACTTATAATCACGTACTGAATAAAATATAGGGTACTATTTAAGTAAACATTAATAAAAAATTTAATTACTATTATAATGTAATTTTTTAGATATAAAAATAAACACCTAATAATTCATTTTTCAATAAATTATATGATACTATTTATCACAATATTAGTTAAAAAATTGAATTAAAAATTAATGATTATAATAATTTAATTTTTTTATTTATATATAAAAAGACATAATAAACATGTTGTGAGTAAATTCTATAATATTATTTATCTAAAGATTAATCTATCTATCTATACTATTACATTTTGCTAGTTTTTCTTTTACCATTCATTCAAGATCTATTTTTTGTCTGGTTTTTGGGGCACGTGGGTAATTTTTTCCTACAGTTCATTCAAGTTCTTTTTTTTCCCCAGTTTTGTGGGGTCATTGAGTTGCAACTTTTGGATCATTGGGTCATTCAATTGATGGCTTAAGTTATTCAAAGTCGTTTTTGGATCTCTTTTCTTAAGTATAATAATGATTTTTGAGTCATTCATTTGATAGCTTAATTGATTGTAATTAGCCTACTTCTTATGCGCTTTTAAGAGTAAAAAGGCTATGAAATTTCATTTCATTCACGAACATTTTCATGAGCAATATTTGTAGTATGCATGTGTTATTGATTATAATTGTGATTTTAATTTAATTTACAAAATTTAATGACATTTTTTCTTGAGTGTCATGATTTTCAATTGGTTTGTTATTGTCTTATATTTATTTGTTGTGTATGAATTTTTATTCACAATTTATTTTCATATATAATATATAATACACATATATATTTGGACGTATTTATTAAGTCTTCTTTATTTAAAGGAATAATTTATTATAATATTAAGACATACTTATTCATTTAATCATGTATAGTGTGACACCCTTCTACCCCAAACTCTTATACGTGTAATAAATTGAAGTGTAGAAAAGGTAACGTCCCACAACGGGTAAAAAGGTTCACATAACGTACCACTCAAGGCAAAGACTCTCCTAGTAGCCTTAGGTTTACTGGCGCTTCCACTGGCATCCCCACTTGTCGTTACCATTCCTTGTGTCTTTTGAGGAAAATTATGAGAAATATGTCCTTTCTCCTGACAAATGTAACAGGTGACCTCCCTATCTCCACATCGGTTTGCTCGATGACCCTCCTTTCCGCATTTGAAGCAAGTAATAGGAGTGGTAGAACCAACACTCCCACCCTTTGACGCTTGACCACCAGCTGGAGCATAACTCTTCTTTTGCACCGTACCTTCACTGCCACCTCCAACCTTGGGATTTCCCGTTGCACGAGAATACGGCTTGCCCTTGTTAGTTGCTTGGAACTTGTTCTGATTCCTCATAGGCCCTCCATTCTTGTAATGCGCCGCCTTTTCCCGGTTGTCTTCATCATAAATTCTGCATTTGTTCACCAGCTCATGAAAACGCGTTATCCCTTTATAGTTGAACACTTGTTTAAACTCAGGACGAAGACCGCTGAGAAACTTGACACACTTTGATTCTTCATTAGCAGCTCCCTCATATGTAGGGCAGAATCGTACTAGTGCTTCAAACTTTGATGTGTAGTCTGCCACGGTGCCATCCCCTTGCTTTAAATCAAGGAACTCTATTTGTTTCTTGTTACGAACATCATGTGGGAAGTACTTCTCCAGGAACAACCTCTTGAAGTTATCCCAGCTCAGTGTTGTGCCCTCGTCGTTCATCCTCTGACAAGTGCTCTGCCACCAGAATCCGACATCCCCTGATAACATGAATGCTGCTAACGTCACCTTTTGTAGCATAGGGCAGTCCATTGCTCTAAAGATCTTCTCAATTTCGTATATCCAATCGGCAGATCCATCGGGGTCATAACCCCCACGAAAAGTAGGTGGATGGTTCCTCTGGAACCGCGCAAGCCAATCCACCTCGTGATGTTGGTTCAGGTTGCCAACAGCCTGTGCCATCGCCATTAAGGCATCGACCATCGCTCGATCATTCCTACCCTCAGCCATTACTCTTTCTGTATCAAAGAAAGGGTAAGCAAACATACTAGGTAAATCAGAAGAGTAAGGAAATAAAACAACCAATCAAAATCAAAGCAACAAAATTCACTCAATCAATCAGGTTAACACCACAGAAGCATAGTAAACTCATAACTCAAGGCCGGTGAACCGACCTGCTCTGATACCAACTAATGTGACACCCTTCTACCCCAAACTCTTATACGTGTAATAAATTGAAGTATTAGAAAAGATAACGTCCCACAACGGGTAAAAAGGTTCACATAACTCTTCATTAAAAACCTCATTGTCTCAAAAACAACTCAATTAAAATAAAAACAGAACTCCAATGTATTCAAAATATACAAGCAACGGAATCTCCAAATCATCAATAATTAAAACATCCTACTCGCCATGTAAGGCATTTAAAAGTGTTTACAAAATCCTTCCTATCTAGTAACATAAAGAAAAGAACCCCCAATCATATGCCCTAATGTCACATGTACCAGAGCAACACTCCCTTTAATCAAAACTCGACACCAGTAGTGTCATCATCATCACCTGTAAAATATCCACAGTGTAACGGTGAGGAAAAGAACACTACTCATACATACACATAGGAGGCTACCCTATCCTCACCCTCATATAAACAACATCATCAATAAATCACATCACATATGCAAATAAAAAATAATTCATCAGGTAATAACCATCTATAAATCATCATATAACAACTCATCAATATCATCATATAAATCTCACAACATCATTCACCGAAGAAAGCACATACTCTATTCTCAGCACAATATACTCATTTACTCATAGCATCATCATATAATTCAATTTCAACATCAATATAGCACAGGTTCATCCAGCATCATATAGCTCATTTTCATCATCAATTATAACTCATAGCATCATCATCTTATGTACCGAGACTCAACAACATTGTCTCAAAGATCATGACTTGGAACTCCGCACAATGAGTGCACCTCGTCAATCACCCTAGTTAGTACCAAGATAGTCTACCAGTGTTACCACACACAATTCGATAGGTTGTACCCCCTCTATGGACCCGCACAACGACATTCGACCCTAGGTTGCACCCCCTCTATGGGCCAGTACAAATCATCCCTAGGTCGCACCCCCTCAATGGGCCCATGCATCGAACGCCCCATCATGGTCCCCTGAGTTGTACCCCCTCTATAGGCCCGCACAATTCAAGTCTCATCACATATGCTCAAGGCATCTCTCCTAAGTTTTACCCTCTCAATGGGCCCGCACAACTTAGGTAACATCATCATCATAAAGTGATATACACCATCATCATTGTCATCATCATCATGCATCATCATGCTCATCATCAAACATCATCAAATATCATCATACATCATCATCAAATATCATCATTATACATCTTCATACTCATCATCAAATATTATCATACATCATCATCAAATATCATCATCATAAGTTATTATAAGCATCATATAACAACATAAATCACCATCATCATAATCATCATAAACATCATCAAACATTATCAATCATCAGCACCATAATCATTATAAAGCATCATCAATTAATATCAATCATCATCAAGCACTCGGGATCCTAAAATCCACACTGGTAATCGATTACTAGCCTCCAGTAATCGATTACCTGCAAACAAGGTCTCTGGTAATCGATTACAACACCTCTGTAATCGATTACCTGCAAGCAAACACACTGGTAATCGATTACATCATCCCTGTAATCGATTACCTGCAAACAATCTCTCTAGTAATCGATTACAACAATCCTGTAATCAATTACCAGCGAACAAACAACACTCCCAGGCTGCCCAGAACACCCTGGTAATCGATTACCCGCGACGCAGATCGCAGTTCGCACGATTTCTAACACTTCTAAATCACACTATTCAGTCTTTAATCACTTCTCTTTGTTAAAACATCATTCATGGTCGATTATATTCATCAAATTCAACAAAAACATCAATCTTTAACAGTTTTACATAGTTTTCCATCAAAACCCCAAATCATCAAACCCTTCATTCACCCCTTTTCACTATTCTCATTATTCTCATTCCATCCACTCAATATTCATCAATATTAACACACATAAGCATCAAATCACATATTTTCATCTCAAAACAACACATATTCGCATATTGATTTCAATTATTAAATTTTAGAAGTTATTCTTACTACCCAAGCACCCCTACATGCACATACAAGCAACACCCTCTCCCCACCGTACCTTAAGCGAAGATCGAACAACAGCAAGGAAGTCCCTTTCTTGGTTCTTGATGATCACTCTGCAGCAATCTCCTCTTGAGACTTGGTTTCTCCCCTCCTTAGCGTTTCCCTCTCTGACGATTATACGAATAAGGATTAGGGTGAACTGATAACCCCTCCTTACTAGAAGGCCTAATTGGGCTTGGGCCTACTCTCAACCCCATTATCCTCTTTTAAATCTGAAGTAGCCTTATGGATAAAACTACTAATAATATTAATCCTATTATTTATTTACTTATTTATTTATTCCCTCTACTTATTTATTTAATTTTATTTTATTTAATACAATTTGGGATGTTACATATAGTCCAATAGTTTTTCATGTTTTTCAAAAATATTATATATTTATTTATGTTTTTCAAATCTGATGACAGGAATTGCACAGGATCTAGAATTGAGCAAAACAAACCAATTAGAACCACAAAATAGCAATTAATTCACGAAAATTAGGTGCTGGACAGTAGCTAATTTGCGTGAGAAAATGAGAGAAAATGAAAGAAAAGGTGGAGAGGAAGAAATGGGAGGGACGCCACTGAAGCAAGAATCCTCCTGCAGCAGATAAGTACAATGCCAGACGCCACTAATTCAGGAGAATTAGATAAGTCTCACCATGGTTTAAGCAACAACCACCAAGCCTCACTCAACTCACAAAGGGAGGAGAAAATTTGGCATAGTGCCTTTACTTCAAAATTCATGTGTTCCAATACAAGGAGAGGAGGGTCCTATTTATAGGAAATGAAGGGGAAGGGGGCGGCCACCTAGTGTGGAAAAAAGGGGGAGGAAAATAAAAGATGGGTGAAATCCCATCCTAAGTGGGATTTGAACCCAAGCCCCTAATGGTGTGTGGCTAAGCTAAGCCTTAAGCCACTAATTCCCTAAAATAGCGCCCCTTTTTACAAGGAAAAGAAAAGATGAGGTAATTTTCTATCCTAGGTGGGATTAGATCCCATGACCTCCTAAACCTTGTAGCAAGGAAACCTACTAGCCAATAAACCCATACATGTGGGCGCCCAAGTAGGAGGAAAATAAAAGGAAAATTACAAAAATAAAAAGAAAATACAAAAGAGTCCTAATAAAGGGTGGTCCATAGGACAAGGGTCCTATCCAGGGTCAAGGTGTCCTTCTGTAGGGTAGTGACCTTTATTTGTAGGACACTAAATTCTCCAACTCTTCCTTGCTTGAAGTTCTGGCTTGAAGTTGGTGCATTTCCTCCAGTGTAGGTCTTGCAGGTCCAAGCTTCTAACAGTGTGTCATCATTCCCTCCCCCTTGAAAAGGATTTGACCTCAAATATGAAAAATTCGGAAAGAAGACATAAGTATAATGAACTGGCAGAAGAAGGAGATGGATAACAAAATTCAGGAAGTAAGAAGGTACTTCCCTTATTCTTTGGAGAGTAGAGTCAGAGATCCACAAGTTGGACATCTTCCTTGAGCCTAGATAACAAGAAGAAGACCCATAAGTATTATTCCACAGCAAGCAAAGTGAAGGCTCATAACAAAAATACTTGGGAATCATAAAGATTAGCAAAATAAAAACATATGATATGAACAAGAGGTATTTGAAAAAAGGGTTAGAAAACTCCCTCAATGGAGAATGAACCATCTTGTCCATGTACTCTATGGATTTAGATCCTGGATCAAAGACTAATCTTTTGAAGCCCTCCCTTGCAAGTAAGAGAAGTAAGTGGTCATGGAGAAGGCTTCGGAAATTAATTCCACATAAGTACAAAATATGTTTCAATGTGCAACATTCATCAAAATATTCTACACTATGTTCCCAAATAAATGCACAAGTGAAACTATGTGGCATGAATGTTTTAATATTTTTCAATAACATCCCAACATTTTTATTGAACATAACACATGCATCTTGAGTATGATTGTAAAAAGGGTAGTGTATATGTTCATGCCATGATGTATTCATGTAAGTTTGTTCACGAGGCATATCCATTCTAGTGCACTTACTCAAGTAATATGACACCTTTTGCATATTATCATATGTATTCATGTAAGGTGAAACATTAAAAGAATCACTTTGAACAAGCACACTATGAAGCATATCATCATGTAAACAAGTTTTCTCATATGTGATAGCTTCATCCAAATTTTTATCCTTTTTACTAACTAGTTCAAGAGCATAATACACATCTTTATATGAAATAATTATTTGAGGCCCAAAATGTGTATTCAACTTATAAACCCAAACCAAAGGTGCATGCATATTCAATCCAACTTTGTTATCATCCAATCTAAATTGATCAAAGGAATTAACTAAACATGCATCTCTAGTAAGTTTCATGGTACTCTTAAACTTAGTTGGCTCTTCTAAACATGCAATAGATTTCAAAGCATCATCAACATTTTTTATTTCATTCAAACATGTAATGCTTTGAGGCATATAATCGTGCATAGAAGAAGGCATTTCATGCATAAAGAAAGTTAGTCTAGGAAACTCCCTTTCAATCACTTGAGTTGTCCTCTTTGCAACACTAGAAGTGCTTGCCATCAACCTATTCATGTTTTCACACAAAGGGTTAGCATTTACTTGTTTATCTAATGGAATTGGTTGCTTCCCTAAATTTTCTTTGTTTTTCTTTTCTTCAATTTGCATTCTTTCTACTTCCTTTTCTTTTTCTCTCTTAAACCTTTCTTCTTCTTCTTTTTCTAATTGTTTCTTCTTTTCTATTTTTCTTCTCTCTTCTATCTTAATTAAGGATTTTGAAAAGCATTTTGAAAATTTATCTTCAATTGCATTAGAAAATTTTTCTAACTTTCTCCCAATTCTATCTTCAAAAGAATCTTTTGTAACTTTTCTACTTTCTCTTCTTCTCCTTTCCTTTTTTTCATGATCTTTTCTTCTAATTTCACTCTCATAATTTCTCCTAAGTTTTCTCTCTTCTTCATATCTTTTCCTTTCATGGTTAGAGTTATCATAACTCCTTTCCTTATCTTCAAAATGATACCTATTTATTTCTCTCCTTTCTTTCCTATACCTTTCATCAATTTTATCATGAGAAGAGTGTCTTCTCACTTCTTTTTCTCTTCTAAATTCTCTCATATCTTCATCTAGCTCCTTTCTCCACATTCTATATGACATCTTAAATTGATTTTATTTGAAATCTTCTAAAGGACCTCACCACTCACTAAGTGTTTACACTAAATGGAATGTAACACTCGTGTATGTCACTCTTTTTGGCTTTTTCTATAATGAGACTCTCTTGCCTCTTCTACTCGGTTGGAGGTTGGTTAGAAGTTTCAAAGATCAGGTTGAGTCTAAGTCTTAACCCTTACCCAAAATAGAAGCGCACTAACAAAGAAAAATACCTACTGGAAGAAGATTGGAAAATCCTAAGACAAAACAAGGAATTAATATGACAAACAAGAAAAGCTGGCACTCAAACAAGCTTATACACAAGAGCAGACAACAAACAAGACAAGACGGAAGAAATTGCAAAGAGAATTGTTTTTGGTGATTTTTTAAAAGAGTTTCCAAAATTGTCGTTTTTAAGAAAAACAGCAAATACAACTCAATTACAGTAAAACTGTCACTGTATTGTTGGGATATTTCTTTGTTTTGAATTTTCTATTTTTCAGAATTTTTTTTTTTTGAATTTTTGACTCTTTTTGGGTGTCTTTTGACTTTTTCTCCTTGTTGTTGACTTTTGCACCCTTTTTTTGCTTTTTACACCTCTTTTTGTATTTTTGGCATGTGCGTACTTTTTGTATTTTTCTTGCCTTTTCTTTCTTTTTTTTGTCTTTTTCCCCAACAGAAAATTACAGAAATTTGTACACAATGAAAAGAAAATACAAAGTACCTACTGTAATATTTTTGGAATTTTCTGACAGTAAACTGGTCCAAGTGGCCCAGAAAAGCAAAAATAATGAATAAACTGATTTCTAAAAACTGTGAAAACGTAATGGCAACTTGATTTAAAAAATGGCCAAAAAAATTGCTTAGCATTTCCTTGTTGATTATACAAAACCGGTATGGTCACAGAAAACGCGCTTGGTTCAATTTTAAGATTGGAATTAAAATTTGAAGGAAAATCAACAATTAGAATTTGTTGATCTTCTTCCAATACTATGAACCAAAAGAAAGCCTATAGGTGAGCGTTTTGCACAATCAATCAGAGAAAGTCCAAGGTAGAGATAGCACTCAATCCAAATTTGCAATCAGAATGCCAAACAGACAGACATAACAAGAGTAGAAAATTGAACAACACAAGAGCCCAAAAATGCGCATAAAATGGCAAAAATAAGAAGGTAAATTGCGCAAAAGTAAATGGCACGAAATTAAAGGGGGAAACTGAAATTAAAAGGATGGGGAGGACAGAAATGTAAATGGCAGAATGTAAAAGGGGATGGCAGAAAGTAAAAGGATGGGGAGGACTGAAAATTAAATGACTGAAAGTAAAGGGAGAAGCGGAAATTAAAAGGATGGGGAGAGCAGAAATGTAAATGGCTGAATGTAAAGGGGAGAGCAGAAATTAAAAGGATGGGGAGGACTGGAATTAAATGGCGGAAAATTCAAAGCGGAAAGTAAAGAGATGAATATGGGGTATGAACAATTAATGGTGAAGGGGAGAAAATGTAGGTGAACGATCTTTGGAAAAATGAAGACAACAATGCCTCCTCTTACCACACTTCACCAACAAACAAGCAGTTTATAGCAATTAATTGTAGAAACCACTCAAGAACAAGTATGAGCAATTAAGAGGCATTTAAACAAACACCTAGGGGGTGGGAATTAGCGGCCCAAAACAGCCCCCAAACTAGTAAGAAATCACACAATTCAATCAAGACAGACAAGTGCTGATAGCAGCAGAAAGGCACCTCGGGCCCGGGAAACAGTCCAAGTCCAAATTACAATTGAAAAGAGGGATTGAATTACACTAAATTGATGAAAATTCTACACATAAGCTGCAGTACCCGCGGCAAGAATGGCCCCAAAATGCTCCCAATTTGCTCAAATTCAACAAGCTCTTGATATGACAGGAATTGCACAGGATCTAGAATGGAAAAAAGGGGGAGGAAAATAAAAGATGGGTGAAATCCCGTCCTAAGTGGGATTTGAACCCAAGCCCCTAATGGTGTGTGGCTAAGCTAAGCCTTAAGCCACTAATTCCCCAAAATAGCGCCCCTTTTTACAAGGAAAAGAAAAGATGAGGTAATTTTCTATCCTAGGTGGGATTAGATCCCATGACCTCCTAAACCTTGTAGCAAGGCAACCTACTAGCCAATAAACCCATACATGTGGGCGCCCAAGTAGGAGGAAAATAAAAGGAAAATTACAAAAATAAAAAGAAAATACAAAAGAGTCCTAATAAAGGGTGGTCCATAGGACAAGGGTCCTATCCAGGGTCAAGGTGTCCTTCTGTAGGGTAGTGACCTTTATTTGTAGGACACTAAATTCTCCAACTCTTCCTTGCTTGAAGTTGGTGCATTTCCTCTAGTGTAGGTCTTGCAGGTCCAAGCTTCTAACAGTGTGTCATCAAAATCTATACTACAACATGTTAAATTTATCATGTTTTTATTTATCTATTTAAAAAGGGAAATGTGAATTACATGTTTTCTTTTTATATTGTAAATATTATAATATAATTCTTAATTATTTTAAATTCCTATATTTTTTAACTATTAATTAAGATTTTAATCAATTTCCTTTATTATTTTTTAGTTTATTTTTTACTATTTATTGATTAAAACAATATTTTATTGTGTTGGATTATTTTTTATTGTTTTTTAAAAAATATTTTAATGTGTTGGGTTCATCTAAAATAGTATTTTGCTGCGATAAAAAAAGAAGAGAGATACTGAAAGAAAAATAACGTGTGAAAAAATGTATAATGAAAGGATGTGAAAATATCATTCCTCTTTTTTAAGAGTATTAAACCTTTGACAGTCCTATTTTTTGGGTGTAAGAAGTGTAAGGGAAAGAGGAATGTAAAGAAAAAATGAAGAAAAATAAGGTGAAATATGTAACGTAAAAATGTCTTTACTTTTTTTAAGAGTACTAGAACTTTGAAAGTCTATTTTTGGGGTGTGAGATATGTATGAAAAAGGGAGCTATAAAAAAAGATGAAAGATGTGTTGGGTTCTTTAAAATAGTGTTTTGAAAATTGATATGATTTTACACGAAAATCCAATGATGTGCTGCAACATCATTTATTGAATTTAATAATACATGAGGCGTCACATTCATTAAATGATGTGGCGACACACCATTGAATGTCTTTGTAAAATTTCTTTACACGGACAATGTATATTAATTAAATCCTCAATATGTTGGATTCATTTAAAATTATATTTTAATGTGATAGAATAGGAGGAGAGATTGGAAGAAACATAAGGTGTGAAAGAAATTGCATAATAAAGGAACGTGAAAATATCATTCCTCTTATAAAATCCGATCTACATTATAACAACTTTCAATTCTGTGGTTGGATTGATTAAATTCACATTTAAAAAAAAATTATTAAGTAGTGTAACTGTAAAAAATTTGACACATGATGTCAATTGTTCATGTCTCAATCAAATATCACGTGTTTTGTATGAACATCATTTTTAAAATAATTATTTAAAATTTTATCAACACTCAATATTAATTATGTAAATTACTTAAAATTTGTGAATATGATAAATCATTAGTCTAAGAGATAAAAAAAGACTCTTAAATATAACAAAATATAAACATAATAGAGTTTCATGAGTGAATTCCTTCATTAGGTGATGGTGAGACAAATATTGAATTATCGAAGGATTTGCTAATGGATTGTACAGTAATATAATTGGAGATATAGTTTCATTTGCATGCCCTAACTTGCTTTCAATTTTTGGAAACATTGTATTTTTTTTAGGATAAAGAAATTCCTTCTCCTACATTAGATGTTCATTCAGTTAATGAATATGTCATGATATTATTTCCTAGAGAAGAGATGGTGTATTTGAGTCCTGACACTATATGGAAGGTAGGTGAGGGGATTGGTATTGAAGCTGATTGATTGACAACTGAGTTCTTAAATGATATTAGGTGTTTTGCACTTCCTTATATAAGTTTGTGTTAAAGAAAGAGTGTCTGTCATGCTAATTAATCAGTAATCATGATATATCTGGTGGACTTTGCAATGGAACCGAATTAATAAAAGTGAATGTCAGACATTGTCACATGTTGGTGTGTATTTACCAAAACCAGTTTTCTTGCATGGTCAATTACATGTTGTATCTAGGGTTAAGTCTCAACAAGAACTTATGATTCTTATATATGATGACAAATTTAAGTGTTGTAATGTGACAAAAAATATGATGTACAAGGAAGCATTTCAAAAAATATAAATGAAATAAAATTTATAACAATTTCCATTTTTAATTATTAATATTTGCTATTTAATTTTTCAAATCCATTTTTCCTTTTTTATTTATTTATATTCTTTATATACTATGAAGTATAGAATTAAATATTAAAAAGGAATAAATCATTATTATTTTTTAATTACACATATTTAATAAATTATGTATATTATATCATTCAATATTTATAACCTGTTAGAATAATAATATCCGTGCGAACCTGTTAGAATATTAATATCCGTGCATCGCACGGGTTGGACACTAATATTATACATTTTCTAATACACTTTTTATTAGCAAAAGAATTCATGTCTCATTAAGTAAAGAGTGGAACTTATATAATTTAATAAAATTTATATGAATTTTATTTAATAATAAAAAATATGTTGAAGAATGTATTTTTAACATTCCTATAAGAGTTTACTATCAGTGTAAAAAACAATTACATCGACAATCAATATTGTGTTGTCATATCATTTAACGAGTATGATACTTCATATATCATTATTAAACTCATTAAATGATGTGACAACATATAGTTGAATGTAGTAAACAGTACTTGACATTGGATAAATGTATAACACAAGCTTTCGATCAAACTTATCATTAAATCAAAAAGTACTGTGTTTTTTTGTCCTGTAGGGTGTGAAATGTAGACTTTTGGGTGATTGAATTTATTGCTTTAGGTTTATATATAAGTAACAAGCATCTCTTACATTTTACATTTTAATTTTTTCTTAAATTTAAATAAGATTTTGAAAAAATATAAATAAAAAAAATTTACACAATTTTCAAAGATTTTAATTAATATATTGTGTCGTAAAAAAATTAATATATATTGTTAATGTTAAAAAAGTTATTCTGTCCTCCAATGATGTATTTTCACATTATTTATTGAGATATCATGATGTGTCATACTCATTAAATAATGTGACAATACACCATTGAATGATAGTGTAAAACTTTTTTGTATAACCATTAAATTCATTTTTAAAATTGTAAAATTATACATAATTATATCATATAAAAAATTACGATCTACAAAGTACTTAATATAATAAATAAGATATATATAACTTATTAAAATATATTTGATCTTCGGAAAGCTTCTGGGTCAGCAAGACTGGAAAGATGATGGCTTTAGAGACTTCGACGGCGATAGTTGGCAACAACGGCAGCGAGCTCACGGCGGGGCAGGGTGTACCTGCAAGGACTCCGACGCTCAACATAAGATATCAATCCGGCAGAGTAACAGTGTGTAATGTAGAATCCGTACCTGGATCATTGAAATATTCTGTATTTATAGGCTACTTTAGGCGGGAATACCCGTTAGGTGGTTACAACGGATCCCGCTGTTTCCGGCGTGACGCGCCACTTGAGAAGGTGGCATCACGCGCCAAGCATTACCTCGGATCCGTGTAAGTAGTTGTCGGCATCTCGGGGTCAAGTCTATATGTCGGTGGTGCTTCGCAGAATGTGTCCTTTATGATGGATTCGTCTAATGTTGTTCTGGTGACCCCGGGTTACACTCGACATACTGAATATCTGTGGTGTCACCGACCCATGCCGGTGTCCGTTCGTTTCTCCTAAGGGGTATTTGACCGGGTATGAGAATACTCCGGAACAGTTGCCCCCCAAGTCGGCGAGTCCGTTATGGAGTGGTCAACTTGACTATCCAGATAGATTGGCGGTATCCTGTAAGAAGGATCGCGTAGTTTTCCCGCGCAAGATCCGTGGTGATATCCGTGGTTGTTTCGTTTCCTTTTTCTGAGTAACGGCTATTATATTAAATTAATTTTCCCTTCAGTTTCTGAGACACGTGTCTCGATCTGCACGTTTTGGGCCTATGGGCCTTAAGAGTTTGCCTGATTTGGGTCGTTGGCGGCGAAGCATATATACGGGCAAGAGGTAAACAATTGTCCCTTTCCCTTTCGTCTTCCTCGTTTCCCTCTACCTTCGCTTCTTCCTCTGTGCAAGCCTTCAACTTGGAAGTGGTTATTTGCCATTCAAAAGCTGCCTCCCTGTTTCTGCCTTGCTCCTGACTTGGTCTTGGTGCTGTGGATGAACTTTGGGTTTGCTGATTTTCTTGAGCATTTACAGAGCTTTCTACCAATCCCTTTTCTCCAAAGTATCGTTTCTGTCTTTCTTTTCTTTATCGTGCTTCAGTTTCTTGCCAATGGTCGTTACCAGGGCTTGGGTAAAGGCCCTTGTCGTTGAACGGAGGCAACAGTGCATCACTAACACTGATGAGCCTGAGGATTCTAGTATTCCGAATTTTGTAAGACGCAGAAAGCGTGGCCCTGGGATGGTCAAGATGGACTTTCAGTGCGAAGCGGTCCAAGAGACTGCTCGCATTCTTCGGCGATGGGGCTATCCCGAGGTGTTTTCCGCTGAATCCTCCGGGGTTGGCCCCGTCCGTCCCGGGGTTGATTCACCATCTCAAAATTTTAACATATGTGATGGACTTTTGGACAGGTCCGAGATGGGAAAGCGGAAAATCCATACCTCGCCAGCTTCCAATTATCCAGTGCCCCCAGCACTGGCCGGTATGACTTGGGTGGATACAGAGGCGATAGGAACCTCGAGCATGTTTAGTTCGGTTAAGGCGTTGGAGTTAGGGTTCACCGACGTGGAATGGGTGGAACCTGGCAAGGAGAAGGAGTGGGACATGGCAGTCCCGGATGAAGATGATCAGATCTGTTCGCAGGGAGACCTTAAGCAAAATCTGTTCATTCCAATGTATAAAATGTTATTTGACGACTTGGGTTTTTGGCTTCCCTTCCATTGGTTCGAGCAAGAGGTCTTGAAGCATTTGGAAGTCGCTCCCTCCCAGCTGCACCCCAATGCCTGGGCTTTTATTAGGAGTTTTATGATCTTATGTAATGGGTTGAAATTGAAACTCAACTCCAGCAAATTCTTCTACTTTTTCCGGCCACTGGTGGTAAAAGATGGTCCATCCTGGTACTCATGGTTGGCACTGCGGGCGGGTTCCGGCGGTAAGATATTCGAGACATTCATGGATTCGTATAAGAATTTCAAAGACAAGTTTGTCTTCGTGGTGCCCAAGGGTGCGGGTAGACGGAATATCTTAACTGAGGATGGTCGCGCAATCATTAACCCGTACTGGAACATCGGCCACTTCCAACGGGAGTCGAAAGCATAAACTGTGGATTATAGGGAGTTGTCCCGTGAGGAGAAGGGGGTGGCGGACGCCATCAAGAAGTTTGTGACAAAATTCGGGATTCTGGACAGCCAATCCGTGATATCTGAGGGACCTTCGGCTACCCGACAGTCCTTGGGTAAGATGCCCCATTTCTCTTTACGTGTCTGCAGATTCTTCTTTTTAACTAATCTATGTTTTATTGCAGAGAACATGGCGGAGAAGAACCAGGCTAAGCTAGCTGAGAAGTTGATTAAGAAGCAGGCCGCAGATGCAAAGCGGAAGGAGGAGGAAGTCACCGCTAGGGAGGCCGGACTCATCGTCGAGAAACAGAAGGGGAAACGGAAACGGTTGAGTACCATGGTGCCCCCTTCAAGTCCAGTTATTCCTTCTGCAACTAAGCAGCTTGTCCGTGTACTTGCCCAGGGGTCTTCCTCTGTACCTTCCCCACCGGGTGACAGGGGAAAAGGCCCGGCCGGGGAGGCCAACGTTTATGAACAACCTTATCATGTTCTGGGGCCTCTTATGAACGCGGAAGAGGTGAGGAAGTACCTTGCCGCATAATCCCAACCGCTGTTCACTGGCAAGTCGGAGATCGAGCTAAAAGATTTTCTAAACAGGGCAACCAGCTGGAGCTTAAGGTTGGCCATGATGTCGCAATTTTTCTTGGGAGCTACTCGGGACCTTGCCGCCTTTCTCCCGATGAAACAGGAATTGGAAAGGGTTACTGCAAAGCTGCAATCTGACGAGTTGATGATGCAGAAGGCTTTGGCCAACGTGAAACTTTTGACGACGGAAAGGGACAGCTTGCAGGAGAATAACTTCACCCTTACCAAACAGGTTGAGACATTATCTGCCGCCAAAGGAAGTGCTGAGGCCTCGACAAAGGCTGCCGCGGAAGAGGCCAAGGCGGCTAAAGAGGAAGCCCGTCGTGCCCAAGAAGAGTTGGCGACAGCCAAACTTGCTAAAGCCGAGGTATCCAACCTGTAGGCGCGGGTAAAAGAATTGGAGGCCCAGGTGGAAGAAGAGAGGTTGGAGAAGGAAAAATTCGAGCAGCTTTGGATGGATGCCGCTGACATCTATTTCTATGCCGCAATCAAGCAGATGAAGTATTTGAACCCTGAGGTACAATTGAATACCCGGGGAATGTCAACCTTGTGCTCGGTGGTTGATGGAAAGTGGTATGATGTACTTCCAACCGGTAATGTGGAGGGAGTTCCTGGAGATATCGTACCGGCGACCCCCAAAGTGCATGATGACGAGGAAAGTGAAAGTGGAGTTAGCGGGATCAATAATGAAACCCGCGAGGATGCACAACAGGCTACCACCGTGGAGGTTCCCACTTCGTAGGCGGCTTGATCAAGAGCCTGAATGCCGGTTGTGCTTGTAACTCGTCACCTTTTGTATTTTGGTTTGTGAATGGTTATAATGAGAATATTGTTCCAAAATCACATGCACTTATAATTGTATCCGGGAGTGTATCCCGCCCGTACTTTGTTCCAGAATCATATGCGCTTTAGGAGTTAATCCGGTTTACGTCTTTGTTTACTTACGCTCGGGAGCATATCCCGCTCGCGCCTTCATTATTTACGCTCGGGAGCGTATCCCGCTTGCGCCTTCATTATTTACGCTCGGGAGCGTATCCCGCTTGTTCATGATGTAAGGTGTGTAAATAGCTTGTAGCAGTGTATTTGTTTACTTGAAATGTCGTTTATTTCTGCAAAAGATGTTACACTGTGATAGAATTTTTACATAGGGAATTAACTAAAATACATATGGAGTTTATCCGCGTTCCATGTTCGGGGTATGGGTTCTCCTGGGAGCGTTTCTAGACGGTAGGCCCCGGTTCCTGTGGCGGCAGTGACTCGGTAAGGTCCTTCACAGTTTTCCGCCAGTTTTCCTTGGGCGGCGTTTTTATTGCCGAAATCCGCTCTGCACAGGACATGATCTCCGGCTTGAAAAGTTCGAGGTATGACCAGCTTGTCATGTCGCCTTGCCGAGCGTAGTTTAACTGCGGCTTCGCGGATAGAGGCCTTTTCTCGAATTTCTTCAATCAAGTCTAGTTCTTCCCGGAGCCTGTCGTTGTTAAACCTGGAATCTCCGACCTCCACTGGGATGACGGCGTCGACTCCATATGCTAAACGGAAGGGGGTCTCTCCAGTGGTTGAATGCGGTGTGGTATGATATGCCCATAAGACATTGGGCAGCTGCTCGGGCCACAGCCATTTTGCTGTGTCAAGTCGTTTTTTCAATCCCTTGAGCACCACCTTGTTTGCGGCTTCGGCTTGTCCGTTAGTCTGGGGGTGCTCCAAGGAGGAGAACCTGTGAGTGATGTGGAAATCCCTCATGAGCTCGCGGAATCCTTTGTCCGTGAACTGGGTGCCGTTATCGGTTACCACAGTGTTCGGGATGCCAAACCTGCATATCACAAATCTGTATATGAACTTGGAAAGGTTCTTAGCGGTGATCTTCGCCAATGGCTGCGCTTCGATCCATTTGGTAAAGTAGTCGATGGCCACCACAAGGTATTTGAGTTGCCCCGGGGTGATCGGAAACGACCCAAGAATGTCGACTCCCCACCACGAAAAGGGCCAAGGAGTCGTGATAGACCACAGAGACTCAGCAGGTGCTCGATGAATGTCGGCGTGTTTCTGGCACTGAGGACACTTCTTGACATACTTCATGCAGTCCGCCTCCATAGTGGGCCAGTAATATCCCGCATGCAGTATTTTCCGGGCTAACGAATGCCCCCCGGGGTGATGTTCTCAAATCCCCTCATGCACCTCTGCCATGACATAGTCGACCGTGTCTCCTGAGATGCACTTCATAAGCAGTTGAGCCAAACCTCGCCTATACAGATCTCCATTCACGAGGAAATAACGCACGACCTGCCTTTGGACTCGCTTTGCCTTATCGGGATCATTCAGCGTTGAACCGTCTTGTAAGTATCTAAGGATGTCTGTGTACCAAACCTCATCTGGCCCTATAGTCAGTACCACAGTGGGAGTTGGTATGATTTCTTGTATAATGGATTTGTTATTTCCCGAGGACCTCGTGCTTGCAAGTTTTGACAGTACATCAGCTCTGCCGTTTCTTTCCCTCGGGATGTGATTGATTTCAAACTCAGTGAAGCTGGTGCTTGATGGGTTTCTGGCAAGCGAACCACAAATCCAGCAGTATAATAGTAAGAAAGAGTAACGTATCCATAGGGAACAGTTATTTATGTAGAACGAAATCGTATTTATCAAGAGAAAGCACAATTTAGAGAGTATAATTGCATAATGATAAATAGAGTAGATAATTAATTGGAATTAGAAAGGTAGAGTTAGAGACACTTTACTTGGATCAGGATTGGATTTCATCTCATCACACCCATTGTGCATATAAAGACTATCTATTATTTTAGGTTTACTCTATAATAATGTAGACAAACTTTATTGCTAAGGCCCCTCGCCAGCGACCTTAACACTCAAGGATAAATTATTCGGGATCTCCCAGACGATAGATTTATCTCGGCTTATTTCGCTCTCTTTTATTCAGTTTGTAAAGAATTAGACGATAAACGAGGCCTAGTGCTGTAGACGCGCCTTCGCTCCAGTACTGTCACTACCTTATACTCATTAGGACACGCCTATGTTCGGATCCTGGATTGACAACCCCCTAATTCTTTGCTACCGATTACTAAGTCCTATTGGTCGAATGCTCCTTCACTTAGAGTACTCACACTACCCCTCGCTCATTAGTAAACATCCTTTTTCGGCCATCAATAGTAACCGAGTATTCTTATTCAATCAGAGAATGAGTTTCCTATGTCTAGGCTCCCCCATCCTCACTCCTAGTAATAAATGCTTTAGTTAAGACTAACCTATAACTCCAGACGCAAGCGTGGGAATTAGGAATAAGCACAGAATAAGACATACCACTATTATAGATAGGGAGCTTATTGAAATAATAATATAGAATTTATATACACTCAAGGATAGAATCAATTACATCCAATCCTACTGGAGAGTTAACTACATGAAGTAGCCATGCAAACCATCGAAGACGCTGTCACCATCTTCAATCCTCGTGAAAGCGCTCCTCCTCTCCTACTCTAAACTTAGCTTTGATACATAATCATTGAATTACAATGACTGTCTATCTCGCTAACCAACTAACTTCTTTGACTGACGCAAGAGGTTCCTATTTATAGATTAGGAAAGACAAAGCAAATTTGGGAAGAGATCCTCTTAAAAACGGCAACTGGGAAGCGATCTGCGTGTTCTGCGCTTCAAGCTGCGCTACAGCGCAGGTTCCAGAGAGTTATGCTTCACCTGCGCTATAGCGCGGGGTGAAGCGCAGCTAGCGTCCTGCAGCTTCAACTTTCCTCTTTTATTTGTTGATCTCTTCCCGAGACTGGTTTTCACGCGTTTGTCTTTCCTTGTTTCCCCTTATTTTCTGATATCTTTATATTTATTGTGCAATCCTTGTTTATTTGGGAAGCTTGTCTGCAATATCATTGATTGATTGGCTCTGATCTCCTCATTAATGATTCAAATCTTCTTCACATCTTTAATTAATTGTCTTCAATCAATCTACAATCTTGCATAAATCCTCCTCATTTAATGCCATTTAATCTCTGAATTAAATCTTTGCAATAATCCTGCAAAAATCAGCAATAAATCTATTAAAATAGCATCAAATTCAAAACTAGGATTAATAAATACAAATTAGTAAATATTAAATAAAAAGGGATAAAAATGGGGTAAAATTAAAATATATACTAATTTATCAACTATTTTTCACTTATCAAATTCCCCCCAACTTTACTTCTTGTTTGTCCTCAAGCAAGAGACCTTTTTGCATTCACAATCAATTCTAATTCTTAGTGTATTTTTACAAAAATAAAACTAATTCAAGGTAATCATCCCTCAACTCCTTCCTAAGCAGAAGTCACTTCCCAAACATAAGAAAAAATCAGAATCAAGAGATATTACCAATCAGCAGTTAGGATAGAAATACAACATCAATTCAATAATAGTAATTAAAGCAGTAAGTGATAAACCAAGGAAATCTCTCATTCTCACGGGTAAGTGTTTCCCTCAATCATTTTCACCCACTGTTGAACAACTAGAATTGATAGTCGTTCCCAAGGTCTGAACCTGCAAGCAGTTAGTATGGATCAAAAGGTCTTTCTTTAGGTTGTAATGAGGCTGGGTTATCAAGAAATCATGGTTTTTCTGGATATTCAATGAACACTTTGAATAGAGAGCATCTTGTGGTTGAGCTTTGGAACTTCTCTCAATTCACCTGATGATTCTTGAATGGTCACCCTTTTTCAGCTTTGGCCTCTTTTTTGAAGAATTTTCTCCCCCCAACTTATTTATTTTCCACACTTTGTGCAGAAACAATTTTTTTTGTATACATAACATAAAGAACTTATTTTTGGTGGGGGAAAATCTTTTCTTTGTGATTCCTTGTGCCTTCTCTTGGATTCCTTGTGACCAATCTCTTTGTCAATTGCTTGTCCCATTTTGTTGTAGTGCACCTTGCTCTCTATCCCAAGTGTTAAGGGACATGGTATGATCATTGATCATTGATAATGATAATGGCTGGGGTGCATCAAAAGAAACATTAAAGGCTCAAATGGGCAATCAATAATTGGAAATATTAATGCATGGTTGGCTATTTGGCACTAAGCAGAATATTAAAATCACAAAATTGTGCCTTTGTCACTTCCATACCTTTTACAAGCAAGACAAATTTCAGAAACTCAAGCAATAACAGTTGACAAGCAGCGGTGAAAAGCTCTCAATATAAGTGTTTAAGTGTTTAGGGCTCTCAGCTCACCGGTTGGGCTAACATTTCCTTGCTAAAGCACTTACTGGATTTAATAAACTACCATGATGGGTTCTCTTGAGAAGTACTCTAAACCTAACTGATTATGGAATTAATCACAAAACCCTATCATCTTACCTAGATTGGTTAGTTAAACTACTTATTTACAGAGAAAAAGGAAATAATTACCTTGATTCCTAATTTCCTAAGGTTCTAAAAAATTTAAAAATTCTAAAAATTTAAGAAAAATTGAAAATACGAAACAGAAATCCTAATTAACTAGAAAATATCTATAAAATAATAGAAAATAAAAGAAAAACTAAAAGAAAGAAAAACTAAAAGAAAGAAAAACACCAGTATCAATCTTCATCCTCTGTATATTGTGAGTCCTTGTCTTGCTGCTGTTCCATCCCCCTCTGGGAAAATAGGCCTGTCCTCAGGCCACTGCAAGAATATCTGGAATCTTCAAGCAGCAAGCCCGGGTATGGGTCTAGTACTCTTGATTGGTTTTGGGTCAACTAGTCTTTATACTTTGCAGCAGCCTGTGCAATTCATGAAGAACATGGAAGCCTGCCAATAACATGCATAAATAATTATTCTTTTCACAACAAAACTTCACTGCAATTGGTAATGTTTTCCTAAAAACAGAACATACTCAATTGTTTTGCAAGCATTCAATCAATCCATGGAAAGTGAAAGTTTAAAATTTTTGAAAGAAACAGAACATAACACTTTCAAATTTAATAACTCACAAAACAAAGAGCATTCCAATCAAGCAAATTGTTCTTCATGTTCCACACAGCCAAAATCACATTTAAGATAGCAATAATCAATAATATTCACAATCCTAAGGTTGCTACCCTAAAGTGTAAATCATAGAGATAGAGTAAATGAAGATTTCAATTGGTAAAAAAATATATATATAGCTGTAAGTTTCAAAATTGATGGAAGTTTGTGAGTGAAAGAGTGAAAAGAAGAGCTTTAGGAAGTAGTACATGAGAAAGATTTTTAAAATTTCGTATCCTGCGCTATAGCGCAGGTGAAGCGCAGAATACAGTGACTAAAATTGCATTTCTGCGCTTTACCTGCGCTACAGCGCAGGTTGAAGCGCAAAAACAGAATGTAATTTTGCAATTTTCAATCACGTTTTCTGCCACTTCCTATTTTTTTAAAAAAAAATTATTTTCCACAAACTTATTCCAATCAATTTTGAAAATCTCCTAAATCCTAAAAAATGGAAAATCCTAATTAACAAAATAAAATTGAAAACAATTAAAAACTTAAAAATCTCTAGGTTGCCTCCCAGGAAGCGCTTGTTTAACGTCTGATAGCTCGACGCCTGTTCCCTCAAGGTGGCTGAAACTGAAATCTTTTGATGAGCCTGTGTGCTGCACCCTTCCTTTTCCTGGCCTGTATACCTCCCCATAATCTTGCCTTGGAGCAATCTGTCCTTTTTTTTACTTTCTTGCTTTGATGTGCATGAATCTTCTTCTTCTGAAGCTTGAATGGTTCACAAATGAATTCTCTCAATTCCTTTGCTTTGGGGGGGTTCTTTGACATGAAACACACCTGACCACTTGATCTTCAATCTGGCTCTAGGCTCTGAATTTAAGTCTAGCTTGAATTTTCTTCTCTTTGCCTTGTTCTGGTCAATGTGATCGCAGAACTTTCTTTTGTGAGATCTGGAAGGTTGATCACTTGCACCATGCCTTTCTTGATCTTCCTTTAGAGGGATGGTTGGATAAGGCAAGGTCTCTGTTCTTGAGATCACTTCCCTTCCTTCCTCGGGCTTTGATTCACCATCTCTCTGTTCACCATCATATGTTGTATTCTCTACCCCCCTTTCACGGTCAGTCTCTTCCTCAAGCACCGTCATTTCTGTTTCCTCCTCTCCTTTTTCTTCTTCTGCTGCACCTTCTTCTTCTTCCTTTTCTTCTTCAGCTCCTCTTTCTTGTGTTTCTTCAGATTCATCTTCTTCTTCTTCTTCAGCCATATTGTCATTGATTTCCTTCCCTATCAGCTGAACAATGCCATCGCACTGCTCTTCGGGGTTGGGTAATGCATTTGCTGAAGATTGGTTGTCCCAACAGTTGATCATATTTTCTATCTCCTCTAGTGCAAGACTAACAGTTAGTCCTTCTTCTTCATAATACCGCTGAAATTGTAAAAATTCATCCCACTTTTCTTTCATGAAATTGTCATTATCTATCTTCCTTTCTGAGATTTGTTCTGACTGTTGGTTAGCTCCTGTTTCTGCTATCTCTTCAATTGTTGCATCAGGAGACTCTCCCTTCTTGTTGAGCAGTTCCAACATGGTGTCAGTGTTTCTTCTTGCTTCTTCTCTTTCCTTCTGAAGTATTGACTCCCTTTGTTCTGCCATCTGTTTTAACAAAGCGTCACTGCTTCATCTTCTCTCTTCGCTCTCTTTCTGGAATTGTATATTGCTTTGATTGAATTCTTCCAAAAACTCATAAAATTGGGAGTCTCTTTGTTGATAGGAAGAGTAACTTTGTTGTTGTTGAAAAGAAGGTTGCATGTGGAGTGAAACATCATGTTGGTATCTCCCAAAATTCTGATTCTGGTAACTTCCCCAATCCTGTGAAAAATTGTTAGCATAATTGTTGTAATTAGAGAAGTTACCTTGAATCGGTGCATGAGAGGAGTAACTTGGTTCTTGCCACCTAACATAATCTCCAGGGGTTCTCCTTGGTTGATTCTGCCATGCATAAGCCATTTAACATTTATTTCACTTGAGGTAGTTGAGCAGAGAGTGTTGAGATTGTCTCCTTGAAATTTGTCCCCTTCTTCTTCTTGGGTGATTAGAGAGTGTTGAAATCGTCTCCTTAAGCTCTGCCCCTTTTCTGTTACCTGTTTTCTCAAGAGAAATAAGATGCTCAAACAAATAGAAAACAAAATAACAAAGAATAATATTTTTTTTAATAATAATAAATATTTTTTTATTAAAAAAATAATAATAATAATAATAATTTTTTTTAAAATAATAATAAATAATAATATATTTTTTTAAGAAAATAAAATAATTAAAAATAAAATATTTTTGTTTTCTTCTCGACTTCTCCCTTGTCTCCTTTCCTTGTTTCTACTTTTGTTCTTCATTGATGTCCTTCCTATTTCTGCTTCAATTTGTAGTTGATTTGGGGATACCTGGCTTCTCAAAAGCAAAAACAATAAACTTGAAAAGGGTAAGTGTGGAAGAAAAATTTATAATAATAGAAAAACTATAAATTTCCTAAAGTAATAAAAATTTCCTAAAATAATAAGAAGAATAAATAAAAGAAATCCTAAGATAGATATCCTTGATAAATAGACCTCAAAGATCTACACAAATTAGAACCGTTCCCCGGCAACGGCGCCAAAAATACTTGATGGCTTTCTGGCAAGCGAACCACAAATCCAGCAGTATAATAGTAAGAAAGAGTATCGTATCCACAGGGAACGGTTATTTATGTAGAACGAAATCATATTTATCAAGAGAAAGCACAGTTTAGAGAGTATAATTGCAGAATGATAAAGAGAGTAGATAATTAATTGGAATTAGAAAGGTAGAGTTAGAGACACTTTACTTGGATCAGGATTGGATTTCATCTCATCACACCCATTGTGCATATAAAGACTATCTATTATTTTAGGTTTACTCTATAATAATGTAGACAAACTTTATTGCTAAGGCCTCTCGCCAACGACCTTAACACTCAAGGATAAATTATGCGGGATCTCCCAGGCGATAGATTTATCTCGGCTTATTTCGCTCTCTTTTATTCAGTTTGTAAAGAATTAGACGATAAACGAGGCCTAGTGCTGTAGACGCCCCTTCGCTCCAGTACTGTCACTACCTTATACTCATTAGGACACGCCTATGTTCGGATCCTGGATTAACAACCCCCTAATTCTTTGCTACTGATTACTAAGTCCTATTGGTCGAATGCTCCTTCACTTAGAGTACTCACACTACCCGTTGCTCATTAGTAAACATCCCTTTTCGGCTGTCAGTAGTAACCAAGTATTCTTATTCAATCGACCTCGGATGCCATGCGAAGTCCCGCAATCACAGCCTCGTATTTGGCCTGATTGTTTGATGTGGAAAAAGAGAAGCTGAGGGAATGTTCTACTATCGCCCCCTGAGGAATTTCTAGGAGGATGCCGGCACCACTACCTTTTGGGTTGGAGGATCCGTCAACATACAAATCCCACCATCCATCCACCGTAGTATGCGCCGGGGTGAGTTCCGCGACGAAGTCTGAGAGGGCTTGTGCCTTGATCGCCTGCCTAAGTTCATAGGATATCCCGAACTCGGATAGCTCGACGGCCCAGGCGACCATACGTCCGGCTAGATCCGGATGATGCAATACCTGTCTGATGGGTTGGTTAGTTCACACCACGATCTGATGCGCTTGGAAGTATTGTCGGAGTCGCCGAGCTGCAACGACGAGGCTCAATGCAATTTTTTCAACCTTGGGGTACATGAGTTCTGGGCCTTGCAAGGCTTTGCTCACAAAGAAGACCGGGTACTGGCAACCACCCGCTTCTCGGATCAAGACCGCCGCGATGGCCTCATCTGCTACTGAGAGGTATAAGTATAGAACTTCTCCAGGGTTTGGTTTTGCCAGTACTGGTGGACATGCCAATATGGTTTTTATTTGTTGAAATGCTTCTTCACACTCTTGATCCCATTCGAAAAGGTTTCCTTTCTTCAGGAGTCGGAAGAAAGGGAGGGCTCGAGATGCAGATCTCGAAATGAACCTGGCCAGGGCGGCCATCCTTCCCGTCAACTGTTGGACTTCCTTCACTGATGTCGGACTCTTCATGTTCAAGACGGCTTGACACTTGTCGGGGTTAACTTTGACCCCGCGTTCTGTGAGCATGAACCCGAGGAATTTCCCGGCACAGACCCCAAAGGTACACTTCTTGGGGTTAAGGCGCATGTTATATTTCCGGAGTTGGCTGAATACTTCGCCGAGGTCTTGAACGTGATTAGTGTCCGTGGTACTTTTCGCGATTATATCGTCCACATATGCCTCAACAATTCTTCCAATTTGATCCCGGAAAACAGTGTTCATCATTCTCTGGTAGGTTGCACCGGCGTTTTTGAGTCCAAAAGGCATCATGCGATAACAATAATTTTCTCCCTCGGTCATGAAGGCCGTTTTCTCCTGATCGGGAGGGTACATAGGAATTTGATTGTAACCGGAATATGCGTCCATGAATGATAGAAGGCGATAACCGGAAGATTGGTCGACCAAACGGACGATATTAGGCAGCGAATAAGAATCTTTGGGGCAAGCTTTATTTAAATTCGTATAATCTACACACATGCGCCATTTGCCATTATGCTTTTTTACAAGGACTACATTTGACAACCAGGTGGTGTATTTGACTTCCATAATAAACCCGGCATCGAGTAGCTCAAAGACTTGTTGGGTGGCGGGTTCAGCTCTATCGACCGACATCTTCCGTCGTCTCTGCTCCACGGGTTTGATCCTGGGGTCCACGGATAGGTGGTGGCATATGATTTCGGGGTCGAGTCCTGGCATGTCGGCTGCAGTCCAAGCAAAGAGGTCACTGTTTTGTCAGATAAGTGTGCAGAGCGCTTCTTCATCATGGGGTGTCATCCCGCACCCGATCTTCACAACTTGATCTGGTGAAGACCCTATCAGAAGTGGCCTGGAATCTCCTTCCGGAATCGGCCGAGTTTCGGCGAAATCTTCCCGAACATCGAGGTCTGTCAGCATTATCCCAGCTGACGCGGGGTTGCCTGGCTTCCCATCACTCGCGCTGCATTTTTCCGGTTTAGTGATTTTTAATGACTCCTTGTAACAGGACCTTGCCATAACCTGATCACCCCGGAGGCTAATGACTTATCCTTCATCGCTCCAAAACTTCATGATGAGGTGGTTGGTGGAGATGATTGCCCCGATGGAGTTCAACGTTGGCCTGTCGAGGATAGCATTGTAAGTCGTCGGACAATCCACCACGAGAAATCGGACCTTGGTGGTTTTGGAAAGGGGTGGTTGTCCAAAGGTAACCAGGAGTTCGACGTATCCATTAGGGCGGATCTTATCCCCCATAAAGCCTATCAGGTCAGCCCCTTTGTATGGGAGGAGATCCGATTCAGGGATGTGTAGGAGGTGGAAGGTCTTCAAGAAGAGGACGTCGACGGAGCTACCCTAGTCAACAAAAACTCTTCTGACCTCGTGATTGACCAGGAATGTTGTGATGAGGAGGGGGTCGTCGTGGCCCGGGATCACTGGGCCGTAGTCATCGTCGAAGAACGTGAGCGGAGGTAGTTTTCTCTTCTGTCCGACGTGGATGGTGCGAGATGACGAAGTCGAGGCTGACAGCACCTCCTTCATGTGCTTCTTTCGTGAATTACTGGATTCACCTCCGCCGGCAAAGCCTACGGCAATAACGTAGATGACTGGATGCTTTGGGGAGGACGGTTCCTCCCGTTGGTTTGATCTCTGTCTTGAAGAGGACGACTGTTCACGGCGGTCCTTTCGCGACGAAGATGGGGGAGATCGATCTCGCGAAGGTCTCCTGGAGGTAGATCCTTCACGCCGAGGGGATTGCGTTCGGGATCTACTTCTCTCACACCTGCTAGCTTCGCGCCGGCATTCCTCATTACGATAGCTCCACTTGAAATCTTCACCTCGACGAGGTTCTCTTCCCTGATCTTTCTTAAACCTGCTGAGCATGCCATGTCGGATCAACTCTTCTATAGCGTCTTTCAGGCTCAAGCAGTGGTCGATGTCGTGACCTTGAGACTTGTGGTATCGGCAGTACTTGGATTTGTCGGTATCAGGGCCTGCCTTCATAGGTCGTGGTCTCCTCATCTCGGCTTCGTACAATTCAACATTTAGTATCTCGTTAAGTATTTTTCCCCGAGGTAGATTCAAGGGGGTGTAGGATATGTAACATCCCAGGGGCTCTTTTTCTCCCTTGCCGTCCTGCCGGATTCCTTTGTCTTTCTGTCCCTGCTCCTTCTGCGTTTGCCCAAGATTCGTGTCTTTCACCTTGAGGGCAAGCTCCTCGTCTTCAAGGCTGATGTACTCCTCTGCGCGGCTGAGTAGCTCTTCCATACTGTTAGGTTTCCTTTTAGACAAGTCGATCCAAAACAGAGAATGGGGTGTGAGGCCATGTTTGGCCAGCATGAGTTGTACCCCGGGTTGCAGGCCATGCTCCGAAAGTGCCTCTTTGGTGAACCTGCTAATGTAGTCACAAAGAGATTCCAAGGTTCCTTGTCGAATCTGCTTCAGTGAGGCCTCTGTTTTTGGTTGCACCTTGCTGTTGGTGAAACTGGTGACAAACTTGCCCCTCAAGTCGGACCACGTGTTGATGGAGCGAGGTGGTAAGGTCTGGAACCATCTGAGGGCGATTTTCTTTAGCGAAAGAGGGAAAACTCTACTCATTATGGGTCCAGAGGCGTTGCGGATGGACATGGCGAACTCATAGATGTCGAGGTGTTCCAATGGGTCTCTCGTTCCGTCGTAGAGGTCTGGGACAAGAATCTTTTCAAAGCGTTTGTCAATAGGAAAGGGCATTATGCGCTCCGAGAATGGCAACACAACTTGAATGACCTCGTCATCCGTAGCGTTCCGAGACTCCTTTCCCGCGTGATGGGTCCTGTCCCTGGGGCGGGAGTTCGAATGTACGGACTGAACATATGCTTGTGGTGACGGCGGTGCATGACGGGCAGATGGCGGAGACTGATTGCGCTATGGTGAAGCGTGGTTTTCCTGGTTCTGCTGGCCACCGGAGGCGCGACGTGGTGATTGACGACGCTTAGCTAGAATTCGCCGGTGCATTGCCTCGGCATGACGGTCAGTCTCAAGCGCTTCAAGGCGGCGTACATATTGTCCAAGAAGCTCCTCCTGACGACGGATGACCTCCATGAGATCTTCCCTACGTGGTGGGTCCTGAGGAGACGATGGCGAGGCCGTTCCCGTATGCGGTGTAGGGATAGCTGTTCTGGCACGTGTCGTCCCAGGGTGTGGTGGAGGCATTCCTGTCGTGGCGGAGACGACCCCAGTAACTGTGGAGATGACGGTTGGGCTCGTCGCTGAGGTTATTACGGGGGCAGAGTTTTCTGCTGCAGTGACAGGGACTGAGGAGGTACTTCTGGTTCCTACCATGGCTGTTTTCGGGGAGCGTCGAGGCGGCAAGGTGAGCTCTGTTTCAGCTTGAAGGTTCCCAAAAATCCAAGAACGAATCTTGATCAAGTCTTCGTTTCCCACAGACGGCGCCAATGATCTTCGGAAAGCTTCTGGGTCAGCAAGAGTGGAAATATGATGGCTTCAGAGACTTCGACGATGATAGTTGCCAGCAATGGCGGCGAGCTCACGGCGGGGCAGGGTGTACCTGCAAGGACTCCGACGCTCAACGTAAGATATCAATCCGGCAGAGTAACAGTGTGTAATGTAGAATGCGTACCTGGATCATTGAAATATTCTGTATTTATAGGCTACTTTAGGCGGGAAAAACCGTTAGGTGGTTACAACGGATCCCGTTGTTTCCGGCGTGACGCGGCACTTGAGAAGGTGGCATCACCCGCCAAGCATTACCTCGGACCCGTGTAAGTAGTTGTCGGCATCTTGGGGTCAAGTCTATATGTCGGAGGTGCTTCGCAGAAGGTGTCCTTTATGACGGATTCGTCTGAAGTTGTTCTGGTGACCCCGGGTTACACCCGGCATACTGAATATCCGTGGTGTCACCGACACATGCCGGTGTCCGTTCGTTTCTCTTCAGGGGTATTTTGTTGTGTGATAATTCAAATTAGTTAGTTAGTTAGAAGTTACCTGAAAATCTGTTATTCAGTTAGTAGTTTTGTACAGTATAAAAGGCTCAGTATGTGGTGTAATCATTCAAGAAATTTTGAACGAATTACCTTCAATATTGTTCCCATTTCTGTGTGTGTATTTTACTGCTTGTATTTTACTGCTTATCCAACATAGTGGTATCAAGAGCTTCTACGATTAGGGACCTTGGTGTTTCTGTGGGGCTGTGTGTGGTGAGTGTAGCTGAGCAAGCATGGCAGGTATGAGTGGTAGTTTCCCTTCAAATCTTCCAGCTCTTTCTAGCAAGAACTGGGATAGATGGTACATACAGATGAAAGTCCTGTTTCGATTTCAAGAAGTATTGGAGATTGTGTTGAATGGGTACCAAGAATTGGGTGATAATCCCACTGATGTTCATAAAGCAGCTTACGAGGAGGCAAAGATAAAGGATTGTAAGGCCTTATTTTTTATTCACCAATGTGTGGATGTTCGTAACTTTGAGAAGATCGTTGCAGCAACCACAGCTAAGGAGGCATGGGATATTTTGGAGAAATGCTATACTGGTGGTGAGAAAATCAAGAAGGTTCGGCTTCAGTATTTACGAAGGCAGTATGAACTACTTCAGATGGAAAATCAGGAGAAGGTGGCAAGTTATTTCACGAGAATACTGAGCATGACCAACCAAATGAAAGGTTGTGGGGAGAAACTTTCTGATCAGCTCATCATTGAAAAGGTTCTGCGAACTCTTTCTTCAAGGTTTGACTATATTGTAGTTGCAATTGAAGAGTCAAGAAATGTAGAGAAAATGAAAATTGAGGAGCTGCAAAGCTCGTTGGAGGCCCATGAGTTAAGACTGGATGAGAGAAGTGTTGAAAAGTCGGCGGATCAAGAACTACAGGCTCATGTTGTCAAGAAAGGTAATTCTAACTTCAAGAAACACAAGAAAGGGAAAGACAGATTCAAGAAAGGGGGTGGCTTTCCTCATGACAAGAGGCAAGCTGAAGCAGATAAGCCAGAAAGTTCAGGTAGTAAACGGGGCAATAATTCTGGTAAAGGCAAGCATGAAAGGAAATGGGTCGATAAAAGAAAAATACAATGTTTTAATTGCCAAAAATGGGGTCATTTTGCTGCTGATTGTTGGCTTGGGAAAGGAAAGAACAAAATTGAAAATGGTGATGAAGCATGTTTAGCTCAGGATGATTCAGATTCAGACCCAGTTATTTTTATGGTAACTACAAGTGAGGATGCTGTAAGGAATGAAAACTGGTATATTGATACTGGCTGCTCAAACCATATGACAAGTCACAAGGAGTGGTTGACTGAACTAGATTTGAGCAAAAGGAGTAAAGTCAGATTTGCAGATGATAGAACAGTGACAGCAGAAGGAGTTGGGAATGTTCTGATCAAGAGTAAAGATGGAGGAACAACAGTGATTGAGAAGGTTCTATTTGTGCCAAGTATGAAGTGCAATCTATTGAGTGTTGGGCAGCTAGTAGAGAAAGGGTTTTCAGTAATCATGCAGCATGAATGCCTTGAATTGTATGATCCAGACCAAAGGTTGATTTTGAAGACTTCTATTTCAAAGAATAGGGCTTTCCAAGCAAATTTTCAGACTGCTGAGACATTGTGTATGGGAGCAGCAACTGATGTTGATGAAAGTTGGTTGTGGCATTGGAGATTTGGACACTTAAACTTCAAGAGCCTAGAACATTTGGCTTCTAGGAAGCTAGTTGGAGGCTTACCACATATCTCTAAACCAGACAAGGTGTGTGAAGCTTGCATAATTGGAAAACAGCCAACGAAGTCATTCAAGTCTCATCTACCAATGAGATCCATCTCACTGTTGCATGTAGTCCATTCAGATGTGTGTGGTCCTTTTGAAGTGCCATCACTAGGAGGAAACAGGTGCCCAACCAAAAGATTAAAAGATAAAGTACCCGAGGCAGTGTGGTGTGGAAGGGAGCCTACTGTGAGTCATCTTAGGATATTTGGATCTTTGTGTTATGCACATATACCTGATGAAAGAAGAAGAAAGTTACAGGATAAAAGTGAAGCAATGATATTAGTGAGGTATCATCCCACAGGTGCCTACAAGTTGTATGATCCAATCAAACAAAAGGTCTGCATTAGCAGGGATGTGGTAGTATGTGAAGATGAAGCATGGGATTGGACCAGTGGGAATAAATCTGTAGGTTCTACACTAATACATGTTGACTTGAACAGTGGAAAGGAAGCAGGAACAGCAACTGATAATCTACAACAAGTTCACAGATTACAGAGACAAAGACATCTTCCAGCCAGATTTGCTGATTTTGAGATGTACCCTGATCATGCAGTTACTGCAGAGGGAGATTTGGTGCACTTTGCACTACTAGCATATGTTGAACCCATTAATTTTGAAGAAGCAATTGCCTCACAAGAATGGGAGACAACAATGATTGAAGAGCTAAAGTCAATTGAAAGAAATAATACATGGGAACTAGCTGAATTGCCTCAAAATAAACAGCCAATAGGGGTCAAGTGGGTGTATAAATTGAAACTGAATCCAGATGGCTCCATAGTTAAGTATAAAGCAAGACTGGTGGCAAGAGGTTTTTTGCAGAAACATGGGCTGGATTATACAGAAGTCTTTGCACCAGTGGCAAGAATTGAGACTGTTAGACTAGTTGTTGCCTTGGCATATGGAAAGGGCTGGCCATTGATGCAATTAGATGTAAAATCGACTTTCTTGAATGGACCCCTTGAGGAAGAAGTGTGTAACACAGCCACCTGGTTTTGAAATTCAAGGAAGTAAGGAGAAGGTTTATAGATTGAAGAAGGCCTTATAAGGATTGAAGCAAGCACCTCAGGCTTGGAACAAGAAAATTGACTCATTTTTACTTGATAACAGTTTTGTCAAATGTACCGTGGAGCATGGTATCTATGTTAAAGCCTTAGAGAATGGAAGAATGTTACTGATATGTCTCTATGTTGATGATTTACTAATCACAGGTAGTAATGTGAGAGAAATTGAGGAAGTCAAAACAGTGTTAATGTCAGAATTCGAGATGACAGATCTTGGCAGACTATCATACTTCCTTGGTCTAGAATTTGTCAACACAACCAAAGGTATACTGCTACACCAGAAGAAGTATGGTACTGAGGTACTTAGGAAGTTTGAAATGGAAGGCTGTAATGCTGCTACAACACCGGCTGAAGTAAATGTCAAGCTCAAGAGAAGTGATGAAGAAGAGTGTGTTGATGGCACCTTATTCAAGCAAATAGTTGGAAGCTTGAGGTACCTCTGTCACAGCGGGCCAGACTTATGTTACTCAGTTGGATTGATCAGCCGATTCATGAATGATCCTAGAAGGTCACACTTGCTAGCAGCCAAGAGGATATTGAGGTATCTAAAAGGAAGACTAGACTATGGAGTTCTGTTCCCTTTTGAATCTGATCAGAAGTTAAATCAGGTATTTGGTTTCTTTGATTCGGATTGGAGTGGAGATGAAGATGAAAGGAAGAGTACTACAGGATATTTGTTCAAATTTTTGGGAGCACCAATTTCTTGGTGCTCTAAGAAACAACCCGTGGTTGCATTGTCATCATGTGAGGCTGAATATATAGCTAGCTCTTTTGCTGCTTGTCAGGCAATATGGTTGGAATCTGTTTTAAAGGATTTGATGATTGAAGTGCATAATCCTATGAAGCTGCTAGTGGATAACAGGTCTGCTATTGACTTAGCCAAGAACCTTGTATCTCACGGGAGAAGCAAACATATTGAGACTCGATTTCACTTTCTTAGAGATCAAGTTAATAAAGGAAAACTTGAAATGGTCTACTTCAATACAAAAGATCAAGTTGCTGATGCTTTAACTAAGCCACTGAAGAAGGATCGATTTGAAGAACTAAGAAAGCTTATGGGTGTTGTCTCATTAGAGAATTTGAATTAAGGGGAAGTGTTGTGTGATAATTCAAATTAGTTAGTTAGTTAGAAGTTACCTGAAAATCTGTTATTTAGTTAGTAGTTTTGTACAATATAAAAGACTCAGTATGTGGTGTAATCATTCAAGAAATTTTGAACGAATTACCTTTAATATTGTTTCCATTTCTGTGTGTGTATTTTACTGCTTGTATTTTACTGCTTATCCAACATATTTGACCGGGGTATGAGAATACTCCGGAACAATATTAAAAGAGAAGTTTAAAATGATGGGGCATGTTAAAAATAATAAATCAAAAATTAAATTATTTAAAAAAAAGGTAGACTCTGTTTTAATGGAGTGTTATTATATATTTTCCAGTGCTTGAGCGTCAGTGCATCTATATTTAATTATTTTTATCTTTAATGCCCCCGCCTCCACCTCCCTTTTTATCTAAAGTACCCTAAAAACAGCCCCCCAAAACTTATATTTAATATTTAATTTAATAGATATGGCACAAACTTAATCAAATCGTTCCAGACACAATGATTTGATATAATCCCGATATATTTAAGCCTTGTCTAGTCAGAGTGCTAGTCTAAAGCCAATAATTTCCTGCACGCCTCATATAGTTTCATACTTTTACTTTATAGAAATAAAATTCATGACCACAGATCGAATATTACTTTTTGAATTGAAGACTTGCCACTTCACCAAAAATTATACTTGATGACATAACTTTTTCATCAACCGAGGACTCACGAAGATTAGACCGAGATTCTTGTATTAATGTTTTGTTTTGTGTGATTAAGAAAATAGAGAAAAGAAAAATGGGAAGAGAAATATGGAAGAGATATAGATGATTTACGTCCAGTTTGGTTGAACAGAAATGCATGAGGAGAGAAGAGAAATTGAGGGAGTGGAATTAGCAAATATGTTTGGTTGAATAGAAACTCCTGCAGACAGAAAATTACAGGTGGTGGGTCCCAACGGTTTTTTTTTCTTCACAAAAGTGAGAAGAAATTGTGAAGAGAGAGTATTTTATAAACTTCAGTCTCATGCCATGAGTCAGAAATGTAAAATACAAAAGTGTCCTCAAACTTAAAAAAAAATACGTGAAAGACAATTTAAGAAACATTAAAAATAATAGGGGTATTTTGGTCTTTATATATTATAATCAAATTTCTCTTTTCTATTTCTCTCTTACCAAACAAAAATATCATTTCTTTCTACCCTATTTCATTTCTATTTCTTTCCTACCGAACAACTCAATTTCTTCTCTATTTCTCACCTATTTCTCTTCACCTCATTTCTCTCTACCCTATTTCTCTCCACACTACCAAGCATACCCTTAAAGATTGTTTGGTGTGAGAGAAATAGAGGAGAGATGTGAAATTGAGTTGTTTGATTTGATTGAAGAGATGGAGAAGAAATACAATATTTTATTAATTTTGAGAAAGATTTCTGCCAATGTAGTTGTAAAAATCGATTATGTGGACAACATAATCGATTTTTTTAAGTCAGAATATGTGCAACCAAAATGGGATGCAGAAAATCGATTATTATGACAATGAAAATCAATTTTCTGCACCACAATAACTTGGATTTTCATACAAGGTGCCCAGAAATCGAAAATCGATTTTCTGCACATAAGACAACACGCATGGCAATCAAAAGCCATTGGAAACAGATAGACATGAGAGAGAGAGAAAAACCATTGAAATCAAAACAAAGACAAAACTAGTTGCAGACATGGATAATGGAGGAATCTAGCCACGACGACGACACCCGTCTCTACAACGGAGATACCATTGGGGGCCACCATCATCCACCATGATCCTTTGCTTCGTCGTTGTAGTGATGTAGTCCAACCCACCGCCAAATGTAACCCAGACGCGTCTGCTCCGTTGCACAGCGCCATCAAGAAGAAGCACCCAGGCCGCGTCACCACCGTGCGCGACCGTCATCATCCTTACCTAGCCTGGCCATAGTTGCGACATGCACGCCTTTATTTTCCTCCGTTGCCTTTGAATCCCAATCACCCTATTAGTTGCGGCCGTCATCCTCCCCTTATCGCGTCCCAACCATCTTTGCAGGGTCGCCATTGATAGGAAAAAATCATAGTAAGCCATTGACCATTAAGCAGAGGCGGGTGAGAGACGCGTGCACCAGTCCATTTTTTCGCTTTTCTCACCAATTTTGTAGAGAAATGCAAATAGCATGGGCCCCACTACTTTTCAACATTTCTCTCTTATTCTTATCATTCACCAAACATGTTGGGAAGGGATTTCTACGCCATTTCACACCTCAGTCTTCCATTTCTCGGATATTTTGCATCGACCAAACAAGGGTTGAATGTCCAATCAATCAAAATTATTTTAAATTATTTATTATTTACAAATACCGAACGAGACATAAAATTGAAAGTTTAAGTACCTTTTTGCAAAATAAATTTAGCTTTTTATTAAATTTCACGACAGAGGTTGCTAGTGATGATGTTTAGGGTCGAGTGTGACCCATCGACTTGTCCCTATTAAAGCTATCCAGGTCAGGTCTAACACTATCTTACAAGAAAAAATAAGAATAAATTAGGTCTCATTTGATGACCCGATATCGACTTGAGGATGGGTCAGGTCAATTCACGAGTTATCCGACCCATTATACACACACACACACATATACATATATAAAATATTTTCTACTTATAATTTACTATTATTTAAAATCTAACCTCATTTTATCTTTTCATTTAGGGTTTTTAATTTAAATTTTCTTTATCTATCTTTACAAATATATTATATGTAAAGTTAAAGTTATACAATGTTATATTGTTATTCATCCTTTAGTAATGCCCAAATTTAAAGAAAGTAAAAAAAATATTGCATGTATTGAGAGGAGAATTCTAATATATGTGATATATTTACTAATTGTATAAATTATTATGGGTTAAATATGTTTTTAGTCCCTGAAATATAGTCAAGATTTGATTTTAGTTGTAATATCCCAAAAATCTGCAGGGTCTAGAAATATAGTGAAAGTCTTAGGTGGTAAATCATATCAAGAGGAGGAAATTAGAAGTAGGAAGAGAGCTCAGGGGTTGAAGAGTAAAATTTAGAGGAGAGATAGGGAATTTATTGAGAGCTATGAGTTGTGGGGGGAGCCTAGACGAGAAACCAAGTATTAAACCCAATTCAATTGTAGCTTTAACCCAATAAGTATCACACCCTGAAGATGAAAGGGCTAACCAGGTAATGAAGTGAGGAGGAAGGCTGAGGTGGTGAATGAGGAAATTAGATTGAGTAAGGGAAGAGATTGATACATAAGGAATAGGGTGAATAGGGAGACTAGGAGTGAAGAGAAGAGATTTAGCAATCAAGTGGTCTTGCTCAAGCGAGAGTGGTCTCGCTTGAGCGAGCACAACAGGAAGAAGGGGAAAATTTTGGGTTTTATACCCTCGCTCAAGCGAGAAGGGCCTCGCTTGAGCGAGGGAAAGGGCGGTTGGGAGAGGGTCTCTGAGTTGAGCCTCGCTCAAGCGAGACTTGCTAGCTCGAGCGAGAATCCCTGCAGCATCAGGGTTGCTCTCTGACATTGGTCTCGCTCAAGCGAGCGGATCCTCGATTGAGCGAGAGACAGGTGGGCTCGGGTACTCGCTTGAGCGAGAGAGCGTTTCCAGCAAGGTTTTATTTTGCTCGCTCAAGCGAGCGTATCCTCGCTTGAGTGAGAACGCGCAGATCAGTTTTTAAAACAGAGCGCTGATGGCTTTGCCCTCATTCCTCTCCATTTTTCTTCTTCTAGAGAGAGAAGCTAGAGAGGGGTTGTGTTAGGGCTTGGGCTTGAAGGAGGAGGAGAAGATGAGAGCTCCACCACCACCTTCCGAGACTCTCCCCCTTCCGTTTGCTCGGCTTTAGGTGAGTGTTAACCCACACACTCATTCTCATTTAGCTTCACGGCTTATGTATGACCCCTTATCTGTATCTTTCCCTTTCCATGTTGCTTGATTATAGATATATGATTGTGTTTAGGTTGCCTTAACCCTAGGTATGGTGATTGTCTTGGATTGTTTGGAAATTGGTTTTACCCTAGGGTTAGGGTTTGGGGCTTTGGAATTGGGAGTTGATCTAGGTAATATAAAGCATGCTAGAATTAAGCATTCCCCCCATGTATGAAGAATGTGTGCATTGATCATGGTAACCTTGCTTTTGCCCAAGAAGTAAATTAGCCTTTTTGTGAGACATTCTACGTAGTAGGCAAGATTCATATTTCAAGTATAAATTTATGTATCATGTCACTAATAAATGCTCATGATCATTTGCATGTCATGTTGCCTGGAATTCAAGTAATCATGTAATAATTTATCATGTCTGGCTTCGGCCATCAGGGGTCTTCGGACCATCATGTTCAAGTAATAAAGAACATGTCTCATAGGAATCCAAGACCGAGTTCCAATAGGTCTTGGGTTCGGGCCATGGAAGATTCCCTTCGGCGAATAATCCACCTTAGGGGGTAGAGAAGCTCATGTGGTTAACGCTCCAGACCCAATCATGGGCCAAGAGTTAAGGGTCGTAGTCGGGGTTGGGACATTACACACAAAGGCGCCTTTAGGACCATCATGTTAATTGTTTTAAGATGTGGCTTCGGCCTTCAGGTAATGGCGGCGACTTTATTATCCCTTGTAGTCTGAGCTCAAGTCTAGCTGCAGGAAAGTGATATGACCCCATGGTGCAGGGTAAATCACCCCAAGAAAATAAGATTTCGTTTGGTTTACGGTTGAGTAGAATTGATTCTAGAAATGAATGGTTGAGATGAATGATGCACGTTTTATGAAGCACGTTGGACCGAAGTGATTTAAAATCAATTTTCAAAACCATGGTTTTATTTGACTAGAATTTAAAACAAACGGGTACTTATCATGTTCAGTTCATGTTTCAATTGGAGGAATTATCATGCATGAGAGTCATGTTTATTTCAAGTTTTGTCATTGCATTGTTTAAGGGTGATGAACTGATGTTGCATTACATTTGCCTGTTATTCCTATATTGCATGTTTGGTTGCATTCATTGGGGCGTTAGTCTCACCACATGTTTGTGGAATCACTTTCAGCTTTGTAGGGTCCTCCGTTGATTAAGACTTCCAGTCAAGGATTAGGATCTTGAGGAGATGGTTGTAGTGTTTGAATGTATTAGAATTCCCCTGCTATTCTGTTGTGATCATTGTAGTCTAAGGCATTATTTGTTTACTTGCCTATGTTCCCTGAGCCAATGATGGCCTTTATATATTTAGACCTTGTTTATGCTATGTGTTACGCTTAAGTAACGTTTGATGCCTAAGCGTCGTTGAATTGTGTATGTAATGATATTGGTAATGGCGGGAAATAATTTCAGGAATTTGGGAACAGTGTCTCCAACGGGCATTATTCTTACATTTAGAAATTAGGACGTTACATCAGTTCCTATAATTTAAAAACTGTAGTTTTGGTCCTTCAAAAATTGAAAATACATCAATTTAGTCCTTATTGCATAGTTTTGCTACAATTTTTGCTACGGATTAATTACGACTTTTTATTGATAAGGACTAAAATGTGGTATTTTCACTTTTTGAGAGACCAAATTCACCGGTTTTGAGTTATAGTGACTAAAATTAAATCTCAATTATATTTTCAGGTACTAAAAACATTTAACCCAACTATTTTCCTTTAACCATTTTTATATGACTTTTATAATTTTATTTAGTTTATAGATTGGGTCAAAATGTCATTGTTCTATTTAAATTCAGTCTTAATTAGATAATACATCATCAGATTTCTTTGGATTTATGATCAATTTTGAGTTTATAGAATTAGCATATGTTTGGGGTAGCGTCTAGAACCCAATACGCTTGTTCCGACAAAAACTACTCCTCTTAGTGTTGGACCTAGTTTTTTTTTCACTAATAAAAATTTAGGGTGGAGGGATGGTGCACCCGTCCAAGACAGGGAAAGCCTCCGGGCTCAAAGAGCACTTATAGAGGTACTTATATTTTACCCCACCCTAAAGGGACAAGTTGGGGTTCGAACCTGTGATCTATCAAATACGATATCATGTCTTGCTCCACTTGAACCCTTAGAATTTGTGTTGGACCTTGTTTTTAAACTCTACTCCGAAAACACTATTAATTTGATCAAAACTTAAAATCTGATATTAAATAAAAAAACTCATCCTAAGTCATTCAATAAACACCCTAGCCTAGTCATAAAGGCAATAGCCGTAGCTAGAATTTAAATTTTTCACAATGAATCACAAGGAACAATTCACAATTTCACATTATACAATTCCCACAAGCGTGGCTGTCAAGACAAGACAAAATGCTGACCAGGCAAACAGGTATCAGTATCAGCAAAGCTGACATTTTTTAAAGCGTAAAGCTTAAGAGACGCTCATTGATTGAAGCTATTTCATGTTTTGTTAAATTTGAAGTCATTTTTAAGCATATATAGGGTTAGGCTATTAGATTCTTCCCCAGACACTGGGTTCACTAGTCCAACTCCAACGGCTCATATATTCCCATTCCAATTATGATGAATAGTAGGCACTAGGTAGGTATATACTTTGAGATCGCCTCTAAATTGATAAAATTTATAATAAATTAATAAAAAATGCTAACGAGGATCTAAGAAAATTGGTTAAAAAATTAATATTAAAATTTTTTATTAAATTATGCAACATTTAATATTATAAATAAAATTAATATTTTAATTTTTAATAAAGTTCTATTATATATAAATTACTTAATAAATACTCTTAGAACACTTATTAAACGGACGCTAAATTAATATTTCAAGATTTGTCTCCTCTAAATAAAACATAAGATACAATATTTTAATAATAGTTAATCCAACATTAATATTAATAAATTAATATAGATGAGATCAATTATTTCAAAAATAATTCTTGTCAAATTTACTTTGTTTAATATCTTTTTTTTATAAATGTTAGAATTTTATTAATCTAATCCTCATAGTGAAAATTCTTATTAAAAAGATTAAACAATAAACTCACAAATTGGTCCCTAACTTTTTTGGTGTCGGCCAATTTAGTTCCTAAAATTTAAAAATGACTCTGTGAGTCCCTGACATTTTTTTTCACTATCATCAGTTTGGTCCAACGTCAAATTTTCCATTAACGGAGTGTTGAGTTGTCACGTTAAGTAACACGTAGGACCTAGAAAAACCACAAATTAGTCTAGGGATGACAATGGGTACCCTCTGGGCAGGGTACCACAGTGCCCGTCCCCGTACCCGCGTTTTCAAAAAAAGCTCGTACCCGCGTGGGCAATAACTTTAGTGCCTGTCCCCGTACCCGCTGGGCACCTATATGCCCGTACCCGCGCCCGTTACTCGCACTTTTATTAAGTAAAAAATTAACAACTTACTTAAAATATATTAATTTAAGAAAACTATATCTCAATTGAAAAAGTTACAATATTACTATATACTTTCACGTCACATTATTTTATAAACTTGAACATCATGTGTTAGAATTCTTCAATATCTGTAAAAAATAATTATTAAAACTAATTAGTCATACATTGTAAAGTAAAAAAACACAAATAGATAGTTATAAAAATATTTTTTTAATTTGTAATATATTATATATATCAATTTTAAAAATATGTATAAATATAGTAGATATTTTAATAAAATTAATATATCACTATATATAATTATATATGGTATTTTTTATTAAATAATTATATATATGAGTGCGGGTATGGGGCGGGCTGGGCATCAACGTGCCCGTTCCTGTGCCCGCGCCCGCGCCCGTCCCCATACCCGCTTTGCGGGTTTTTTACCCAGCCCATTGCGGGTAATTTTTGCGGGTACCCATAGGTCCTGGGCTCAATTTCCATCCCTAAATTAGTCCATAACTTTTTTAACATTGTGCAATTTAGTCCTTGATATTTAAAAATGAATTTATTAGGGATCGAATGTTGCAAAAACGTGTGACTCTCTTTTGAACTCTAAAAAACCTCTCAAAATACATTCATTTCCATTCAAAAAGTGATTGATTACTCTCTCAATGATCAAGTTGTAGAACCACAGGAAAACACTAAAAGGGGGGTTGAATAGTATTTTTCAAACTCTTTGCAGATTTTCAGAAACCTTTATGAAAACTGAGTTTACAAAATTTCGAACAGGTTAGCAGAGGTTGTCTCTGAAAACTTCAGATAAGAGGTTTTTTTATGAAAATACTTTCTTTGTTAAACAGAAAATTAGTTTGTAACTTTCGTTCATTCCCTTTTTATGTTAATGCAGATAATATAACAAGAGTTAAGGGAGAGAAGCACTTAACCACAAATTTATTCTGGTTCACTCACTACCACAGTGAGCTACGTCCAGTCCCAGTGTCAACTAGCTACTGGATTTTTCCACTAATCTGAAACAAATTACAACTAGTCTTTTACGGCCAATCCTCTTCAGGCTCTGACAACCAAGTATTGTTTGCACACCTAGTCTCTTCGGTCTCTTACATGTATTATTTACTCACCTAGCCTCTTCAGACTCTAACACTAAGTGTTTACAAAAAATTAAGAACTTAGAACTTCAGATAAGTTCTTCGTCCCAAAGAAAATTGTGCAGAAAATCGTGTAAGACACAGGATATGAAAGTTTGTACAATAAAGAATCAAAGTATAAATATCTAGACAAAATTTGACAGTTTTTTCTCTCTTAGAAAATTGCGTAAGTTGCTTGCACTTTGCTTCACGAAGATGCACTTGTATTTATATGTTTTGTTGGCTTGAAAACGTTGTTGAGAAGTCCGTTGTGAGATAGCATTAAATGTTCTTCATCCTATTGTGAGAGACAACTCTGACACAGTACAAGGTTGCAGTGCTGTTGTGACTTCTGCAAAATCTGTTGCACAACATTTCCTTATTTGTTCTTGTTTTTCAAACCTTAGCCAAAAGTTATCTTTTCTCTTTCCAAAAGTGATCTTCTGCATGAAGGACTAGGTTAGACTTTGACTTACCACGTGTAACGTCCCCGAGCCGCCTGCAGGAGTGATGAGGGTCCCCACAAACCAACACGAGTCTTTCCAGTATGTGTTGTCCTCACTTGCACACTTTCCGGGAAACTTCTCAAAAGGTCACCCATCCCAGAATTGCTCCAAACCAAGCACGCTTAACTATGAAGTTATTATGTTATGGGCTTACGAAAAGAAGATGCACCTTGTTGGTATAATTCTCCACAACAATTTCCTTTAAGCTATCCTCAACTGTACAGTCCCATACCTGCACAGCCTCTGGATCCCTCTCATTCGGGTGCGGGTTTGGCTCATCCATGTGTGCTTAAAAGCCTGCCAGGAGCCGCTCCTTGTCCGTGCCTCTTTGCACCGACGATCACTCCCCGCCCTCATCAGCCTCCGGTTCTCACACTTGAGACTCAACACAAGTATGTTCATATTAAATCTCCTTCTTTTAACTTTCGGATTCATTCATTCTCTTTCTTATCTTAATTTATGTTTTTATTTTAATTAGCACATTTATTAAGGAAATTAATCCTCTTAAAGATTAAGTTTCTTATTCTTATTCCTTCTTCCTTTGTCTTTGTGTTAATCATTTTCATATGGTCGATAGGCACAAGTGCAAACTTTACTTCAGAAGCTTTTCCAATGGTAGAGCTTCGAGGTGCTCTTATGAGGAAAGTTCTCCAGTGGAGTTTTTTTCAATGTATTTATAATGCAAATAGGATTCTAATGAACAATTTAATGATAGAATCTAAACCTTAAGAGGGTTCATTTCCTTTAATAAATATGTTAATTGAAATAAAAACAAAAATTAAGACAGGGAAAAGAAGAACGAAACCAAAAGTTAAAAGGAAGAGATTTAATCTAAACATACTTGATCCTTGAGAGAATAATTGGTCACCTTTTGAATGGAAATTGATGTATTTTGAGGGGGTTTTTTAAAATTCAGAAGAGAGTCACGCGTTTCTACAACATTCAATCTCTAATAAAGTCATTTTTAAATGTCAAGGACTAAACTGCCTTATGTTAAAAAAAGTAAGAGATTAATTTGCAGTTCTTCTGAGTCCTACGTGTCACTTAATGTGATAACTTAGATCGATCTCCATTAACAGAAAATGTGATGTTGGACTAAACTGATGGACGATGGAGAACGCCAGGGACTAATGTGATCATTTTTAAATGTCAAGGACTAAACTGCTTAACGCAAAAAAAAATTCAGGGACCAATTTGTGGGTTTAATCTAGATTAAATTTATAAAATTTCAAAAAAATTCAAAACTATTTAATATTTCATCAAATAACTTTCATTTAACATATAACATATCTTTTAGAATATAAATAAATGTATACTCTAATATTACATATTTATATTTGTCCAATTTATATAAAATTTAATATGAATAATTTCATATTAATATCACTTTATTTAAAGATTAAATTTATTAAATCCACATTTGTTATTATACTGATTCGTTACTCCTTGAGTAAAGTTAATTATTCTCCATTCTCCACCCAATTGATATTAATAAAAAGAGTTAGATATGTTTTTAATTCTTAAAATATAGTAAAAAATTAGTTTTAGTCCATATAATCTAAAATTGGTGGTTTTAATTCTTCAAAAATTGAAAATACATCAATGAAGTCCCTATTGCATAGCTTTTTTACAAATTTTACTACGAATTTTTATCAATAAAAACTGAAAATAGGTATTTTAATTTTTGATGGACTAAATACATTGATTTTGAATTATATAAACTAAAATTAAATTTTAACTATATTTCAGGGAATAAAAATATATTTAACCCTAATAAAGATATTTTTTAAAAACAATTATCCAAAGGGTCATTAACATTAGTGACCATATAGGTTCATACGTGTATATATAGAAAATTGTTACGAAGGTTTTTAGCACAATTATAAAACTCAAGGTCGACTAATGAATCAGTACACTAGTCATATAATGTCAAACCAACTATTTTAAGAATCAATATATAACTTGATTTAACTTGGCTGATTTTCTCAAAATTGGCCACTAACCCATAAAAATGGATTGACTCGATCAAATCATACATTTATTTTTTTTATAAAAAAAAAGTTTCATCTATAAAGAAATAAAAAAAGTTTAATTAAGTTTTTCATCCTCTAAAATATCACAAATTTTCTATTCGGTCCCTCATTTTTATTTTTTCTCAAAATAGTCCTAATTAAATATTTTTTTAATAAATGGTCCCTCTATTTTTTTATAATTTTTTCCAGATGCTCCCTCAAAAAATCATGATTTCCAAATTGGTTCCTATAAAATATCACGATTTTTAAACTAGTCCTGCAAAATATCTAATTTTTTCTCAATGACCCTTCTATTTTTTGTTTCACGTAAGCATTTTATGGTAAAAAGATTAGATGGACCATTTGGGAAAAATTATTTTTGGATGACCACTTTGAAAAAAATATTAAAAATGGGGGATCAAATGAAAAAATCAAGATAAAATCTAATTAAACCTAGAAAAATAAGCTCAAAACTCAAAAAGTGATCAAAAGCAAGTAAATAATTAAAATAGCATTATAATCACCAAAAATATTTAAAATAGAATTATAAAATGAATATTTTAAAATTTATTTGATGAAATTTGAAACATATTTAATTAATTTTTAACAAAATTATATTATATACTTATAATTCTAATTTCGATCTTGTATAAAAAGAATTGGTTATTTAATTGTATTTTAAATTTGTGATTGAAACCTGTACTATTTATTCATGATTTGAACTTAATAAAATATGCTATATATGTGTATAACAACAAATGGGTTATTATTAGTCCAACCAAGATCCAAGAACACAAAGCCTCAAGCAACTCATTTTAGTTTTTTGTTTTGTTATTTAGATGAACTTTGTGCGAATTTTGTGATTTAAGTTTACTTTGATGATATTTAATCTAATCTAATTTTATTATATAAAATATTTTTTTTCTAATCTAGCTTTGTACGTTATTATTGTGCTTAGAGCTAGCCGGAAGAATGAGCCGATTTGAAAAAAGCCTGTAAAAACGTAAGGTTCGGGCCTTTATTTTAAAGCCCTAATAACCTGGATTTTTAGCTTAGCCTAATAAAATCTGTTACTCGCAAAACAATCCGCAAAAAAATCAAGTAGCCCACAAAAAATGGGGAAAAGAATGGGCTACCTGTAAAAAATTCACAAAAATGTAGGGCTCAGACTTCTAACCTGGCCAACAAAATTCCGCTACATTCATCGGGTCGAGCCGAATAGCCTGAATTACCAGCTCAAAGTGTAGTTTTCTTTTCTTAAAAAAGACAAATGTATGTGATAATCTAAGTGTAGTTTTCTTTTCTTAAAAAAGACAAATGTATGTGATAAATTAGTATTCTCACTTTTTCAATATTAAAAATTCAATCAATTAATTTAGTATTAATTACAAAATATATTTTCAGTATATTTTATATTCATTTTATGATTTCCGATCCGCTATTTTATTTTAAGATTTCTTTAGCAAGTGAATAAAAAACTTAATCCATCGATCAATTTAAAAACATTCTCAATCCAATAAAAGCAACTTTTTATGACCACGGCCAATTTTATGACACAGTTACATTTTCACAAGCCATGAATCGCGATAATGCTGAGAAATGGTTAGGTGCCATGAAAGATAAGTTAAAATCTATGGAACAAAATGGTGTTTGGGACCTTGTTAAGTTACCAGAAGGTTGTAACTTGTAAGAGAGTTGGTTGCAAGTGGGTCTTTAAGATCAAACGTGACTCTCATGGTAACTTAGAACGTTACAAGGCCAGCCTAGTTTCCAAAGGATTTACTCAAAAGGATGGCATTGATTATAAGGAGACATTTTCACCAGTCTCTAAGAAAGATTCTTTCAGAATTATCATGGCATTGGTGGCTCATTATGATTTGGAGTTACACCAAATGGATGTGAAAACCACCTTTCTAAATGGGGATTTAGAGGAAGATGTGTATATGGATCAACCAATGGGATTCTTAGAAAAAGGAAAAGAACACATGGTGTGTAAAATTAAGAAATCAATATACGGACTTAAGCAAGCTTCCCGACAATGGTATCTCAAGTTCAATGATACCATTGTGTCCTTTGGATTTAAGGAAAACACTGTTGATCGGTGTATATATCTGAAGGTCAGTGGGAGTAAGTTTATTTTTCTAGTTCTGTATGTTGATGACATCTTGCTTGTAACTAATGATCTTGGTCTTTTAAATGAGACTAAGCAGTTTCCCTCTAGAAATTTTGAAATGAAAGATATGGGTGAGGCAAGTTATGTGATTGGAATAGAAATATTCCGAGATAGGTCACAAAGATTGCTAGGCTTGTCTCAGAAAACATATATTAATAAAATTTTAGAGAGATTTAGAATGGATAAATGTTCAGCATCTCCTGTTCCAATTCAGAAAAGAGACAAATTTAGTCTCATGCAATGTCCAAAGAATGATTTGGAACGGAAACAAATGGAAGAAATTCCTTATGCATCTATAGTTGGGAGCTTAATGTATGCTCAGACTTGTACGAAGGATCATATGCTTACTTATATGGACCATTGGAAAGCTGCAAAGAAAGTTCTGAGATATTTGCAAGGTACAAAGGATCATATGCTTACTTATAGGAGATCTGATCATCTTGAGGTGATTGGATATTCAGATTCAGATTTTCCCGGATGTGTAGATACAAGAAAGTCTACATTCGGTTATTTGTTTATGTTAGCCGGAGGAGCTATCTCATGGAAAAGTGCGAAGCAGTCGATCATTGCTGCATCCACTATGGAAGCTGAATTTGTGGCATGCTTTAAGGCCATGGTTCAGGCTAAGTGGCTACGGGATTTTATTTCAGGACTTGGTGTAGTCGACAGTATTTCCAAGCCGCTGAAAATTTATTGTGATAATTACGCAACAGTCTTCTTTTCTAGAAATGACAAGTATTCTAAAGGTGCTAAACATATGGAATTGAAATACTTTGTCGTTAAAGAAGAGGTTCAGAAACATAGATTGTCAATTGAACACATTAATTAGCACTAATCTTATGATTGCAGACCCTTTAACTAAAGGGTTACCGCCCAAGACATTTACTGGTTATGTTGTAAAAATGGGCATTATGTTAGCTAGCGAATGTTGAAAGTTATTGTAATATCTTGTATGTTTAACACTCTGAGCTCACTAATGAATAAGTTTCTGAATATTTTTTGTTTTCAAACTTATGTGCATGTGTATGAATGTTAATATTGGAAACAGTTTATGTTTTTGAAATTGACATTATTGTTAGACAAATTATGTACTTCTTATTAAAGTGTCATGTTTGGAAGAAGGCTAATATAGTAGTACATGGAAGGGACTATGTTGAATAAGTGTGTACAACCCCCATGACTCTTATTAGTTCTTGTTCTTAATTATGACTTATGATGTTGTAAATGTATACATTTATTCTTGTTAATGTGCATTATGATTGATACTTTATTAAACTATGAAGTTATATTTTGTCACATGAGCCAAGTGGGAGAATGTAAGAAATTAATGTTTCATGTGTGTGGAAAATGTATGAGGTTTAATAAATTAAATAAAAGAATATATTATTCAATTATTTGAATGAAAGGATATGACTTTTGGGAAAGAGTTGTTATGTTTTAATAAAGGGGTATATTGTTTGATGGAAACAATATATATAATGGAAGGACATGAATAGTCCCAAGCCTATTAAAGTCTGTCTCTTAAAATTACCATCAAGAATTGAAAAGCACAAGAAAGAAAAGGAAAGAAATACAAAATATTAGTGATTCTATCTAATCTTAAAATTACCATCAAGGTTAGTATTTCTATCTAATTTTGTATGTGAAAACTATGAATTCTAAGATCCTATTTGATTATTCAAATATCATGAAAGTTTACAACTAGTGCTCGGTTTCCTTATCAGCAAAGAGATTTCACCCCCCACCCTCTTCTTTCTTGCAACGGGTCTAGTGAAAATGGAGCAGTAAAATATACCCATTAGTCTACCCAGGAAAATCAGGGGTTTTGGGCGATTCATTCAGCATGGAAAATTCCCTAGATCCAAACCTGGTGAGACGGGTGATAGAGGAAGCAGCCCCAATGTTGCAAAAAGGTTAGTGGTGAAGAAAGCCGGTGATAAAAACTCCTCTGCATGTTCCCATTCTATTGGCTTAGAGAGGTGTCGTGGGTCCAACCAGTTTGGACTCTGATATTCGAAGAACCGAATTCAACTTCTTGTCTGGTACTTCAAGGACCCTAACCATGTTGCAAGGAAGAAGAGGGTCTTTTTTTTTTTTACTTTATTTTAGAAACAAATAATAAAAGTGATAAATTAATTAATTAAATTATTAAATTTGGATCTATGTGATTAGGAAAGATAAAATATGACTAAAAAAGATATTGTGACACATTGACACATCATCATAAAATACACCCAAGTAGATACGAGGGATGAGTTGAAAAAAATTGGGAGAATGTTTTCATTAAAAAATATATAGATTAAAAGTAAAAATTACTAATTTTACATGAATTAAAAGATATTTTACCTTAAATATAATATATTACCCGAATATCGGAATAATTAGATAGTGTTTAAAGTAACTTTACTTAGTTTAAAATTACTTTTAAGTTAAAATTTTAAAAAAAGCAAAAGCTTTTAAAAGCAAAGTTTAAAATATATCATTTGATAAAAAAGTTAAAAATATATCATTTGATAAAAAAGTAAAGTTAGTGAGGCAGGTTTTAAAAAACTACATTTTTATTTGTTTTATAAAAATAACCTACTATTTTTATTTTAAAAAGATTTTCTTAAGCATTTGTTTGTTAGTTGAGAAATAGCGAAGAAAAAGTTTGGAAAATGATATGATAACCATCGCGTTTGGTTATTAAAGAGAGAGAAATAAGATAAAACTTTTCAATGAGACCCACTAATATGCAATCTCATGAGAAGAAAATGTGTTGGGGAGAGTGATTCACTGAGTAAAGCCACGTATTAGTCCTCGATTTTTTTAGTGTTATGCACTTTAATCCCTGAGATTTTAAAATATCTTTGTTAATCTCTGACATTTATCTCCGTCATTCACTTTAGTCCAAAATGCATGGTTGACGACGTTAAATGCGTACTGACGTGTCACGTTAAGTGACACTTTGGATTCAAATTAGTCCCTATAATATTAAGAATCATTCATTTTAGTCCCTAAAATGGTGTTGTGAATGGAATGACAAGTTCTTAGCAACATTATAGAGAAAAAAATGTTCTGACTCTTATTAATTGTATCCAACCTATATTTCTATTAGATCTAATTAGTTCTAACCATTTTTCCCTTTATAAATAGTCAATATTTTCTAATGATGTTCCATACTGAACAAATTGAATTCTCACTTGTTGTATTATCTTCTTTGTGATAAATATGAACGTAGAAATGTTTGGTTCAAAGTTGGTTATTTATCAATAATCCTTGACAACTAGTTGACACCGTCTGTACTAAATCCAATATTTTAAGTGATATATGTTTATCTAGAAAATGAAGTAATATAATTTTTATATCTCTCAATAAGTAGCAAAATTAATTAACACCGAAACAACTTAAAGATTGTAAAACTTAGCTCTACTTACCTTTGTTTTAGTGCAATTTCTCAAATGTAAGACATACTCTCTATATCTCTCAATTAGATGTTGATTGTCATATTTGAGAAATTGCACTCAGAGAAAAGAAATTAGAGATATGTTTTACAATCTTTAAATTGTTTTGGTGATAAATTTGCTACTTATTGAGAGATATAGAGATTACATAACTTCATTTTCTAGATGAGCATATATATCACTTAAAGCATTGGATTTGGTACCGACGGTGTCAACTAGTTGTTAAGTATTATTGATAAATAACCAACTTAAAATTAAACATTTCTACGTTTATATTTAATTACAAAGAAGATAATACTTGATAATTCAATTTGTTCAGTACATATAACATCATTAGAAAATATTAACTATTTATGAAGGGAAAATGGTTATAAATTAATTAGATCTAATAGCAATATAAGTTGTTACAATTAATAAGAGTCAAAACTTTCTATTCTCCATAATGTTGCTAAGAACTTGTCATTCCGTACACAAGACAATTTTAAAGGTTAAAGTGAATGATTCATAATATTACTAGGGACTAAATTAAATTCAAAGTGCCACTTAACGTTACACGTCAACACTAATTTAATGCCATCAAATATTTTATACTGAAGTGAATGACGGAGAAAAATGTCAGAGATTAATGGAGATGTTTTGAAATCTCAGGGACTGAAATGCATGACATTAAAAAAGTTGAAGACTGATATGAGGGTTTACTCGTGATTTTTTGTATGTCAAATTTACCCTTTATTTTTTATGTTATATAGCCTTTCACTTTTTAAAAATAAACACCATTACACACTTTTTCTATGGGTATTTCTATCATTAAAAAAAATTAATAAATCTTCCTCTTCTTTATTTCTCCACAACTAAACAACTATTAAAATTATTTTTCTTCTATCTCTCTTATTTCTCTAATATAAAAAAACCTCAAACTTTACTTAATTTCTCTATTATTTCTCTCTTTCCTATCTTACTTTTTTTATATTTCTCTCTTCCATATTTCTATATTTTAACCAAAGACAGGATAAATGATATTTGGCTCAATTTCTATTTTTAAAGAGAAGATAAAAAATCGATCAAACACTGTCATTCATGACATATCAATGTTTAATTAGTGAAATAAAAAAAAGTCAATTTAAAATAAATTGATAAAATTTTATTGACAAGTCATCTACATATAAACATTATGAATTCTCACCGAAATATATAATTTACCTTAAAGCTTAGAAGTACTGAAACAAAATATATTACAAATCTTTGTTTTTTTGACGGAAAATATATATTACAAATCTTATCGCAGATATTTTTGTCTTTTTAAGGATCACTGATTGTTGAATTACTTTGTTGTATTATTGAACCCACTCAACCTTGTCGGCCGGAGCCGGCCGCCGCAGTCGACAATGATTTGTAATTCTATATTCACTTCATAACATATGTTAAAAATAGCAGCTCAAACTAAAAAAACTGTGTCTGGGAAGACAGTTTTTTTTAGTTTTTTTAGTAGCTACAAACTTTTCTTAAAAAGCTATTTGGAGTAGTTTTTTTAAGAAAACTCCATATTTCAGCTACTAGCTAAAAATTAATTAAAGTTTAACCCTTAACCACCCCGACTTATCATTATTTAATAATTAATATTGTCCTTAAATGTCATTTTACCATTTTCAATTAGTTTTACCAAACACATTCAATAGCTTTTCAGCTTTCAGCTAGCTTTAAGCTTTCAGCTAACTTTTCAACTTTCAGCTAGTTTTACCAAACACACTCTAAAATATCATGAATTTTTATTTCCCCCCTTGTTTTTAATTTTTAAAATTAATCCTTTATAAATAATAATTTTTAAACGGTCCCTATGTTTTATTAGCCACTAAATAATAATGTGACACATAAAACAGAGGAATCATTTAATAAAAAATAATTTATAGAAATTATTTTAAGAATTGTGATATTTTATAAGAGATTAGTTTGAAAATTATAATATTTTTTAGGGATCAATAACATAATTAATAATGATAAAAAATAATAGAAGGACCATTCAGTAAAAAGTATTTATGAAAGATTAATTTAAAAAATGAAAATTAGATGATTAAATAAAAATAATAATATTTTGAGAGATTAAAAATATATTTAACTTTTTTATGTTCTCATTTTATGGATGTGTGAGTAAGCCACTTTCATAAGAGTAAGGAATACATCTTAATCATATAGTTTATATAGTTTTATATAAGTAGTTAAAATTAAATTTTTTTTAATAGTTGTATGATTATTTTAAAAATTGCATGACTCTATATATATTTTAATATAGAAAATTTATAATAAGATCTCATCGTTAAAAAGATAATGTCATATCATTCTATGGTTAAATTGAAAACTTTATATAAATTTTATATAAATCAATCATACTTTATTTTAAGATATAATATGTTATTTAAAATATAAATAAATATTCATACTCCTTAACTATTATATATACAAAACAATCTACCCTTACACTAAATAACTTTGCTAGAATAAAAGTAATGGAGGAAACCCTCACCAAGCTCATAGTGCGGTTCCATACTCTCCCTCAAGACGATCTCAGGAATATTTATGAAAGATTAATTTAAAAAAATAAAAATTAGATGATCAAATAAAAATAATAATATTTTGAGAGATTAAAAACATATTTAACTTTTTTATGTTCTCATTTTATGGATGTGTGAGTAAGCCACTTTCATAAGAGTAAGGAATACATCTTAATCATATAGTTTATATAGTTTTATATAAGTAGTTAAAATTAAATTTTTTTTAATAGTTGTATGATTATTTTAAAAATTGCATGACTCTATATATATTTTAATATGGAAAATTTATAATAAGATCTCATCGTTAAAAAGATAATGTCATATCATTCTATAGTTAAATTGAAAACTTTATATAAATTTTATATAAATCAATCATACTTTATTTTAAGATATAATATGTTATTTAAAATATAAATAAATATTCATACTCCTTAACTATTATATATACAAAACAATCTACCCTTACACTAAATAACTTTGCTAGGATAGAAGTAATGGAGGAAACCCTCACCAAGCTCAGAGTGCGGTTCCATACTCTCCCTCAAGACGATCTCAGGAAAATTTATAGATGCAAACTTGAAAGGCCGAGAGTACTGATGCACTCAGGCCTTCCTGAGGATGTACGCTGGATCATCGAGGTCAAGGTACGCTTAGCAGGTGAATTTCAAAATTCATTTGCTAGACATTTGTTAGAAATGTGTAGGAGTTCTTTTTCTAAAAATAGAAGAATAAAAAGAATACAAGTTTGTTATAAGTGTGCAAGATGGAATTGTAACTCGAGATGTAGGAGTGTTGGAATGACCTCTATTAATCGAAAAGATAAAATTAAATTCATTAAGGATGGACTGAGTACGGAGTTTTTGGATAACATTGGTCAGGCTCTTGAGACGCGTCCTAGTGGACAGGTTCAAATGGTTCTTCTTGATTTAATTAGCTAAATTATTCCAAAAGGAGAAGGAACAATATAGTCTTGGGAATTTGACTCTAAAATACTCTATTTGCCAATTTATAAGAAAATTGGATGGGAAGCAAATCCTCGACTCATAGAAGGCGTTCAAACCATTACTGGACGAAAAACTAGAGGAAGATATGAGCAAAATCACAACTACTGTTCATATGCATGCACATATTTGAATTCTTTTAAGTTCTATATTTTTTACTTTATAATTCATGCATGTCTTTAATTAGTTTTGAGTTTTCTTTCACTCGTTTCTTTTTTACTTTATAAATCACGCGTATCTTGTTTATCCTTACTTGTCTTTTCACCGACTAACACTTAATAAAAAACATCTGACAATTTGATCTTTGTACCATTTATTTCATCTTTAAAAATTCCCACTCTCACAAATCATTGGTACAACAAAATGTCTTTCCTTAAAGAAACTACAAGACCATTGATCGAGGCCATACCCAATCAAATAATATGAATTAAGTGTAGTGAGGGTTAGATAACCCAAAGCCGTCTCTCAAGGAATTCAATAACAATTCAGAATATCAGAATTCAGACCCAAAATTTAAGAACCAGAACTTCAGGTCGAACTTAAGACAAGTAACTTAAGACGGTCTTAAGACAAAACTTCAGACGGTCTTAAGACACAACTTCAGACGGTCTTAAGACTTAAGACTGTCTTAAGACAGGGACTGTCTTAACAGCACAAAATTGCAGAAACGTAACATAAACAGGGGGTTTTGGTTGTTTGTTCGGAAACAGATTTTGTAAACAAGAAAGTAAGATGTGAAACGATGTAAGAAAATGGATTAATTCTCTTGTTCATTCACGATTGGATTCTTCATCAATTAAAAATACATCGAACTCAATTTCCAGAACAGATTCGAATTAACCGAACAAGCGTCAATCAATTCAACAATAATCTCACTCAAGAACTAAGCGAACTTGCGAGACCAGACTAAGCGTACTGGTGTGAGATTTCCAATCCTTTACCTCTTGAATTAAGCAAACAAGTGGTTGTCTAGAATTAAGCAAACTAAACCAGAATTCTTAGTGAAGAATAGAATTGAATCATCAACAAGTGTTCAAATACAATTCAAGATTCAAAACCAGAATTCTAAAGGAGAAGATGAAATTGAATCTACTGCAGAAATTGAAATACGAAATGGAATAGAAATAAACCTCCGAATCCAATTGGAAATCACTAAAGAATCAATCCTCAAGAGTTTAGCAATCCATAAGAGGAAGAACAACAAAATGAAAATGCAGAAAAAGAAGAAGAAGAAGAAAACCTAGAAAAACAGAGAGAAGGGAGAGCAAGCGTCTCCTTAACTTCAATCTGTGTAAAAATGAGTAAAATCTCCCTAACAGAATTGTAGCTACATCTATTTATACAATTCTCCTAAACCACAAGATTAATCTAATGGCAGAGGTAAAATGGGCCCAGACTTAACAGGTTTCAAGCCCAAAATACGAAAACTATATCAGAAACTACTTAAGAAGGTTGTTGTTTCCCGCTCAGCTTCAGACAGCTTCTGAACGTCAACTTCAAATTGAAAACTACACCTCGTCTCTCAGTGGAATATAGTCATATGACTTATTAAATTAAAGCCCAAGAAGTTATCTTTCCAACACCACTGGAATCACGCAAATAGGACACCTACAGCTCCAGATATCATCAAAACAAGACAGGTAGGTCAATAGGCTTAAAATTCCGAATTTAAACAACATTTGTAGTTAAAGCCCAATTAAGTCCAATTTGGTAAATCCCAATTAAAACGATGAATTTGATTACAATTATACTCTAAGAAAGCTGCAATTGAAGGTTCAAAGTATGTGTGAAATTATGCTCATCAAATACCCCCACACTTAATCTTTTGCACTCCGGGCAAAACACCATATGACCAAAAATCAACTAAGGATATTAAGATGCAGATACAGATGGCATAATTATCAAGAGATCCCAGGAATGCATAGGAGTAGGCAAAATACAACATCCAAGGAATCATGGAGTCAAGAAATACATGAATGGAATTTCCAACAATTTAGCAAACAAGAGGGTGAATCAAATCAAAGGGGTGAATCAAAAGTGATAGAATCCTCACAAGACAAACTCTCCAACTCTCAAGTGTTTAGGCTTGTGTATATACACTCAAAGCACTCATGAAAGCAAGCACTACCATAGGCTTGGCAAGACTCTAATATCCACAACAATTGAAACACATGCAAGCAAAGATCAAGAGGACTTCAAATAGGATGTAATGGGGCCAAGGTAAAGGTAGGGAAAATGAAGGATAAGAAGTTAAAAACCAAAGAGAATAGAGGAGCAATGGGGAATAAATCCAAGAAGAAATGCAAGTAGCATACATCTCAAGAATACAATTAAACTCCTCTTTTCTACCTTTTGACCCATTTTTGCTATTTCAAGAACACTTTATTTCTTTGCTCTTTTTTTTTAACACTTTTCTTTTGAGCTTTTTTTTTATTCTTTATTTTTTTTTTACTTTTCTATCTTTTTCCTTTTTCATTCATTTTTTTTTCTTTGTAACTAGCCAAAGGTCAACAATATGATATCCACAAGAGGAGATAAGATAAGAAATTCAAGCACACCCCCACACTCATTCAAGAGCCTATTCCCAAAACAATTCCAAAGCTCCTTTATCCTCTAAGGCAAGGACAATCATGGTTTTTCACTTTCAAGGCTTGTAATGAGCTTTCAAAAACAAGAAATGGGATTCATAGGCTTAAAGGGGCTAGCAAGTGGAAAATCATCAAGGTAAGCTAATATGGCTAGTAGCTAAATTATCAACAAAAATGCCTCAATCATCTCAATACATGCATGTGAACAAAGTTGCAAATCAAAGAGTCAAGCCAAGTTCTAGAGCACAAGCAAACAAGAGTGAAATCACACAAGAAAAAGAGAGAATGACATAGAATGGTCCATCCATCAATAAGGCTCAAAATATCACCAAGGACAACTCTATCACAAAAGATTCAACCCAATAATTATCAAAACCAACTTATTCACAAAATTACAAGGAATCCAATCAATAAAAGTCAAGAAACCAATTTTCCAAGAATGATGAAAATGCAAACAACCAACACAAATCCTAAAAATCCAATGAAAAACATGCCAAATGTATTTTTCTACAGTCAAAATTCTGTTTTGTTGTCATAAAATGCACTGTCTGAAATTTTGCTGTAAACAGCAGTAGAAAAACGCACAATCAGCACTTTCAGACAGTAAACAGTAATTTTCAGACAACAATAGCTACAGAATAGCTACGCATCAGCTACCCATTTCAGAAACAGCAAATTTCAGCAAGTAGTTTCAGACAGTAAACAGTAAATTTCAGACAAATAGCAAACAGTGACAACAGTTTTTTTTTTTTTGCAAAACAACAAACAGTATTTTATTTATTTATTTGTAATTTTTACAAACCTAAAAATTACAAAAAAAAACTAAACAACATAATCCTAACAACATACTAATTCCTAAAATCAATTTTAAAAAGTCCTAAAACTACAATTCTCCTCCCCCACACTTAAATCACACATTGTCCTCAATGTAAAAATAATCAAATTAGAGATCAACAGACAAAGTGTAATGAAAATGTGAGAAAAGAGAAACTCCCCTTCATCCAACTCCTGTTCTAGGAATTCTTGAATCATTTGGAACCACCTGTGTTAGGCTCATCCAAGTGTTGTATGAAATAGAATATAAAATGGCAGTGTTCAGCAACTTGGTGAGCTCCCTTATCACTTGCACCAGAGAATACTCATTATGTGTATCCTCCACTTCTGCATGCTCAAAGTGGCTAAATAGTGGCTTCTCTAATAATGGTGGCTGCATAACAAATGGGAGAAACATGGTAGTAGAAGGTGATTCTACAACCTGCACATCAACAAAGTCAGATTTATATGTACTTGCTGTAATCAAGCATGTGCATTCTGACTCTATTGAATCAGTAGCTATTGTATCAACTCCAAGACCTGCGGAATCACAATCAATACTCACACACTTATCAATTTCAGCACATGCACTACACATAAAAGAATCTGTACATGAATCACAAGTGTAATCATTGCTAAAATCAGACAAGAATGGAAGATCAAACTCTCCTACAAATTCAGATAAATTTTTATCAACGGTAGGTTCAACATGAAAATCATTATGAAATACAGAATGGTCCTCATTAGGATCTAAACTCATAGCATGTGAATCCATAACATTGGTAATCATAGAATCCGAACACATTGCATCTGAAAGCATATTATCTGAAATCATAACATTTGGACTCATGGGATTTAAACTCATAGAATCTGAATCCTGTGATTGCATTTGATGCAAGGTGGTGGCCATTTTCCCAATTTGAATTTCCAGATTTTGCAATGTTGCTTCTGCTTGTTGCTGGAAATTCATATTGTCAGTTGCCATTTGTCTTATCAACACTTCCAAAGAAGGTTCATTCTTAGAAGGTGCAACCTGCTGCAATGGTGGGGGATGGTATGGCCAACTTGGCTCAGCAACCTGTAAATGAAATTGATCAGGCATATAAAACTTTTGTTGAGGTGGTCCATAATTATCATAAAAATCTATAGCATACGGTTGAGGAGAGAAATAATCTTCAGACTCATGCAAAGTAGGGCAGGAATCTGTGGGATGCTCAGGTGATGTGCAAATCCCACACAACTCCACATGTGTCTGTGGTACTGCCAACTGATTGATCAAAGAAGCTAAATCATGCATACTGTAATCTACTCTTCTATGATCAATAGCATATGTTGTCTCCTCGGGAACAATCATTGAGCTTCTTCTGGTACTATATTCTTGATTATTTGAAGCCATGCACTCAATGATTTCTCTCAAAGTCAATTCAGCCATAATATTGGAAAAAAAATCAATAAAATCAGTATGAAAAGAAAATGAAGAAACAAAAATAGAAGCAAAAACACAAACTGCACACTAACCAACAATGACTCATACACAGATTAAAGAACAAGGCTTCCAAACTCAGTTTCAACAGCAAAATTGGTAAACAGAATTTCTTACCAAAGAGCTGAATTATGGAACCTTTCTCAAATCTACACAAACTGAATGTTAGTTGAACAAAAACACAATAAGAAAATTGACTCTAAACTTACACACACCAAACAGACTCAAATTACACAAAACAAAATAGAAAAACTCAAAAACAGAAGTTCAGAAAGTCACAAACAAAACTGAAAACTTTATTCTGAAATTGAATTGAATTCCCCGGCAACGGCGCCAAATTTGATCGAGGCCGTACCCAATCAAATAATATGAATTAAGTGTAGTGAGGGTTAGATAACCCAAAGTCGTCTCTCAAGGAATTCAATAACAATTCAGAATATCATAATTCAGACCCAAAATTTTAGAACCAGAACTTCAGGTCGAACTTAAGACAAGTAACTTAAGACGGTCTTAAGACAGAACTTCAGACGGTCTTAAGACACAACTTCAGACGGTCTTAAGACTTAAGACGGTCTTAAGACTTAAGACGGTCTTAAGACAGAACTTCAGACGGTCTTAAGACTTAAGACTGTCTTAAGACAGGGACTGTCTTAACAGCACAAAATTGCAGAAACGTAACATAAACAGGGGGTTTTGGTTGTTTGTTCGGAAACAGATTTTGTAAACAAGAAAATAAGATGTGAAACGATGTAAGAAAATGGATTAATTCTCTTGTTCATTCACGATTGGATTCTTCATCAATTAAAAATACATCGAACTCAATTTCCAGAACAGATTCGAATTAACCGAACAAGCGTCAATCAATTCAACAATAATCTCACTCAATAACTAAGAGAACTTGCGAGACCAGACTAAGCGTACTGGTGTGAGATTTCCAATCCTTTACCTCTTGAATTAAGCAAACAAGTGGTTGTCTAGAATTAAGCAAACTAAACCAGAATTCTTAGTGAAGAACAGAATTGAATCATCAACAAGCGTTCAAATACAATTCAAGATTCAAAACCAGAATTCTAAAGGAGAAGATGAAATTGAATCTACTGCAGAAATTGAAATACGAAATGGAATAGAAATAAACCTCCGAATCCAATTGGAAATCACTCAAGAATCAATCCTCAAGAGTTTAGCAATCCATAAGAGGAAGAACAACAAAATGAAAATGCAGAAAAAGAAGAAGAAGAAGAAGAAGAAGAAGAAGAAGAAAACCTAGAAAAACAGAGAGAAGGGAGAGCAAGCGTCTCCTTAACTTCAATCTGTGTAAAAATGAGTAAAAGCTCCCTAACAGAATTGTAGCTGCATCTATTTATACAATTCTCCTAAACCACAAGATTAATCTAATGGCAGAGGTAAAATGGGCCCAGACTTAACAGGTTTCAGGCCCAAAATACCAAAACTATATGAGAAACTACTTAAGAAACTTGTTGTTCCCGCTCAGCTTCAGACAACTTCTGAACGTCAACTTTGAATTGAAAACTGCACCTCGTCGCTTAGTGGAATATAGTCATATGACCTATCAAATTAACGCCCAGGAAGTTAGCTTTCCAATGCCACTGGAATCACTCAAATCGGACACCTATAGCTCCAGATATCATCAAAACAAGACAGGTAGGTCAATAGGCTTAAAATTCCGAATTTAAACAACATTTCTAGTTAAAGCCCAATTAAGTCCAATTTGGTAAATCCCAATTAAAACAATGAATTTGATTACAATTATACTCTAAGAAAGCTGCAATTGAAGGTGCAAAATATGTGTGAAATTATGCTCATCAACCATCAACACACAGATTCCAAAGCATCTATGTCTTTGGTGGAACCAATCTCAGAAAGGATAAGCATTCTGGCATGCAACTTAAGACGTTGGTAAAACATTAGCTTCCAGAAAGATCAATGTTGTGTATGGAGGGGGAGTACAAGGCCTGAAGGGTTGTACAGTAGGAACTGCAATCACAAAAAGGGAGCAAGGTTTTGGGTGCTGCTCTAAAGGATGGTAATAACCAGAAGACCACAAACCTTACCCTAGGCACCGTTCTGAGGGTTTCAACAATGTAGGAACGTATGGCACAAATGTTATTCAATTCTGATGCATGTATTGCATTACCTGGTGGTCTCGGAACCTTGGAAGATATCTTCACCATTGTGTCTTGGCCCAATTCTAACTTCCACAAAAAACCATTAGGATTTTTAAATGTTAATGGTTTTTATAATGGTTTGTTATGTTTTATGGAACAGGCTATGCATCAAGGATTAATACCTCAAGCACTGCACCGAATCATAACATCCTCTTCAAATGCAGAACCTTTCACTTGAACCTTATGCATCAAGAAAGCAAGTGGACAATAATAATAAAGATCATGGAAAGAAAGAAAGCAAGTGGACAAGAATAATAAAGATGATGGAAAGAAGGAAGATCCTGATACCACTCTTCGGTTGTAACTTTCCTTCCTTTTAAGGTTGTACTTGTATGGATTTTCACTTAAATATCATTTTTCTAAAAAAAAACAAAAATTCACCAATCTATAAAAGACATTAGGGACAATGTCTTGATTATGTTGGGGGGAGGAAAAAGATGGTCCGTTTTTTTTTTTAAAAAAAGGATGACAGAGTAAGGAGTTAAACTTAACTCTTGATATGCATCTCGTTAATAAAAAATTAATTAATTATGTGTTTTCTTTTTTTGTTTTGTTTTGTTTTATTTTATTCTTTTAAGTTTTCCAATAAAGTTAACAAGTGTAAAACAAAACATAGAGAAAGAGGTGATTTTAAGATTTCATAACATGATTGGATTGATTGCCTAACATCTTGAAATTAATTGGTTTGGCAACAAAGATTTGAATTGAATGGATTGATTTTGATAGTTAGTAGCCATGAGGATTTGAGACTTGTTGACAAATTGAACTTTCTTTCTTGTGTGATTTTCATCCATGGAATTTGTTACTTCAGAACTTGCTTTGATTCTTTTTGAAACTACACTTGCACATGCATGAACGAAAATGATTGAGGAAAATTTTTCTTTCACTTGAATAAATTACCTAGTTAAATAGCCAACCTTCACATGATTTTCCTTTGAATCACCCTTTTAAGCATCTTTTGTTGTTCCCCGTTCCATACTTAAGTATAAAACCAAACTTTTACCTAACCTTACGGAATAGAAGAGTATTGGATTTATCATAAGAATGGATTCTTGAACAAGTGTGGGGGAATGTTAATTATGTGGGTTGCTACATGCTTAGTGCTTCTTTGTTATGTAAAAAAAACTAAAAAAAAGGAAAAAAGGATATGCAAAAGAATGAAGAATCTAAATGATTGAATGATGTACCTAAACTTCAATGTTTGATTTCATATGTATCTATCACACTTGTTACTTGGATTCATTCTTCAAACCTCTTTTACTCTATTCGGTTTAACTTGTCATATTTGTTTATACCTCTCCACGATTGCCACTCCATTAGTACCCTAATAAAGACCTCTTGATTTGTGGATGTATGTGTATTTTGTAGTGAATAAGTAGAAGATAAGAAAGCTTATGATAGTGCAATTTTCATGGGTAAAATTTGAGAGAAGCACATACCTTTTAAACACTTGAGTGATTGAGAGTACTTCCCGCGAGGTTCTATCAATTTGAATATATTCTTTTCAATTGAAGTTGCCTTTCTAATAGAGTCGAGATGCATAGAGATAAGAAGTCATGAATGTTATGATGTCTTGTAATCACCTGTAGCTCATGTTTTCTTTGCATTTCACTAATTTCATTGGAAAGCACTTCTTCGAGTCAATAATTTATGCTTGTATTCCAATTTTGCCCACGACGTGCAAAAGGTATGTATGGGGGGATTTGATAAATACAAATCATACACAATAATCATCCCTCAAATTTAACCTTTTAATAAATCTTTTGTGCTTAATTAACAAGTCATAAGCATATTATGCCAATTCAAGTTCATATTGGGCTTAATTACATTTTTCATCATATTTGAAAAATTGACCGTTTTCGTATTTCAAGCATAACTCGAGTTCTAGACATCTAAAAATTATGCACTTTATATAGTAGGAAAGATAAAAGAAATACCTACAACTTTGATGAAGAACTCAAAAGCTAAATCGTATGTCTAGTGGGTCACAATGGGCTTGGAAGACAGAATAGTCAGCATTACATGAAAACCTGACCAGCACTCAATGGTTGGGGTATAATTTGGACTAGAAACCTCTTTTTGGGCTCAAACCAATGAATTTTTAAAGCTAAGATCCAGGGCTTGATTTCATCTGTAGACAACTTCCTTGGATTCTCCCATCTAGATGATGCAATGCACAATCAAGTGGGAGTCAAGTCGGTGAATGATAGCTAGGATGGGTGAATAATTCAAAGTAATGAACAAATGCATTAGGTAATTGATCAAATAAGTCCATTTATGGACAAAACATGTTTAGTCATGGCTGAGTGATCATCTTTGGAATGACATCTTTTCCCATCCTATAAATAGGAGGGCTTGCCAGGGATAAGATCACCCAAGTTGTAGTAGAAATTACTAAGAGTTTCATTTACTTTTGTTCATATTTCTGTAAATTCTTCAAGGAGTCAGGCTTATTTTCATCTTGGTTTTGAGGTTTGATCTTCATTTACATGTTCATTGAATTACATCTACCTTGTTTTTCTACTCCACTTGCTTCAATTTCATATTTCTTTGATCAAAGATTGATTGGTTAACATGTTTTGGTTATAAAAATTGTTATTGATGTATGTTGTACTCTTGATTGGTTCATCATCATCCAACAATTAAAAAACATAGAGTAAGTAAATGAATTGAAGATGTTCATTTAATTATTCACTTCAATTGGGTTCCGATTATAAAATTAATTTGGAACTAACATAAGATTTGATGGTTATTTGATCTTGTTAATCTTAATCAATTGAATTCTGGAAATTATTTCAGTAGTGAATCTGGGGATCATTGTAGAGGTTCCATATGATTCTAAGTTGATAGATTTAATCTCTTGAATGCATGTTATTAATAACCAATGATTAACCATGAAAATAGCCTCTGAATTCCTTGGATTGATGTTGTCTTGAATTGATTCAACCTTTGCTTTTAACTTGATCTTTGTTTTCTTCAGTTTATTCCAATCAATCAAACCCCTACAAAGAAGGATTAATTTGAGTGGATCTTCAGGGTTCGACCCGATTTGTACCATTCTACTACAAGTAGTTTGCAGATCGGAGAATTATAATTATAATTTTGTGCAGGTTCGACAATTGTCACCATCAATCTCCTTGGTATGAAATTTTACATGTTTATCTACCTCTTGAGAACTTTTATTCATCAATAAAATTCATTATTTATAAAACTCCAATGATCTTAGAGTATTTAACACCACTGCATAATATCTAGGCTCTAACTCAAGACTACTTCTTAAGATGAACCACCCCTTTATTAGTTTATCCATGCACTTGGTGGTCTCTGTGTGAAGAGGGTGGGGATCATGTTACATTAGGAGTAGCTCTTGTCCAAGTTTTTTTGCTTAATAACTTTTATGAACCTTGAATTTCATCAATACAATTGTTGGATTGAATATTGGTCAACTTTTACCAAAATTAATACAATTTAAAACTAAATGAGACTTCGCTGGTCAACTTTATTTTAATGTATAATAAAAATTTGGCTTAAATATGTTTTTGGCCCTTACAAAATTAGCGAATTTTGTGTTTAGTCCCTCATTAATTTTTCACCCAAGTTTAGTCCCTGGAAAATTTTCCGTCACTAACTTTAATCCCTGTCGTGAAATGCCTCTGTTAAGTTATGAGTTGGCAGTGCTGACATGTCATTTCTTCATTAGCTGGTTGCCAGGTTGTAATTTTTATTAATTTTTTTTACTGGGAAAAATACTAAATTATCAAATTAACATATTTAATAGGGAAATTAAATCATTTTCAGAACCCTGTAAGTTGAGAAGACTCTTCACTTTCAACCCTCTAAAAACCTAACCTTCCATCTACTCATACACAGAGAGTGGTTCGAACGATGAGTAGTGTTGCTCTTCGTTCTAGTTAGGTTATTTTCGTTCAGTGATTTGGTGTGTGTCCTGGCTCATTTAAGTCTTGCGGTTGTGAGGTTTTCGAAGCGGTGATGCTCCGTTGCTGGTAGGAGCGTGAGGCGGTGGGTTGCTTGTCGGTGAAGTTGGACTGTTTGGAAGAGCATTTTGACAAGGTATTAAATATTGTCCTCTACTTTATTTTGCTTGGATGTGGGGATCGATTGCTTGGTTTAATATTTTAGGGTTTTTTGCTGATTCTTTTGGTCTACTTGGCATTGTGTGCATGTGGGGTATGGGTATTATATTGTGTTGTTTATTTTGAAAGCATGTGGGGTCAAACGAGTGTGTGGGTTACTGTTACCATGAATTGTTTAATGAATATTTTCCACATATGCTACAGGGATACAGTTTTCACACTTGTATTCCATCATATGGGGAAGTTTTTAAGGAAACCGATTGTGCACTATTAGGGGGTGAGGTGCATGCATTCCACAATTTAGATGTTGATACATGGTCGTACTTTGAAGCCATTGGACTACTCAAAGACATAGGTTACAATAGCCCTATGAAACTATGGTGGAAATTCAAGGGTGGAAAAGTGCAGAATAAATGGAAAGAGATGAAGGTTGATGATGATGCAAATGAAGTTTCAAGTTATGCTGAGTTAAAGAAGTGTGAAGTTCATTTTTATGTGGAGAACTCTGTGAATCAAGCCATTGTTACAGAAGTTCCCAAGCAACTTCCTTACCACAGGGATGATGGTGGAGTGACTGGAGGGGCAGGGGAAAATGTAGCAGGGGTTGCAGGGGTTGCTGAGAATGAAGGGGTTGCTGAGCAGGTTGATACTCCTGGGAAAGGCGTTGCTAGGAATGAAGGGGTTGCTGAGACTGAAAGGGTTGCTGAGTATGTTGATACTCGTGGGAAAACGGCTTGCTGAGAATGATAATGTGCAAGAGGAAGATCCTAACAACAGTGATGAATCTTTGAATAATTTACACTTTGATAATAGTGAGGAGGAAAGGGATTTGAGCTTAAGTGATGGCTTTAGTGATTTAGATGAGCCTGCAGTTGAAAATGTTAATGATGTAGCTGAGCCAAGTAGGAAGAAGAATAAATTGAAGAAGAAGAAGAAATATAACAATGTAAGAGTTAATAGGGGTGGAAATGAAAATGTGGTAGGTGGTGATAGAAATGGTGATGGAAATGTTATAGGAGATCAAGGTGGAGAGGTCATTGTGGCAGAAACATATATGCCAGAAAATGTGGATGGGATGCATGGCATGGAGGAAGAATATATGAGTGAAGAGTTGGAGAGTTGTGATGAATCTGACTGTGAAGAGAATGATAGGCCTAGGTACCCAAAATTTTGAGAGGAAGATATGTGCAGGCAGTTTAGATTCTAGCTAGGCATGGAATCTCTAGCTTGAAACAATTTAAGGATGCCATTCTAGAGCATTCAATGTTGAATGGAAGGCAAATTAGATATGTTAAAAATGATACAGTCAGGGTGAGGGTGGCCTATAGTCAAAACTGTGAGTTCACTATGTTGGTGAGTAGAGTAGGGAGGAGCACAACTTATCGAGTAAAGACATTGGTTGGAAGACATACATGTGGGAGGGTCTTTGACAACAATAATGCAAAGGCTGGTTGGGTGGCCAAAGCAGTGGTGAATAGATTAAAGTCTAACAGTAAGGTGACTTTGAAGGAGGTGGTTGAAGACACCAGAACTACATACTCCACTGGGATTACCATTTCCCGAGCTTTCAAAGCTAGACATATTGCTAGAGGAGTTGTTGAGGGAGATTCCAAAAAACAGTACACACTGTTGTGGTCTTACAGTGCTGAATTAAGAAGAGCATGTACTGGAAATACATGCAAATTGGATTTCATTATACCTGCATAGTTGGAGAGACCTGATGAAGAAGAGAGGCCAGCTCAGAACTTGCAACCATGATTCGGGAGATATTACATGTGCTTGGATGGTTGCAAAAGGGGATTTATAGCAGCTTGTAGGCCTTTCATAGGGGTGGATGGTTGTCACCTCAAGACAAAATATGGAGGTCAGTTGCTGATTGCAGTTGGGCGAGACCCAAACGACCAATATTTCCCGTTAGCATTTGTTGTAGTTGAAAGTGAGACAAAGGAGAGTTGGAGGTGGTTCTTAACCTTGCTACTTGAGGACATTGGAGATGTCATGACAAACAGATGGGTCTTTATCTCTGACCAACAAAAGGTGATGTTTATCTATCTATGTTGTTTTATTCATTAAATATGTGCCAATCTTACATACTCATAACTGTTATTAGTGCTTATATTCACAAGGACTTATACCTACATTTGAGGATCTACTCCAAGGTGTAGAGCACAGATTTTGCTTAAGACATCTGTACAACAACTTCAAAAAGAAATTTGGAGGAGGGACATTAATGAGGGATATAAGGATGGGAGCTACTAAGGTAACCTATGTTGAAGCTTGGGATGAGAAGATGGAACAGATGAAGGCATTAAACAAGGATGCTTATGACTGTCTCAAAGCAATCCCACCTCAGTCATGGTGCAAGCATGCTTTCAGCTACTATCCACGGTGTGAAGTGATTATGAACAACCTAAGTGAGGCTTTTAACTCTACTATACTTCCTGCTAGAGATAAGCCAATAATTACTATGTTTGAGTGGATAAGAACTTATTTAATGAGTAGATTTGCAACTTTAAAAGGAAAATTAGAAAAATATCTTGGTAATATCATGCCCAAACCCAGGAAGAGGTGGACAGGGAGATTGAGATGAGTGGAAACTGGTTTGCCACTTGGGCAGGTGTATTAAGGTTTGAAGTAACTCATAGTATGTTTATTGACAAGTTTGTAGTGGACTTGAACAAACATTCATGTTCTTGTAACTTTTGGGAACTTGTGGGGATCCTATGTAGACATGCAGTAGTTGCAATCACCTATAAAGGAAATAACCCAAAGGATTATGTTCATAGATACTATAGGAGGGAAACATATGATCTGTGTCATAGCCCTGAAATATCCCCCATAAATGGTCAAAACAAGTGGCCCAAGACACAAGATCCTGTTATTTTGCCACCATCCTACAAAAGAGGTCCTGGGAGACCTAAGAAATTAAGAAGAAGAGAGGCAGATGAAGACCCTAATCCAACAAAGCTTAGGAGGACACATGCCACAAATAGATGTGGAAGGTGTCATCAATATGGTCATAACACTAGTGTGAAGTCTATAAATCAGTTTGAACATTCAAACTTGACTCAAGACTTAGAATCCTTAGGTTTTAATGATTAACAAAGAAGATTATATAAGCAGATTCTACTGAGAAAGATATCAGTTTGTTGATTGTGTTTCAGGTTGGAATATCCATCTGAAGTAAGACAGTTCAAAAGAAGATCAATTCAGAAGAAGAAGATCAGATTAAGAAGAGAAGAACAAATGCAGAATCTTAAAAGAAGAGAAGACTTGTCTATCTGAAATGTACTCTTTATATGAAGACCTGAAGACTAAAGTAAAATGTCAACTGTCTGAAGACCTTAAGACGATCTGATGATTTGAAGACTATCATCTGAAGAGAAGAAAAGAGTAGCACAAAATCTGAAAAGAAGAAAAGTATAACACAGAGTCTGAAGAGGAGAGAAGACTCGTCTATCTGAAGCATTTTCATTGTCTGAAGACTTGAAGACAATAATGAAGACTTGACTCCATCTGAAGAGCGGTTATCATCTGAAGATATAAAGTTGATCTGAAGCATTCTATGTATCTGAAGAATGAATGTGTCAGAATCAAAGTTTGACCTATTGAAGACGTTTCTACGTGTGAAGAACACTCTACCCAAGAAATACATCATAAGAGTCAAAACCACTTTCTTGCCTCGATCAAAAGCTCTTCACAAATAAGGAAAGTCTGCAACGCCTGCTGCACCTGCAACAAAAAAGCATTGTATGCGCAGACCTAATGTTGCCCAGAACGCATCAGAAGACTGAACAAGAAAATGACGAGAAAGATGTTTGAACTAAAACATCCATTTGTATCTCAGAAGAATAGGAAGATAAAAAGAAGAATAGATCTGCGATCGTCTGAAGAAAAGAAGAAACATCTTGCCAGAAGAAAGAAGCTTATTGAAAGCATCTCAATCTGAAGAATTAAAATAAGCTTGAAGCTATCATCTGAAAGAAGCATATGTTGAAGCTGAAAACATCAAGCTGAAACAATGCAACCATCTGAAAGCTTATCAACCTTCTGAAAGTATGAAGATTGAATTTACTAAACATATACTCTATGAACAGAATGACTTGACTGTCTGAAGTAATAAAGACTCTCAACTCTCTGACTACGTGGACAAATTTCAACATAGAAGAAGTCACAACAGAAGCTGAGACCATATGATTCAACGGCTATAATATCATATGTCTTTATTCATAAAGGAAATAGCAACAACAACTATTGTCCTTAGGACAAGACACCTCACTCAAAGAAGAAAGAGGAAACTGTGTCAGGAGCAAAAGAAAAGGAGTATATACAAATAAGCAAAAGGACAAATCCAACGGATACCTAGTCATACATACTCTACAGAAGAAAGCAGAAGAAAATCAATAGAGAGAAGAAGAAGCATAAAAATATCAAGGAAATCTCTCAAAGGAGCTCATCTATAGAAGTGTCAGAACAAGATCGTCTGAACACTTATTTTGCTTAAGAAGAAGCAACCATTTGAGAAGCTATTACACAACTGCTATATGAGCCACATCATCAACATCTCAAACAACCATCTTCAATGGCTTTATTTCATCAGAACATATAAATAGCCTCAAGATTGAATTTGATGATGTTGGCATTTCTTGCTAGCCAGAGGCAGTTGCCATGCCAGGCAATTCCTCGGAATGAAAAAAATAGAAGTGCTGCCATGTATTATCATATTCATCCTTAACCCATGGCATATCACTGATTACGCAGAAGAGTTTGGTTCATAGGAAATCAATTATCATATTCAACCAATCTTCTGAAAATACAGAGTTGAATTAGAGCTTAGAAGAAAATACATTCTTTGTAAAACCTTGTACATAGATTCATTCATTGTATCCTGAGTAGTACTCAGTTAACCTCTAGTACAGGAAGAGATTAAGTTTATGTTTCGTGGAAACTTAAACTTAATTCAGTTTGTAAACACTATATGTGTCTGAGAGCCTGAAGAGGCTTGGTGGAAGAAAGAATACTTATTGTTGAGCCTGGAGAGGCTTGTCTGTAAAATAATACTTGCTATTGAGCTTGGAGAGACTTGTCTGTAAAACAATACTGCATATGTTGCCTAGAGAGGCAGTTGAAAACAAAGGAATACTTGTTGTTAAGCCTGAAGAGGCTAGTGTAAAAGAATATTTGTATCTGAGTTCAGATAGTGAAAATCCAGTGGTTGTTTGCCCTGGGACTGGATGTAGCTCACTGGGTTAGTGAGTGAACCAGGATAAATTCTTGGCTAAGTTCTCCTTCCCTTAAACTCTTTTATTTTAGCTTCGTATTTACTGAGGGGATTGAAAAGTATTTTCTATATCAAACTCTAAGTCAACAATTTCAATAAAATGAGTTTTCAAAGATAAATTAACCTTAAGTCTCTCTCATATCGTTTGAAGCATTACAGAGAATGTACTTTGAAGAACCTCTGAAATAACTCTTTGAAGTGAGTCTGAAAAGAACTCAATTCAGAAGTAAGAAGCAAACTTCAGACGATCATCAGTCATCTGAAGTAATTCAGAAATAGTTCTAAAGAGATTTTTTTGTAATAATCTTCAGAAGATACTTTGAGATGTTTTTAATTAATTCAGTTTCTATCTGAAACCAACTTAATTAAATGTTTATTCAAAACCATCTTAAGCTTTTAATAGAAAAACTATCAATTTTATCTTTCTTATCTTCCGCACGGTTTAATTAACTCTGATCTTAAGTTTTACTTGAACTTGTTTTATTTTATGCACTGGTTTATTTCAAGATTTCCAGAATTACTCAAAAAGTTTAAAACACTATTCAACCCCCCTTCTAGTGTTTCCTGTGGTTTTAACAACTAGGACCTGCAAAAATCCACCAATACAACCACCACAACCAGAACTTGAAGTCAATGATCAGCCTCCTGCTTCAAATGCTTCTCAGCAACATGCTACATAGGCTTCCCAGGCATGTGTTGCACCAACACAGAATACTCAACAACCTGGACCAAAGAAAAGGGTAATGATGTAGATAAATTAGTTACTTACCTATTTCAGTTCCCTTGACTATCTAATTAAGATATTGCTTTATCTGTATTTCTCTTTTTTGCCAGGGGAGCCCAAGATTAGAAACTGATGCATCTACTTCAAATACTACAAATGGGTCTGTAACACACACATTTTTGCTTGTATGCTTTTCTATTGTGTGATTTAGTGAATTTTGAGTGATTAAATATTTTTAATCATCAAAATTGGTTTAAATAAGATTAGGAATGAATTTCTTATTTTTCTAGAATTTTTGGGAATTTTTGGTAAAATTTGGAATTTTGGTACAAAATTACCATTTTACCCCCACTCCTTTTGGAACTGGGCCCAAACACCCTTGATCTGAACCAGAAAAATCTGCAACATTTTATCAAAATCCCTCATTTATACCCTCTCAAAACCGTGTGTGAGTGTGTGTGCATGTGGGAGAGATGTTAGCTTCCTTAACACACTTCCTTAAAGTCAAAAAAGTAAAGGAAAAGGCTTATGGTTCCATAACCTCACTAAACACTTGTCCACCTTATTCTAACCTACATGCAAAATTAGTTTTCCTTCTCCATTTTCCTCTCCAAAGTCGTGAAGCCTTTCTTCCTCTTCTCTCCATTCTCCATTTTTCTCCTTCACTTTCTAAGTTAAAGGTTTCATTTTTTAACCTTAAACTTCAAAATATAGCCTACATCCTTTGAGAAAGATTGCTTGGGAGATCAAGAGGAGCTCAAAGAGAGAAAAATATTTGAAGTTGCTACATTTTTTCAAGAGTGATTTTCCTTAGGTAAACAGGGGGAGAACCTTGAACTCTAGTAGGATTGGTGACTAGAGTAAAAGGATTACCCTTGATCCTTGTCCCTAACCCTTTTTCCTTTTAAAAATGAATTGTTGGAACCTATTTCATTGAGGAAATGGTTCAGCCATATGTGGCTGATTGTGTATGCATGTTCTAAAACCTTGTTTGTTGGTAAAAATGTGTTTGTGTGATGATTTTGAGTGCATGCAAGCTATGGTGTCGATTGAAATTTTTTCTCTTTTTCCCCTAAATAGGTTCGGCCAAATCATTTTTGTGGGGATGCATGTCTTTAAAAATTTATTTGATGCTTGAAATATGTTTATATGATGAATCTAAGCACATGCAAATAGTTGTTTGAAATTATGAAATTGATTGGTGTGATTGGATCATCAAAAGTGACACTTTTTGGACTTATTTAAAAATATGAACTTTATGATGATGTTTGGCATGTTTGGATGAATTAGCATGGAATTGTTGGCTTAGAATGCTTGTAGATGATTATACTTGAGTTTGGTAATTTTTGGAATTTATTGAATTTTTGGTGTTCTTGATGACATTCATAGTGTTCATCATGTTCTTGATGTTCTTGTTCATATTCATGAGAAACTCATGAAAAGAATTTGTTTGATCTTGAGATGATGATGAGGAAAGTGTTAATGTGTTTATGGGCCTTAGTGGCCCAATAAGTTAAAAAGGGTAACCATTTAAAGTGATAAGTAAAATTAAAAGAAAACAATTTTTGGGTAAAATATCAAAGTTAAATTCGGGTACAAAAATAAACCCATCTAAAAGTCACCTTAAAATTCATAAAACTTGATGGTGATGTGAGAAAATGGACCCTTATGGGTTACCTAATCATTGGGCCTCTAGTTTAGGCCTAATGCCTCAAAAACAAATCCATAAAACTCACCTTAAGGCCAAACAAAAATAGTGAATGCACATTGGGCTTGGATTGGTGTTGGGCTCCAACTCTAATCCTACCTATCAAGATCAAGACTCAAAGTTTAATTAGTGGGCTTATTAATCCAACTCACTCAAGTTGACCAAGTCAATTCACTTAAGTTAATTAAGTAAGGAAGAATTAATTAAGACTAATTTTAATTAACCCTAATGAAGATTAATCTTAATCTTGATCATTAATCACTAATGAGGTATTAATAAGGTGATTAAGACTTAATGGTGATTAAGAAATAATTAATTGTGAATAACCTTAATCAAGTATAATTAAAAGCTTAATCCAAGATTAAGGGATAATTAGGAATTAATTAGGATCTTAAGTAAGGATTAAAACTTAATTAAGAAGAATTAGGCTTAATTATAGTCTAATTAAGGAAAAATAATTATGATTAAGGGTTAAACTTAATCCTAATTATGCATACAAGGTAAATTAAGATAGGTAACACTATTCATAAGACACATCCATAAGTCTTAGTAAGCTATAGGGCTTAAGTGAAAGTGATCATTGATTTTTTAAAACACATAAGTACAATTTATCTAAAAACTTATAATGAACACAATCTTCTTGCATAAGACTTGAGAAGGTTAGTGAGAGAGCGCGGATTTAACCCGAGATGGGGTTTGGTTCTCCTTGTGAAGGAAATACAATGAATCAGAGCCTTGCCGCGGGGAGTGGTTACGTGGAAGGATTCAATGGGCTTTGCCTGTAAGGATGTGTATGCTGAGAAGCATTGGATGTGTGACATGCATCATAAGGCATTGATGATATTCAAGGTTGAAAACCTTACGACCAAATATGGCAGTGACACTTTGGTACAGTGTAAAACTGGTTGGGAAGGGTGCACTGGGTTTGACAAAGAACTCCAGCGGGTCCTGAAATTGGACGCCAGCCCTGAGGATAGTTGAGTTCCAGAAAGAACATCAGGAGACGTAGGCTAGCTCCCTACCGTCGAGTTCGAAGGGGTACAAGCTTGACTATCCTGTCGCTCTCAAGGTTTCGGGGTCAGTTGAGATTGTCTGGAAGGTGTATAAAAGAATTTGGCCAAAAGAAAATATGAGCAAGGCTCTTTGTACCGGTGCTAGTACAGACCCTAACTCCTGATACGTTGTACATATAGGTCGGGCACTTGTTGTGTGCACTGTGGTGGTGATTTTCCCCGGGCCCTCATGCATTATATATAGTGTTATGATTACAAGTATGCAATAGGTTATGTGCATCATATTGACAATGTGTGTGTGTACTGTTTGGTTGAATTGTGTGAATTTTTATTGGGTGTGCTCTATACACTATATCCTATATCACGTGAGTTCATGCGATGTGTTCTCACCCTCCTTTTTGTTTGTTGGTTGGTTGTGTCTTTTTCTTTACATCATTAGCCGGCATCGGAGATTTACAACATGGCGTCGATGCGAGTGGAGCTGTGTTGGATGTCACGGGGTTCCTGGAGGGTGACAGACATACCTAGACGGTGTGTCTTCACCGGGGAGGTGCGTGTTATCATTACTCACCCCAGCCTCCCTCTGCTGCCTGAAGTGGATTTTGTTGTCCCTGTGATGCTCGAGTTTCAGACGCCACCTAACTTAGTGCGCCATACTACCTTTCGCCATTCTCGTCATCGTCAATCTTCTTCAGTGGCATCCCGTGCATCGCGAGTGGAAGATTTGGTCGGATCGGATTTTTCAAGGTACTCACCCGCTTCAGAGGCGTCTGGTTCTCGTCGTTCCTTGCGTTCTGATGCGCGAGATCGCCCTCTCTCAGATGCAATAGGGATGATCATTATTGACTCGTCAGATGAAGAGGACCCAGAGGAGGAACCAAAGGAGGATCCCTCTCTGCCAAGCGATGATGAGTAGAGTAGTTATGTTTGAGTCTCGTAGTGACAACTCTGAGTTTGTGACCTCTCTTTTGTATTTTGTTTGAGGTTACCTTGATTATTCGTTTCACTTCTAGAACTCATATTTTTATATTATGGTTTGTAAGCTCGAGGCGTACACTGGATTATGTTTGTATTCAAATGCACTGTTTATCTTACCTGTGGTGTATGTTAAATGTATGTATGTGGATGCAACGTGGTAAATGCTTTGACGCTTTTCAAAAATAAATTAACAAGTAAGGAAGGAATATTTTATAACACTTAAAATGGAACTAGAGATGTGGTGGGTTAATGGCTACTAATCTACTTTCAAAAAAAAAAAAATAATCCCGCATTTTTACCGATTTGTATAATACTTCTGTTGGTCACGTGCAACACATGTGGCGTTCTTAGTAGTAACTAAGGGTGTCACAGGGTCAATACAAAAAAGGGGTAATGGTGTTCCTAAAAAGCCATCACAGACTAAGAATAAGTTAAAAAAATACATCACTCATAATACTTATGTGGAAAAATTCTGCACAACTTGATGTTTGTAATTTTCACAGGGCAAGGGTAAAGTCACAAATTCTCAACCTCAACAAAACACTTCTCAAAATGTAATCAATCCAGAAGAGGCTGTTAAGTTACTGTATAGGGTAATGTTAGCTTGGGGTGAAGCTGTAGGGGCAAAGGTAACTGCAAGTGTCGGACTATTTCAAATACAAAAATGCATATTATAATGTACTTTATTACTCATACTATTTCTTTGGGTGACAGGATGCTATTAATGTTGCATTTAAGAATGCTGGAATTAATGAAGACCAAATTGGAAGTGTTCAACCTTCACCAGTTGCATCTGGTTTTGAAACAGCTGCTGCTACACTCAGGCACATTCATGAGTCATTTTCTGAAGGTTCTTTGAATGTGGGTGATACTCAGAGACATGCTAGTGACTTGCTTCAAACATTGAGCCATACTGCTGGTCTAACTATTCAAGGAGCAGGAGTGGAGTAATCTGTCTATGCACTTTCTCAATCTGCTGCAATATTAAGAGGACATCAAAATGGTGGTTGTGAGGATATACAAGGTGGTCAAGTTCCAGAGTCTTCTGCTCGTAGATCTGAAAAAAATAGAACTCTGGGACTCCTGTTCCTGCAAGATGAGCTGTTTGTCACATGGTTGAAGTGGGGAATATTTTGGTTTGGGAGCTTTTTTTTGGACTATAGTCACTGGCTCTTTATTTTGTACTATTCTTTTGTGGGATTGGATTGTAAAACCCCAATTATTTCGGGTTAAGGTGCATATGTAGGACACCTATTTTTAATTTTCCTTTGCATTGGTGCTTGAACCTTTTCTGTTATGAGTCTGATAGGTGAATTTGTAGGACACCTTTTATGGTATGGTCATGATATGATATTATGGTTATGATATGATATTTTGAGAGTTTAATTTACTCCAATTATACTTTTATAACTTCATTATAGGCTCCAATATGAGCCTATGTCAACTTGATTACAACTTCATTACAGATAGGTGAATTTGTTGAACACCATTAGAAGCTCTTAATTTACTTTGTCTACTACAACATTTCAAGCTTTTCATTCACTGTCATATATCTGTAATTTAAGTTCAATAATGCAATCCACAACAAATTAAAAGAATGCTAAATCATTAATAATTAAACAACAATGCCAATTACAATATCCCAACAACCATAACAAAAGAGAGGTCACAAACAAAACAGAAATTGAGCCATCAAGTTTCCTAACTACATTAACTCATTGTTCATATCAAATTAAATTGCAAGGACATTTCCCTACACATACAACACACACTATCAGTTTCAAAACCCAAGAACCCACAACAACACCTATAAACAGTTTTCCTTTCCTCCTTTCTGCATCAAGCTTATTCTTCAACTTCATAACCTTTGCCTTCTCCAATTCTACAATTTCTGCACCATCTACAATCGAAGCATCCATTTCAGCAGGAAAAACCTCTTCATTAGCCTACTTAAAATAACTACAACTCCAGTACAGACATCTCCAAAATATGCGTCCCGGGTTGGTGGAAGTCTTCAACTTGATCAACACCACATTTCCCCCACACCCACAAACTCTTTTTCTTTGAAACGCATGTGACGAAGATGAAGCAGAGTTCGAAGCCACATGCCTTTTCTCTGGTGCAGAGACAGACGACCTCATATCCCCTTGCTCAGTTGCTCATTTCCTCTCCGCTGCGGATTTCTTGTGTTGATGGGTTCCGATGCCTCCACCCCTTCTCACCTCCTGGATTTAGGGTTTTGATCGATAAGAAAAAGTATTTTTGTCATCCAAAATAATTAATGATTTACTGATATTTATAAAAAATGGAAAAAAATTCCAGTAAAAAAATTAATAAAAATTACAACCAGGCAGCCAGCTAGTGAAGAAATGACACGTCAGCACTGCCAACTCACAACTTAACTGAGTCATTTCACGGCAGGGATTAAAGTTAGTGACGGAAAATTTTCCAGGGACTAAACTTGGGTTAAAAATTAATGAGGGACTAAACACAAAATTCACTAATTTTGTAGGGACCAAAAACATATTTAAGCCTAAAAATTTTAAAATATGTGTAAATATTGATCATAAAATTATATACTTTCAAATGTTTGATTTATATACCTAAAAGTTAGTATGCTTAAGCAATATTTTAATATCAGATTATTCAAATCTGGTTATATTAATCAAATCTATATTTTATGAAGAATTATTATGTGAAATAACTTTACCAAGACTTATTTTTAGAATATTATATATATATATGGGAGATAGGATCAATTGACACCACGTATCAAATCTTTACACTTTCACCACTTAATATCTTTTTGCAATATGTGAAATTAATCAATCCAATTGATTAAAAGTTGGGTATATGGATCATGGTATGCTCTGGTATACGTAACCTGCAACTTCCATAAACTTCGGTTAGGAAGTTTTCTATTTTTTTATTTATTTAAGTGTGGGCCTATGCGGGTTGACCCACAAAATTCGTTAGTTAAACAAATTTACTTTTATGGATTTACAAACCAATATATTTACCCACATAAACAAACTACAATTTTTAGTTATTTTAAAGTGAGAAGAACGTAAATATAAGCAAAAAATAATAGCCAATATTTTTAATAAGAAATGAAAACATGTGGATCACCCCATTCAACCTGTAGTCATATGTGGATTGACCCGTTTAACTTGTGGTTCAGTGTAGACTTGGTTGGACTAGTATGAATTCACACTTTTACTCCAATTTGACAAGGCATAAAAATTGCTTCCTCATTATGTAGTTTATAGACTGAACATGAATTGTCAAGTAGAGGGAAAAGTTTTCCTCCTTTTCAATTCTCTCTGGAATATAGTAAGATGGATCCTTCTTTAATATCATGTACACAAAATTCTAAATCAATTATTTATATATAATTTTTAAACAAATGACCACCAAAATAGGGGGTTGGATTAGATTTTGAAAGTTTTTACAATCTTTGAAAATTTTAAATAGTGAAGTTCTCTATTGGTGATCGAATGAGAGTATCCATGATACTTAGAATTTACTTAAATAATGATAACAATGTTGACTACAAAAATTGTGAGATAAAAACTTATATGCAGTGCAATTTCACTAAGAAATAACAAAAACTGTACAGTGCATATAAAAGAAAGAGTAAGAAGATAGAACACCAAGGATTTATACTGGTTCACTCTTAACCATCGAGAGCTACATCTAGTCCTCATATCACCTTTGAGATTTTCTACTGTACTCTTGTGTTTCTCACAAACAATCAATAAGAATGTGATTTTCTTGTCTTCCTAAGCCAAAAAGCATACATGCCACACTACTTTTCCATAGATAACTTGTAGGATACCTCACCTACAACCAATATCCAAAGAGATACCTCGCCTTTCAATGATTTAAAATTTTCAATTATGTTGTTGTTACCTCTTGTGATATATCACACAAATTGAAAGCACAAAATATCTAAACTTTACATGTGAGAAATAACATAATTTCTTTTAAAAATTAGAAGATCTATGAATCTAAGTGATCAGTGTGTTAACAATTATTTTCTAAGTCAAAGATAAGATCCATTTTATAGGATATTCAAAGCTATAGTTGTCATGGTTTCATAACCAACATGTAACTACCTTAAAATTTAGTTATTTCCATTTCTAATAAGTTTTGTAATCAATTAAATCAATCTTATAATATATTATTTTGTTCATTTTCTTTCTTTTAATCAATTATATTCTTGTTGTAATCAATTAAGTTATTCATATTTCCACTTGAATTTTTCATTATATCAATTTAATTGATTAAATTTGCCTGATAATAATTAAACAGACCAAGCCGCTCAACAGGGGGCTTATAGCCTAGCCTGTTTAGTGCCTGGCCTATTTAAACCCTAAACCCTAACTGCCGTATATTATTTTTCTCTCTGTTTATTTTGTGAAAACCCTAGTCATCTGACTGCGTCCTCTCTCCCAACCCATCATCACTCATCTCCTTCCCAGTGATTTGTCGCTCGCCGCTTTGCTCTCTTCGCTCATTGCTCTCCGATCACCGGTCATCGCTTTACCTTTTGCGTCTGTATCTCACCTCATTTTCGGTTAATTCACTATGCCCTTTCCTCCACCTTTTGCGCCCCATCAGCCATCGTTTGCATTCACAGACACCGGTCCTATGCGTCGTTCCATTACGCTAGACTTCGGTCGCCCACCATTTCTACCCATCCCTCTTTGTCGATTTGATGCTATATCTCACTTTTTTCTAAAGTTGCAATTGTCTCAATTAATTTCCGAGTTTTGTCATTTTCAATCGATGCACTTTTTATAGAGTTTTTACTAATTCTATCTGTTTGTGTTGCTCTGTCTATTGCATTTTTGGTGATTTTATTGATTTTGCACCTGACTGCGGCCATGCACCACCATCTCAAGCACATCACTCCCATTGGCTGTGTGAGGTGCGACTGTCTTTGACTATTAGGATCTTCTTTTGTTGTGTCTATCCATAGAGTTTTTTTTCAAAAGTGTAGTATTTTTTTTTTCAAGTTTAAGATCTGATGATTTGGATTTGGGTTAATAAGAAATAATCCACTATGTATTTTTAAAAAAAAGTTACTAAAAAAGTTTTGAAAATTGTGTAAGGACACAAAACTGAGTTGGTCCAAATCTGACCTAATATTATGTTGTTAGTCTTTTTTCCTATCAGGCCTTTAAATAGGCTAACAAACTAGGCCAGGCTTCTAAAGAGGCCAAACTGGGATTAAAAAAACACCTAACATAGGTAATAGGCCATGCTTAGGCTTTGATTTTATAAAATAGGCCACACCTATTTAGCCAAAGCCTAATGTAACATCCCGAAAATTAGGACTCTAAGAAATGTAAGAGAAATCACAGGTTAAGGACTAAGTTCAGAGGGAGAGAATAAGAATTTGAGAAAGGCTATGGATTCTAGAGAGAATCCTAAATGTAAAGCCAAACATTATGTCACCGTTTCTAATAATAAATAAACTTAGGAGAAAGTTAAGCTACGACATGGGGAGTATGTTTTGAGTAGTGAGGAAATAGAGGAAAAACACTGTGATGAGCGTATTTTATTAGACACTTAGCGCCTGTAACTTAGCTTTATTGGATTGAATTGAGGACTTATATCGTTGCTCATTTGGAATGTACCACGTTGAGCTTCAATTAAAGTTGTAATTAATTTCGGATTTTAAGCCTAATGACCTTTGTGCACTAATTTGATAATATCTAGAGTTTTAGGTGGATGATTTAGATGATTCTGGTTGCATTAGAAAGCTAAGATTTGGGGCTTCAGTTTAATATGCTACATGATATAGTTACACTCTCTCATTTTCGCTCAAGCGAAGGATTGCTCGCTTGAGCAAAAATATCAACAAAAATAGAGGTTTGGAATGTTGTCATTTTCGCTTGAGCGAAAATTCCTTCGATCAAGCGAAAATTTGGCAGAATGCCACTGTCTTAATTTCGCTCAAACGAAAATATTTCACTTGAGCGAAAATATGTGCGAACCAGTTTTTAAAAACACTTAAATTTGGGCTTCTCCACCATTTTCTAACATTTTCACTCACTCTATACAGAGTTTAGAGAGAGGAGAACCCAATCCCTTGGAGTGAAGGAGGAGAAGAAGGAGGAGGAGGAGAAGAACACTAATTTCACCACCTCACCACCCATTTCTCTTCTCTTTGAGCTTGGTTTAGGTGAGTATAACTCACACACTCACTTTCATTCTTGCTTGAACGGTCTTCCATGATCCCTCTTCTCTAATCCCTCCCTATTCTTGCTTGTATGTGGTTATATGATGATGATTAATTTGTTGTCTAGGGCTTGGTTGATTATTGACAATATGAATTGAGGATTTACATGTCTAGCCTTAGGGTTCACATTCATGGGGTTTTGATAGGGTTTTTTTGGGTTTCTTCATAAGTCCATCTTAATCCCATGTAAATATCATGTTCATATCATTGTCAAAATTAATTTAAGCACTCATGTTTCATGGAATCAAGTTAAGTTAAATAACCTCATGTTTGGCTTTGGCCGTCCCAGGTCTTGGACCATCATGTTAAAGAAAACAATTTTGGCTTCGGCCATCACTGGTCTAGGACCATCATGTTAAATGATTAAAATTAAGTTTCAGCCTTCAGGTAATAGCGCTGACGTATGTCCTCAAGGATGACGTTCCTTGTAGTTTGAGCTCAGGTCTAACTGCATGTCAAATGATAAGACCTCTGTTGTTGTGTTTAGCACCTCATGTTATAGTCATAGTATCAAGCTCTTCACTTTAATCACATTGTGTTCAAATTGTCCCAAGTTCTTCATTTAATCATGTATATGTTTTGTAATAACCACAAGAAACACTAGAAGGGGGGTTGAATAGTGTTTTAAAATTTTAAACCAATTTTATGAAAACCTTTTCTCAAATGATATCAAATGAATTTTAGCAAGTTATTATGAAAAACTTAGTTGGGTGATAAATAGATTATCAGAGTTATGCGGAAGTTAAAAACATTCGTTTTCATAAACTTGTTGATTTTTAATAAAACAAATGAGTGTTCTATGGACACTTCAGATGGTTTGATAAAACATTTCTCAACACTTAGTTTAAATAATGATTTCAATTATGTAAAGCAGGTTGTTCTTAAATGTTTTTCATTGACATACAATTGATTTGTTTATTTACTGAAAAATTATGTTTATAGAGAACTTGTTGAACCATATCAGAGGGTTCAGTAGATACTCCTTTTATAAAACTCTTCTTGCTTAAGTTTTACTGTGCAAAATATAAATTTACCTTTCAGACCCTCCCTTAGTTATTAATAAATAAATAATAACAGAATGTAAAGAGTTAAGGGTAGAGAGAAATTTACACAGAGAATTTATACGGGTTCACCCACTAACTCAGTGAGTTACATCCAGTCCCAGGGCAAACCACCACTGGATTTTCCACTATCTGAACACAGATACAAGTATTCTTTTATCCCAGCCTCTTCAGGCTTACCAAGTATTCTTTGTTTTCAACTGCCTCTCCAGGAAACTCAGTGCAGTATTATTCTTCTCAACCTCTCCAGGCTGAACAAGTATTCTTTGTTATCAACTGCCTCTTCAGGCAACTCAGTGCAGTACTATTTTTCTCAACCTCTCCAGGCTGAACAAGTATTCTTTGTTATCAACTGCCTCTTCAGGAAATTCATTGCAGTATTTTTCTTCTCAACCTCTCCAGCCTGAACAAGTATTCTTTTCTATCAAGCCTCTCCAGGCTCTACCAAGTATTCTTTTATATCAAGCCTCTCCAGGCTCTACCAAGTATTCTTTTCTATCAAGCCTCTTTAGGCTCTACCCGAGTATTCTTTCTTTCTCCAAGCCTCTCCAGGCTCTCAAAGTATTGTTTCTTCCACCAAGGCTCTCCAGAGTATTACTTCATCCAACGAGCCTCTCCAGGCTCTCATACACTTAACGTGTTTACAATTAAGAATAGAATTTAAGTTTCAGCGAAACTTAAATTTCAGTTTTCTTGTACATATTGAGTAAAACTCAGAATACAAAGATTGAATGCTAAGTACAAGGAATGACAGAGATACAAATGTATAAATTTAGGCTCTAATTAATCTCTGTAGGTTCAGAAGGTTGGTTGTATATGATTTGTATTGAGCTTGGCCAATTTCTTCTGTGAGCTTGATTTGTGCCATGATTTAAGGATAGATGATTTGATATCCATGGCTGACTTCCTTCTTTCTTCCTCACTTGAGGTATCTCTGGGATTTCTCCCAGTTCTTATATGTGCTCTTTCTTTCTTCTAAGACCAGAGGCTCGAGGTAAAAAGCTCTTCGGCCTTTTTTTCTTCGAAATACATCTGCGGCTTTCTCTTCAAAGAAGAAGGCTCTTCTCAATTTCACATTTCAGGCTATTTATATGTCTTGATAAAATATAGCCGTTGAGAAGTATTTTGACTTTACCGTTGAGAAAGTATGAGTGAGGTTCTTCAGACCGTTGTGAGAGTAACTTTCTCAAGCAGTAGCTTCTGAGATTAAGCAGATTAGGTGTGTAGATAAATTAATTCTGACACACTGCAGATAAGCTTTTATGTGAGAGATTATCCTTGATCTTCAGTAAGTTGATGTTTCTCTCTCTTGGTATTTCTTCTTTTCTATTCTTTCTTCTTCAACTTTTCTCCGAGAGTGAAATTTCCACTTCAGCAAGTTGGCTTAGCTTCTCTGTAACGCCCTAATTTTTGGACTAAAAAATAATGCCCGTTGGAGACACTATTTCTGAACTCCTTGAAATCATTTCGTTAAATTTCCGATATCGTCATACATTTGCTTAAACTTTCCAACGATTAGCTTAAGCCAAAACAAAACAAACGTCAAGACTTTAAATAGGTATGAAACCTACTTAAGTCCAGGGAAGAATTCACACTTAGAGAAGTGTGATCCAATAAACGCATACCGAAAATCCGGCAGAGTCTCCCCTAAAAACCGGGCAATTACCAGAAATCCAGCTTAACCTGAAAACCAGCAAAAACCAGTACAATTCAATATCATACATATCGTAAGATTAAAACTAGGCCTCAGTGGCCAACTCAGAAATAATTACACTTACATAATTTACATCAATCCACTTCAGTGAATAACCAAATAAACAACTATAAATACTCTAGGAACTACTCCTATTACACTAATCTCCCTGCTGAAAAAGACTCAGTTCCATCCTCACCTGAACTGCCTCAACCTCACCGGAGGTACCTGCATCACTAAAATATGTCCCTGAAACGTGGGGTGAGATAATAATCCCAGCGAGTACAACTAAACATGCATATATAGTGGGAAGGCAGACAAAACATCACTCATCAAATAACACATAAATCTCAAATAGATAATAGTAGCTAAATTCTATAATGACATATATAGTAATACCTAAGACGTGTATAGTTAGCCAATTAATACCAAACATAAAATAATATGTTAGTCAGGAAGTATTTTCACCCAAATACCAAGGGTTCTTATCGCTTTAACATAAGTGAGCGCTCGGCCATGTGACCAAGGACCGTCGTCCAAGGCCACCCTGATTAAATTTTATTAGCAAACCACATGTACTTTATCTCATTGAGGAATCCCGATTTAACTCCTTGGTCGTGGAGTAAATGGAATCACCTCTCTTATAACTTATTTGGTCCGAAGACCCATGACTTAACTTTTTACTCACAACGCAAAGGTCGGCTTGAATTAACTCGCGGTCGAAACCGGTATACATGAATTGATAGTTAAAATTAGAATTTCGAACATTTCGAGTGTTTCGAGACTTTCGTAAGTTTCGTAACTTCGAAATTCAATAGTTTTACAATCGATCCAAGCATAATCTAATCAATCTCATTACAAACATTATAATTCTATTCAATTTAATCACATAGAAAGGGATTCAAGGGGTAGGGTTCATACGATGAGCATTTCGTCAATTTCGCTACTTTCGTAAATTTCGCTACCCTAAGGTTTTCCACGAAAATCACCGATTAAACTACTCCATCTTACACCATTATCATCAATTCGACCACAATATACATAGAGAAAGGGAATCAAGAGAGTAGGGTTCATACAATGGGGAGAAATCAAAATAAGAGAAAGGTGTGAGTGTGTGAGTTATACTCACCATTTTCTTGAAATTCACAAGAGGAAATGATGAATTGAAGGTTCCTTTGATGAATCCTAGCTTCAATTCTCCTTAATCACATCAAAATTCCACTTTCTCTCTCTAGAACTCTTTCTCTCTCTAGGGTTCGAATGAAGAAGAAGAACAAGTGAGTTTTCTGATTTTTGCATGTCCAAGTATTTATACTGGACAGCTGGTAATCGATTACAGTACTGCTGTAATCGATTACCAGAGGTAAAATTTACACAAGAAAACGTTTCTGGGAAACTGGTAATCGATTACAACATTTGGTAATCGATTACCTAAAAACTAGTTCTCTGGTAATCGATTACACCCTGTGAGTAATCGATTACCAGAACCCAATTTTCTCAAGTTCACTAAGTTAAAGCATAAACTTGGTTTTAACCTATAATTTCACAATTTACCTTTCTTGATTTACTAATACATAATTCTCTTGTTTTGATACCTAATGAAATTATTAAAGCTCCCAATTTGCGGGATGTTACATTATCTCTCTTTTCTTTTCACTGCGTGAAGTCTGTGGACAAAAGAGATGATTTTTAGCCATTCTGCTTCTTCTTTATCCATAGTGAAGTCGTGTTGCAGAGTTTATACAGAAGTAGGTGTACAGCAGCGCTGACCTATCTTTGATGTCAGGTATATGCACTAGAGACATATATGTTTTTGAAACATCCATCACTTGTATCATATTATTTTATAAAGGCAATCTTATTCTTTTAGAATATAATTATTGTCCTTAGAATAGTAAGCTTAAACTTCATAAGAAATCAAGTAGAAGACTTGATCGTGAGATCTTGTGAAGAACTATTCATAAATAGTCCCTAGTCAAGTATCATCTTAGGACAAAGATGCATTTAGACTAGTGTGTGAGTTCATTGATGATCACATCTCACAGATCATGGATGTGAGATATCATGTGCTCACATAGGTACACATTAAGAGTAATGGTGTACTGGACAGACCCACCTTAAGAACATTGCATGGATTGTTACATAAGTGTCATGAACGTTTCTTAAATTGATAAATGTTATATAAAGTCCTTTGACCTGAAATCACTACGATTCCTACATAAGGAAATATGTGTTTTGAATATCATCAAACGTTGCCTGTAACAGGGTGATCATAAAGTTGGTATTTGGACATATAATAAATTACGTGGAGGAATGTGAGTGCCCTAGATGGGATTTTTCCCTCCTATGTAACATGAGTTATATCTGTAGGCCTCTTGATAAAGTGAGACTGAAAAATGCATGGCCATGCACAGGAGGATAAACATGAAATGTTTATTTTCTGTACAGTCTACTTAGGGATCAAGAAAACATAAATTGAACTATACAAGGTTGATACAATCCATACCCTTGTGTTCAATTAGATATTTGGACAAAGGGACATATCATATAAATTATCATAAAATAGGATTCGTCAAGTTGTTGATATTCTCAATATTTGGATAGTGATGTATTGCTAGATGCCGCTCACTATTTATGATATTAAATATAAAAGAGTTTTATTTTAATATCATAACCAAATATTAAAAGCCTATTGGGTCACACGCATACAACATGCCACTAGGAAATGATAATAATTCTAATTTAATTAGAATAATAACACAATGGTCCAGGCCCATAAGTGTGAAGGTTAAGTGAGTGAGGGGGTAAAACCCTAGCCACTACTCTATAAATAGAGCATGAGATGCACTACCCTATACACATGAGCAATCGCTTCTTACTTTCTAAGGCTACTAGCAGAGCTGAGGAGGGTTTCCTAGTTTGGCTGTTGGCATGGATACCAATAGAGACGTGGCTACTCTTTCCTCGTTTGTAATCCTAATAAGGTACGACCTTTCGTTTTAATACCTTTTATGTCTTGATTTGTGTTTTCGCAAAACGATTATATCAAGGGAGGAGAGTGAGACATTCGCTCACCCTACTCTCCCCCTCAATGAGTTTTAATAGTATCTCTTTTCTTATTTGATTGTGAATTCAACATACTACTTGTGGGAGTGTGATTCTCCCTCTCAGTCATCAATATTAATCTTCTCTCTTTTGATTTGAATTTAATTTTAAATGCTAATTCTAAATTTTGAAATTTATTAAGATTCAAAATCTTATCCTATATAACCACAAGAGGTTGCTCGATTGGAGCAAGATGGTTTCGCATCTGATAGGTCGCAGATTCAAGCTCCCACTCGTCTCCTAGGGCTTGGGTAAGGTAAATGTAAGTACCTCTATAAATGCTCTTTGAGCCCGAAGGTTTTCCCTCTTAGACTGAGGCACTATCCCCTAATCCTAAACTTTTAAACAAAATTCTCCAAACAAATCTTATTCTATCATTTTTATATTCCAAATCTTATTTTTAATATAAATATTTATTTTTATCATTGTGATTTTAGTTTATTTAATTATATCTTATTGTCAAATAATAATGAAAATTAGATTTCAATGGTAAATATAATCTAATATTATAATTTAAAATTAAATATTGTACACTATTATTCTAATTTTTATTTTAAAGGTATTAATTTATTACAAATTTAATTTTAATTAAATAAAAATATAATTTTAATATTTTATTAATTTCAATTCAAATCCTTAATATTATGATTTAATAATATATAGTTTTTAATTAATAATTATAATAATAAATGATCAAATTTATGATTTTAAATAATATGATAGTTTATTGATACCGCAAAATTTAAATTATATAAAAAGTATGAAACAATACTACTTAAATAATATAATCGAAATAATCAATTTTAATGCATATACAATACAATTCAAATTAAAATAAAATATTTTTATATATATTTAAATTAAATTCTCAGTTCAAACTAATCATCATATCATAATATATATTTTCCATATAATAAAATACTAGTTATCTTAATACTTTGTTTATAAACCAACAAAGATTGCTTCAAGTGATATACTTGTTGATTCCCCTTAAGCAAGGTCTCGGATTCGAGTCTTGTAGATGAAAAAAAATCATCTTTGGGAGAGCTAGTCTGGATGTTCTCGAGTCGAGCAGATTGCCTCCCATAGAAGATATTGTAGTTTAAACAAAAAAATACTTTATTTAGAAATCAAAATACCAATTTTTTTAAAAAATCTAAAAACATTTTCTATTTTCATTTCCTATTTTTTAATTAATTTAAATTACAAAGAATATTAGCTTATTTTTTACATTTTATTTCTTGTTTTTATATTTTGTAAAGAAAACAGAGAAAAAATATAAAGTTATTTTTTACTGTTTTTTTTACAAAATTTTGAAAACAGAAAACATAGTGATATTTTTATAATTAAAAGTGAAAATATTTTAATAGTTAAAAATAAAAATAAGAAATAAAAATAGAAAATATTTTCTCCCCAAATTATAAAATAAGGTAGTTTGACAAAGAATTTGTTTTCATTTATAGTTATTGGACAAATTTTGACTTATTTTGCTAATTTGATTTTTGTTCACATTATCCATATTGTTTAATTAAGATAACATGAACGTTCACATGCCAAGAGCTGTATATACTTTCAAAGAATGGCATCCATCCAGCAGCTATGAAATATTCAGCAAGATCATGATCATGCTCAACAAGGTTATCAAACTTCACACATCTAGTAGGCACAATCTTCCCACCAGCCTTGGAAGTAGCATCTCCTTTCTTAGGTGCCATTGCAGTTGCAGAAAGCTTAGGAGAAAATTGGGGTTTGAGAGGAAACGAAGAACTTGAGAAAACTGAGAGCTTCTGGACGTTGAGAGAGTGAAAGTAAAGAGAGAGTAACTGAGAGGCTTCCCACGCGCTCTATAAATAGGCTCTAAACATGGCATATTAATAATGTCAGTTACTGGCTGCGCAGACATAGGGATTCGTGCGTCGTGCAAACATCGGAGGACAGGTGAAAGGCCAACCGTCTCAGAGAGCCACGTCATCAAGTGACACTTTAGAGATTGTGTTCATCAAGTTCAAACATTTCAGCAAGAGCATATATTTCAGCAGGTACAAATATATCGGCAAGTGCAAACCTCAGAGAATTCATATATTTCAGAAAGTTCAAACATCAAGCAATACAATTTTCAGATAAAGCATATATTCTCAGATTATATATTTTGCAGTAATAAAATATGTTACCAATAAGAATTCTCAGTGATTGATCAAGTAAGTTGTATTTGTTGAGACTTAACATTGTTTTATTGATACAGACTAATTCAGTAGCTCATGTCTTTAGGTCTTGGCACATACACCTTCCTTCCATTAAGAGTTCCACGCATCCATTCCTCTATGGTAATTTTGGGTGTCTTCTTTGATTTATCTAAGACATCTGCAAGTGAAATAATAGAGATCTTTGGTATCCATACATTCTTGGGTCCACTTGGGTTAGTTTTGGGTGTAGATTTTTCTTTTTGTTTACACTTAGACACATGTTGTCACAGTAAATGCACTCATCTACCGTATTTATAGCTTTTTTGGGAAAATCAAACTTTGATGATTTTAATGATTTTCCAGAAAAACCCAAGCCTCTTTTGTCTTTGAAGCTTCTTTAAGTTCCTAATAATCTATTAAGATTATTAGTTCCTTCTACACATTTGGCTAGGTCTGTAGTATGTTCCTTAATCTGTCTTTGAAGATTTTGATTTACTTCAAATAGACTTTTGGAATTACTATTCTCATGTTCCTGAATCTTTTCTTCAAGTATAAGATTCTCTTTTTCAAGATCTTTGTTTTTATTTCACATAACAGTATATGCATTTGAGAGTTTCTTATACTTTCTGAAAAGTTCCTTGGAACTATCTACCAAATCATCATATTCATCTTGAAGAGTTAGGGATGTTACCTTGGAATCTATACCTTCTGAAGGAAGTTGATTTGCCATTAAGCACAGGTTTGTCTCGTTAGATGAGTCCTCTCCATCTTCTAAGATAGAGTCCTCTAGATCTGATTGTACAGACTTGACATCCATAACCTCTTCATGGATAGATGAAGCCAACAAGTCCCATATTTCCTTAGCAGAGTTACATCCTTGAACATTCTCATACTCAGTCTTATTTAGAGAACAGATCAAGTAGAGTTTGCCTTGAGCATTAAGTTGAACCTTAATTTTTTGCTCACAGGACCACTCCATTTCTCATAGGAACATAATCACCATCAGGAATTCTATCCCAGAGATCCAGATTGGGGCTTTCAATGAACAGCTTCTTGTGTTCTCTCTAGTAAAAATAATCATTTCTGTTGAAAACTGAAGGTCTGGTTACAGATGCTCCTTCAGAGATGTAGAGACCATAGCTTGTTGAGGTTTCCATTTAGGATCTTCTTCCTCAGCACTGTTAGATGCTCAACCTGAGGTTGAGCTCTGATACCAACTGTAGAAACCACATGAAACACTAGAACGGGGGTTGAATAGTGTTTTATAATTTTCAAACTGAATTTGGAAAACCTTTAACAAGCAATATTTTTCACAAAGAATTTTCAGCAACTTGCTGAAACTGGGAGTTTAGTACTTGCTGAAGTAACTTCAGCAGGTCCAATAAAACAGTTTTGCAAACTTGTTTTTCAATACGTTTTGTTTGTTTTTCAGTTTCAATGTTATAAAACAGTATACTCAGAACCCTCCAGGTTTGTATAAATCAAATATAAAGAGATAAGGGTAAGAGAACACTTAGCCAAAGATTTATACTGGTTCACTCACTTCCACTGTGAGCTACGTCCAATCCCAAAGCCAAACAGCTGTGGATTTTCACTATATGAACAGATACAAGTATTCTTTTACAGTCAAGCCTCTTCAGGGTCTATACACAAAGTATTGTTTTACAGACAAGCCTCTCTAGGCTCAAACCAAGTATTATTTGACCACAAGCCTCTCCAAGATCAACAACAACAAGTATTCTTTCTTCCACCAAGCCACTTCAGGCTCTCAGACACTTAAAAATGTTTACAAAGTAATTTGTTTAAGTTATTGAATCACAACAAGTTCCTAACTTAAACTGAAATAAACTTGTACACGGTAACTGAGTAAGACTCAGGATAAATGCAATTTGATGTACAATAAATCAGAGAGTATGCAACGAGAATTTGACAGCGTTTTGGTTTGATACTATTTCTTCACTCTCTCTATCTTTGAAGTCATTCACGAAGCTATATACATAGGAACAAAATTAAGTCCGTTGAAGATTTCTGAAACCACCATTGAGAGATAGCATTAAATGCTGTGAGAACCATTGTGAGACAATCTTCTGATAGCTTTTAACTTGAGCAGTGCATGTGTGCAGACATTGATTCAGTTCTGACACGTTTGCAGGTACTATGATACAAATGTTTCCCTTTCTAGTAAGCTAATCCAAAAATGCTCAAAGGGTCTCTGTAATCTTTCCTTAAAAGAGACAAGCTTGCAGAAGACGTTTAGGATGCATTTAAGTCTTGAGCAGTGAGCCTTCTGACTTTAGATAAATGCCACATAGGAAGTCTTCAGCAGGTCTTTATGTTTCAGATAGTTGTTTGTGGTGAAAAATTCAAATTCGAAAAGAATGAATTTTAACACTTCGATTCTACGAGTAATCTGGGGATTAGAATCAAATCCTCTTACGGGACTCTTTTAAAAAAGTAGGTTTATGTGTTCAAATAATCAAAAGAATGAATTTTCTGGAAACTTAGATTAAATGGTTCAGAATTTCACCAATTAATTTTCTAAACGTTAGAAATCCAGAAACAATAAGTTCTAAAAATATTTGATTCAGAATTTCATCAAAGAACTTAATTTCCATAAAATTGCTTGATTCAGAATTCTATCAAGTTTAAAACATGAGTTTTCAGAAACTGATTTGAGAAACTTCAGTAAAAGTTTTGAGTAAGAAATTGTACAAGAAATGAATTGCAAAATGTAAATTGCAGAATGTAAACAAAAGAAAAGAAAAATTGAATTGTAAGAACAATTTCATTAAGATAAATTTGGATGGGTTCATCACGTACTGTTCTTCTCCTTGTAACCTGTTTGTTGCTGTGAGTTTGGACGTTAAGGTGTTTCAGAGAATTTGAGTGAGTGATTTGCCAACCCTTATTACATTGTGGGTTCTAGTATTTATAGATTCCAATCCTAACGACTAACTAATGCATGCTTGACACATCAGCAACCCTATGTGTTGGCAGCGTAGATGCTTGCCACGTTTCTGCTATCCAGAAAACTAATTACAAATTTTGAAAATCAACCACTAACTAGGTGACACTTGTCTTGATCTTCATAACTTCCAATAACTGTTTTCTTGATATCTTCTATCTTTTCGAAAAATGAGTCTTCTGTCTTTTCGAAAATGAGTCTTTTGTTTTCTTCAGAATTCTTCTAAGTCTTCAAAGATGTGTCTTCGACTTTCTGCTTTCTGACTTGTTTCGAATTCCTTTATCTTGACTCTGTACCTTTCAAGCTTTTCGAATTAAAAGATGTTGATTCGAATTTTGACTTTCTCTTTCTTTTATGCTATGTGGCATATTTCTATTAGTCATTACAAAGGTTGTGAAGACCACCGGCCACCGTCCTCTCATTTTACATGTGCTTTTTCTTATTGGACGTTACAGTGGCACATTAATGGCTCTTGACTCTTTTAACTCCTATAAATGGGAGTTCATTTTACACTTCATTCATTCAAACTTCTTCATTCTTCTCTTTTTCTCTTCTCTTCATCTTTTCGAAATCTCTTCATAGAATTTCTTCAAAGAATATGAAGAAGTTAATTTCTTTGGCTGTTACGTTTAATCTAATCTGGAATGACTTCATTTTCGATAAGATTGACGTAATAGCCTAAGTCATTGGCCTTTTCAATCTTTCTTCTTGAAAGCTTTATATTGGATTGAACGCAATAGCCAAAATAAATTCATTTTTTATTTTCCATGCTGACTTCGATCTTCCTCCTCAGGTGCGAGGAGATTCGAAAGAATGTAGGTTTTATCAGACTTGTGCTGGATGAAAGAAGAAGAAAAGGCATGGAAGACAAGAATGAAGTATTTAGTATACCTTAGGATAGTTTCTTTTCTAATATTCTAGGTGTTTAGGACAGTTTCCTATCTAAGTGTATTTCCAATGTATTCGAACAACATGTAATTCGAATTTTGGACTTAAATAAAAGAATTGTCCTTTACCTGATTTGGAATACCTTTCATTTACATCTCTTTACATTTTCGAATTCACAATATATCTTCTCTTCCGAATTTCCAAAGTTTCTATATTAACTCTGCTTCAAGTATTTTCTAAGTTAACAAGATTTTCAATCAGAATTCGAAATAAGATAATATTGTTCTTCTTCTGAAAATTCGAAATGGCTTCAGAATGCCATGATTTAAGGAATTCGAAATAATTGAAATGTCATCAATTAAGGAATTCGAAATAATTATAAATCAAATCCTAACAGATGCCCCCCAAAAATAGTCTCTTTTGAATAAAAAATTCTTTTTGTTGTAAAAAGAGATATTTTTGGAACAAACCTTTGGCATTCCTTTTTGTAACAGTCATTCAAAATTTAAATGGAAAATTAAATATCAATTTCAGATAAAACCTTTTATTTTCCAATTAAATTAAATATTGTCGTTACCTTTTAAAGTTAACTGACTTTCCCACGTTTTTGGGTTACTGGTTCACGTACTAAAACCATGTAACCATGTCTTTCCTCTCTCATATAAATACTGATTTTGAAGGAAAAGACTTTTCACTTTCACTATTCATCTTCAAGCTTTAATCAATTTTCTCTGTTCTCTCTCTTCACGGCGTTTTTTCTTCTTGCTCAAGGTATGATTTTTATTGTTTTTCAATCACATTTTGCTGATTTGAGCTTATTTTTCACCGATTAAATTCTTCCAAGTATCTGATTTTAGCTTTCTTGATGCATTTGCAGCTCTTTCAAGAATCTTGTTTTCTTTCTCTCTCTTCAAAGCTTCATAAAACCTCCATTAATGGCTTCCAAGAGGTCTTCCCTTGTTCCATTGGCAATTGTAAAAGGTGAATTCCTGGCTCGGGAAGACAAAGTTTATGTTCCTAAACCTGAAGATTCAGAAGAAAAGATTGCCATTTGGAACTCCCAGGTACTTATTCCTTTTTCCATTAGAAAAAAGCAATTTGCTTTTCTTGGACCATACTCCTTGCCTTCTTCGCTTAAAGCTTTTGATGACTTTTTCCAAGTCTTTCTACTGAAAAAATTCGAATTTTCTCTAGCAAAATTCGAACTGAACATCTCGAAAATACCCGTGAGGTTTTCAAAGCAACCCCTCCTTCTCGAAAAGATGCCTATGGTCTTTGGTTAAATAGAGTTGAGCATACCATGCGTCCTGTATGGAAACAACTAGGTATCCATGACCTTATTTTGTTGAGTAGGTATGATCTTAGCTTCGATCATACTCTGATTTCTGCCTCTTTTCTTTTGGGAGAGAACTTCTAATGCTTTCCATGTTCCTTATGGAATGCTCAGTCCAACCCTTTTTGATGTTGCTGCAATCACTGGCCTTCGACCTGAAGGCCATTTGATTTTCCCTTATATGAAGGTTCCAGAACCACCTGTTGAACCTAATTTTGAAAAACTCACTTACTCCTTCTTCATTCAAAATAATGCCAAGACTGGCAAAGTTTCTGAAGTAGAGCATGTTGCTTTTCTACTCTATTGGTTGTCTGCTTTCGTTTTCTGCTCTAGGTCCAATCAAATCACAAAGTCCTTTCTTCCTATGGCTCAAATGTTAGCCAAAGGAATTAAGATAGATCTAAACAGGTGTCTTCTTGCCCATGTATATGACATGCTTTCTGAAGCCGTTGCTTCTTTAAAATCGAAAGATCCTGTTCGAAATCTATGTGGTCCTTTTTGGTTCCTTCAACTTTGGCTAAATGCCATTTTCAAAGACAAATTCGAAAATTCTGAGCCTGCAGAATCTCAAACCCCTGAGTCTGTTGAGGGTTATAAACTCTCTTTCTATACCAATACTTCGAAGAGAGATCGTGAGGATCGTTTCAAGACTTATATTTCTTATTTCTTGAACATCAAAGATCATTCCCCAAATTTAGCACCTTTTGCTGCTCGTCTTCGAGGACCTGAGTGGTTCATTCGAAAATTTCCTTGCGAAACTCCTGGTGCTCAGTCTGAATCCCTCGAAATCTGGAAGCAATTCCTTACTCCTGATCTCATATACAGTGGCTTCCAACCAAAAGATTTTCGAGTTTATCAATACCACCCTCAACTAGTTGCACGTCAGTTTGGGTTGAGCCAACTTCGACCTTCACCAGTTTGCACCAATGTAGATGAAGTGTTAATAGAAGGTTGTGTTGATGGAGAAGAAGGATTTGAAAAGCTTCAACTTTCAAAAGATAAAAATCCTTTGTCTCTAGAGGCCATTGCTTTCGAACCTTCTTTCTACAGCACTCTCTCCTTCGAAACATGGTGGTCGGAGTATTATTCTTGCATTAAAGTTGATGAAGCTACTTGCTTATCTAGACTGACTTCAAGCATTACTCCTTCGCAGAAATCATCAAAGAAAAACAAAGGTACGCACATCAAAGAGATTGAAGCATTTGAGAAATTTTTCCATGTGTTCTATATCCCCAATAAAATTCATAGGACAATTGCTGAAGCTGCTTCTTCTTTAAAAGAAAAAGTTTCTTCCAACAGGCAGAATTTTAAAGTTATAAATTCCAAAGGTATTTCTGATTTCGAAAAGTTTTGTCCAAAATTCCCTCCTTTGCCAACAGCAAAGTTTGGTTTAGCAAAAAGTCTTTATGGTCCAGAATGGACTAGACCTGCTAGTCTTGATTTTCTTTTTAATAGTTTAAAACCTCTTTCGAAAAGAGTCACTTTGACAAAATATACTTTGGACAATTACCCTTTTATACCTCATGTGGATATAGAACATGTGAGAATAATTACTAAAGACTTCATAGCTCAAGGTAACAATATATATTGTTGTTGATCTCTTCTTTCTTATTCCCAAATTTACAATTCTGACTCTCTTTGCTTTGTCATAGCTCAAGAGTGCAAAATTTCCAAAGAGGAAAATTGGGAAAGTGGTGATGAGGAAGAAAAGAAATCCAAGAAAAGAAAGAATCCATCTTCTTCTCAAAAACCTGCTGTAAGTTTTCGAAATCTAGATGTAAATTCTTTTGATTTTCGAAATTTCTTTGCTTAATTTCCTTTTACCTTTGCTTTTAGGCTACTGCTTCGAAATCTCAGAAGAAGACTTCTTCTGAAAGGCTGAAAAGAATGATGAGCCTTCTGAGAAGAGTCAATCTGCTTCAGTGGGAAAGAGAAAGAAAGCAGAGTCTTCCAAGCCAATTGCAGAGAACTCAGTGGCCAAGGTTGAGAAGAAGAAGAAAAGAAAAATTGAAGTTACTGAAGAAAAATCTACCTCAGAGGTAAGTTTCGAATTTTTTTTTTATTCAATTTTCGAATTTCTTGCTTATTTCAAAACAACTAATGCTTAGTTTCTTTCAAACAGGAAAATACTCCTGAAAAACAAATTGTTCCTCTGAGAGAGAAAGTTTCCAAAGAAGCAAAGAAAAAGACTCCAAAGCCAAAGATCCTATCAGTTATTCCACCAGGGAAAACTATTGGAGCAGTAAGTTCTTTTTCCTTTGTTTTCTAAATTTTACTCCAAAACTTCTTTCTTTCTTGATTTTGAAAATACTTTCTTTATGCAAACCATCAGAGAGTTGGGCAAAGGTTTAAGGTTAAAGCATATAAGGAACAAATTCCAAGTGGAATTGTTGAGCAAGTAACCCTTTTAACTTTCTTTCGAAAGAAAAATATTTCTCTTAAGACTTTTCTTTTCTTGTTTATCTAATTTTTATTGTTTTCGAATTTTCAGGTGAACCTTTCTTCTAGTTCCCAAGCTGAAAGTGGTGGTACTGGAGAACCTACTATTGAAAGTCCACTTGAAGTTGCTCCTTCGAAAACACCAAAAGGAAAGGTTCTCGAAAATATAGAAGAGAGCAATGAGGAACAAGAAGAAGAAGGAAAGGAAGAAGGAGAAGTTCAATCTCCATCAAACCCCAATGAGGATGACTCTCAAGAAGAAGAGGACGAACAAACGATCCTACAAGTTCCTTAGAACCAGATTCAAAGAAATTAAAGGATTCTGCCTCACAGGAGATTCAAGTTACTCAATCTGAATCAGCAACTCCTGAACAGGCTCCTGGATTTTCGAGGGATTCATCCAAGTCAACTCCAATTTATAAAGCTACAAGTTTGGATGATTGCCTCAAAGATCTGGATGAGAATCCTTTCTTAATCTTAGATGTGCTTTCAGGGGAAATTTCTCTATCATATGCTCATTCTGAGGCCACTATTCAGAAGCCTTCAGGTGAAGAAGATTCAGTGGATCAGGTTCTTCAGAATTTCAAGAAACTGATTTCTGAAAAGAAGATGATGAGAGAAATTCTAAAGGATCGTTCTTACAGGGAAGAAATAGAGAGTTTCCTCATATATTTTGACAAGTACAATTCACTGCTTACTGATCTTCAACAAACTTGGGTGAAGAGTTTTGCTGAACACTATCACAATAGCATTACAACCATCAGCCAAATCGAAAAAACGAGATCAGATTTGGATCATCAGAAAAGTGAAAAAGCTGAATTGGTTGAGAAGATGCAACATAGCAAGTTGATAGTGAACAACCATGAACAATCCATCAAGCAAAACTCAGCAAGGGTCGAAGAATTGAATAAAGAGCAAGTCAAGCTTGAAAACTTGGTTAAGAAATATCAAGGAAGACTCAAGGAAATCGAAAAGGTTAAAGGCGAAGCTGAAGCTACTCTTTCGAGACAACAGGCTGCTCGAATGGAGATTATCAATTCTGTTAAAGGCATTTCGAAAAATGCAGTGCAAGTCACCAAGGACATCGAAAGCCTTGAGAAGAATGAGTTAAGCTTCAAGACCCAATATGAAGATCTTATGCATAACTTTACCAAGTTGACAAGTGAAATTCCTTTTTAGTCTTCTCTTGATGTAATTTCTTTGATTTTGAACACGGGTTCGAATTTTTGAATTGCCCCCTGACAATTATTTTACTTTGTTTCGAGCATGGGCTCGAATATCTAATTGCCTTTAGACAATTATTTCCTCTTATGCATAATAGTTATTTCTTGCAAGTTTGGTTTATATTCTTTCAAGTACTTTCCATTTATTGATAATATGCGCAAATCACCAACTAATCTCGAATTGAATACGCATTACTGGAAAATACTTTTTCAATTTCGAAAGGTCCCTCCCAATTAGGTGACCATTTTCCAAACTTCTTAGACTTTTTATCAATTGGCAAAATTAACTTCCAAACATAATCACCAACTTGAAATTCATTTTTCTTGACCTTTCTATTATAACAACGCATTATTTGCTCTTTTTGTCTAATTATATTTTCAAGAGCAGTCAATCTTTCTTCATCAAGTTGATTTAATTCATCGAACATCAAATTCCAATAATCTTGAGAAGGTAACTCATATTGTTTTTGAACTCTTAATGATTGTAAGTTCACCTCAACTGGTAACACAGCATCATGACCATATACCAATCTATAAGGAGTAGTTCGAGTTGCTTCTCTTGGAGAATTTCTATAAGCCCAAAGAATTTGACTTCAAAGTCTCATGCCAATTTCGAGGACGTTGTCCAATATGTCTTTTAATCAAAGCAATAATGGTTTTATTAACTGCTTCAACTTGACCATTTGCTTGTGCATAATAAGGTGTAGAAGAAAGTAATTTTATTCCTTTTGATTCAGCAAACCTAACCATCTTCCTCCCTGTGAACATTGTTCCTTGATCTGTAGTAATGGTTTCCGGTAAGCCAAATCGAAATATAATATTTTCTTCAATAAAACGAATGATATCTTCCTGAGTAACTTCTCTTAAAGGAATTGCTTCTACCCATTTGGTAAAATAATCAACTCCCACCAAAATAAACTTATGGTTTTTCGAAGAAGCTGGATGTATCATTCCAATTAAATCTAAAGCCCATCCTCGGAAAGGCCAAGGCTTTATGATTGAATGTAATTCACTTGCAGGAACTTGTTGTACATTTCCATGCTTTTGACATTCCTCACAAGATTTTGCAAAATTGTGACAATCTTTGGACATTGAAGGCCAAAAGAATAATTTTCTTTTCAAAATCCATTCCATTTTTCTTCCTGCCTGGTGAGCACCACAAGCTCCTTCATGAACTTCTACTAAAGCTAAATAAGCTTCAGTTTCTCCCAAACATCGAAGTAAGTTTCCATCAACGGATTTCTTATAAAGTTCTTCACCTAAAATACAATAATTTAGAATTTTGTATTTCAAATGCTTTTTATTTATCAGGGAAGGATTTTGGATAAGAGTCACAATTTCGCTTCTCCAATCATTCTGATCTAAGAGATTTACATTATGAATATCGAAACCTTTCATTGGAAATCTTCTTCGAATATCACTAATCTTCCTAAGAGTTCCAATGGAAATTCTATATCCAGAAGCTATTTGAGCTAACTCATTGGCTTCGAAATTTTGACCTCTTGGAATATGTTCAATCTTTACCTCGTCAAACATTTCCAAAAGCTTATTGGCTTGAACTAAATACCTAGCCAATTTTAGGATCTAAACATTTATACTCTTTAGTTACCTGTTTGATAACTAATTGAGAGTCTCCTCGAATATGAACATTTCTCGAATTCAGAGAAACTAATATTTCGAGACCAGCAATAAGAGCTTCATACTCTACTGCATTATTCGAACAATGATGTTTTATTTCAAACATCATTCGAGTTGGAAATCCCTTGGGTGAGATTAATAAAATTCCAATTCCTGATCCATTCTTATGTTTGGACCCATCAAAATATAATTTCCAAGGTTCTAAACCAACATAAACTGATTCTTCAATTGGAATTGGTGGGTGTTCAACTAAGAAATCAGCAACTACTTGTCCTTTCATAGCTTTTAAAGGAACAAATTTTAAGGAAAACTCAGTTAAAGCCAAAGCCCATTTTCCAACTCTACTATGCAATATAGGTTTTAACAACATGTGCTTTATTACATCAAAGTGTGAGATTACAAATACATCATGTGGTTTCACATAGTACTTAAGTTTAGTACAAGAGAAATACAAACACAAACACAACTTTTCAATAGCACAATATCTAGTTTCTGCATCATTAAGGACTCTACTCAAATAGTAAATAGCTCTTTCGACACCATTTTCGTCCTCTTGAGCCAACATACTTCCTATTGTGGCTTCTGAAGCAGAAATATACAACCTTAAGGGTTTTCCTGGCAAGGGAGGAGTCATAATCGGAGGAGTTGTTAAATACTTCTTGATTTCCTCAAAGACTTGTTGGTGTTCATCTTCCCATTTGAAATTTTCTTCTTTCTTCAATTTCAGCAAAGGGGAAAACACTCTTGTCTTTCCTGATAAATTCGAAAATGAATCTTCGAAGGAAATTAACTTTTCCCAGAAAAGACTATAATTGTTTCTTGGTTGTTGGTGGAGATGCTTCTAGAATAGCTTTAGCCTTATTCTTGTCAATCTCAACACCTTTCTTATGGACAAGAAATCCTAAGAAATTGCCTGCAGATACACCAAAAGCACATTTAATAGGATTCATTTTCAAACCATGCTTTCTCATTTTTCGAAAGCTTGTCTTAAATGATTCAAATGCAAGTCTTTTGATTCAGACTTAACTACAACATCATCAATATACACTTGCATGAATTTTCCTATTAAATCATGGAATATCGAATTCATGGCTCTTTGATAAGTTGCACCAGCATTTTTTAAGCCAAAGGGCATCATTACCCATTCATAAGTACCTATTGCACCAGGACATCGAAAAGCTGTTTTCGAAATATCCTCTTCGGCAATAAAAATTTGATTATATCCTGAATACCCATCTAACATACTTAATAATTCATTTCCTGCTGCCGAATCAATTAACATATCAGCAACTGGCATTGGGTATTCATCTTTAGGAGTTGCATTATTAAGATCTCGAAAATCAATACATACTCTTAAAGATCCATTTTTCTTAATAACAGGTACTATGTTAGAAATCCAATCAACATACCTGGCAGTTCGAATGAACTTAACCTTTAGAAGACGCTCAATTTCTTCTTTGATTTTCGAAACAATTTCTGGAGCGAATCTTCTTGGAGCCTGTTTCACTGGTCTCTTTTCTGGAAACGTTGGAAGCTTATGCTCTACCAGTTCTCGACTCAAACCAGGCATTTCATGGTAATCCCAAGCAAAACAATCTTTATACTCTTTTAACAAGTCAATGACTTTTTCTTTAAACTCACCTTCGAGATTCTGACTAATAAACGTGGGTCTCCTTTCATTTGCATCACCCAAGTTTATTTCTTCTAAAGGGTCTTGAGCTTCCATCTTCTTGATACCTTGAGACAAAAATCCTTCGAAACCCAAGGGAGAGTCATCATATATGCAATCTAATTTTTCGAACTCAGACTCTTGAGTTTCCTGAACATAAGTCTCAACTCTTTCATCATTTGCTCAAAGCACTTCTTTTCAGAATCTTTGTTTTTCTCAACAGAAGTTTTAACCTTTTGAGAAGAATCATTTTCTGTTTCGAGGTGAATTTTCCTCTTCTATTATTTCCTCACTGAGTATTCTTCCTTCTTGCCACTCGGCCTTAGGGGCCGTTTGTACTTTATTTTCTTTATTTTCATTGAACTCGGCTTCGAGAGCCGTTTCAACCCTTTTTTTCGGCCATATAGGCCGAAATTCGAGCCCAAAAGCTCGAATCTATCCCGGATCTGACCATTCAGCTATTTCTGCGGCCTCACAGGGGCCAACATCACATTGTATCATAAATCCATAGTTTGGATTTATCCTCAAGGAATATGGTACCTTGGTAGGCATCAATGAATACTTATCAATAACTTCATAAGGTCTAGTTTTCATAACTTTTTTCTCAGTGCTCCTAACATCCACTGCATCTTCCTCCACCTTGAAATAATTTTTATCACCATCCACATAAATGGGAATTCCTTCTTTGGTCCACATGCAGAGTTTCTGATGCATTGATGAAGGAACAACACCCACACCATGAATCCATTCTCTTCCAAGTAGCAAATTATAATTTGCTTTCGAATCCACCACCACAAACATGGTAGGTCTCATGATTGTTCCAACGGTTAATTCTAAACATAGAACACCTTCAGACTTGGAAGTTCTACCACTGAAATCAGTAATCACCATTTGGTGTGGCAACAAGTCAAACTTAGTTTTCATCAACTTCTTCATCATAAACTTCGGCATTAAGTTCACTGCCGCTCCTGAATCTACCAAAACTTTACCAATATTCACATCCTCAACCATAGCTCTGACAAACAGAGGTTTCATGTGGAGTTACATTTCTTCCATTGGCCTTTCGAATACTGCTGATGTGTTCTGATAGATTTGTTTGCCAATATAGGTGTAGCAAACTGGGTCTTCTCCGATTTCATCATCCTCGAAATCTTCATCTTCCAAACCTCTTTCAAGCTCTTCAGCATATTCTGCAGGCAAAACAGAAACAACTGCACAGATGTCGTCCAGACCATCTGCAAATCCAGTTTCGAAATTTTCTTTAACAAGTCATCTTCACTTTCATTGAAACCTCCAATTACTTGGAACGAAGGCTTCTTCTTAACCATCTGAGCGTAAGATGGATTACTTGTATTTGCCTGCACCTAAATGACTTGGGCATTCTTTGCTTGAATTGGCTTGGATTGCTGCTTATTTCCTTCAGTATCAACGTCCCTTTTTGCTTGATTTTCGAAAGTTGTCTTCCTCATCCTCTGTGCCTTTCTCCATTGAGTTTTAGTCATTTGTTGCCTATTCCCAAAGTAAGGTTTCTGATACTGACTTTGGAAATGATTGTGCTGCTTCACGAAACCTGGTCGAATCCATTGATTCAGAGGTACAGATGATGGAGGAACAAAAGTTCTTGGATTCGAATTTTCTTGGAACCTTTGATTCATAGGTTGCTTTCCCTTATCAAACCTACTCCTATTCACAGGAGTATTTCCCCCAGAGATGGATTCGGATCTCGAAATCCATCCTCCATATGAAGGATGAGGCTTCTTCTGCCTTTTCTCAGCCTGCTTCTGATGGGAAGTAACCTGTTGATAATGTACTTTCATGTCTGAATTTCGAAAAACCTTTGCTGCAGACTTGTCAAACACAACATGACATCTTGGGCAAAGATCTATTGAGGCATCTTCTGCCTTCTTTCTGTTCAGAAATTCCAAAAGAGACTCTCTTCCTTTTGGATAAACATCATGTATTTCTTGGTCTCCGTCTAAGGCCATTTCCACAGCCTGACCCACAGAATTCGAGTCTTCAACTTCAACCATGTTAATACTAACTGGCTCAGCATAATTGGCATTCACCTGAAGAGGATCTGAATCAATCTTCATTGCCATTGGTGCTTTTTCCTCAAATTTCAATCTTCCTTGTTTAATCGCTTCTTGGATAATATCCCTGAAACGAACACAACTATTAGTCCAATGACCATAAGTATGATGATATTTACAGTATTTCCTACCTCTTCTCTGTTCTTGAGAAGGGATTTTATGATCATCACTTAGAGTTATTTGTTTGTCTTTCACTAAAATATCAAAGATTTGATCTGCTTTTGAAATATCGAAACCATAGTTTTTCTTAGGAAATATATCTTTGTTATCATTACTAGTGTTTCCACTAGGTTTCAAAGATTGACAAACATAAGGAGGTCCAGGCTTAAGTTCTGCTACATGAACATCATTATCCTCCATATCATATTCGAAATCACTATCATCAGATACTTCCAAATATGCTACTTTGTCTTTTCGAAAGAGTTTATCAGGTTTTCGAAATCTCTCTTTTTCTTTTTTCAAGTGTTCAATTTGCCTAACTTTATCAGCCAATTGGGCCATATCTCTAAGTTGTTGATTAATCAATTTCTTTCGAATTGAGTAATCTAGTCCTCCTGCAGCCATTTGGACTAACTCATATTCAGGAATTTGAGTAAAGCATCTAGCTTTCATTTGCCTAAATCTATTCAAATAGTCATCAATGGATTCGTTCGAAGACCTTTTAATATTCATTAAGTCCATTAAAGTAACTTTAGTTTCCCCTCGAAAGAATTGTTCATGAAAACTTCTTTCCAATTGATTCCATGAATGAATCGAATTTGGGGGAAGTGTTGTAAACCAAGTGAAAGCATTCTTGGTTAAAGAACTAGGGAAACACTTCATTTTAAGTTCTTCATTATTTGCCAAATCACCTGCTTCGATTTGATATCGAGCAATGTGTTCGACAGTGGATTCTCCTACTTCTCCAGCAAACTTAGTAAATTTGGGAACTTTCCATCCCCTTGGTAATTCAGTTTGCAAAACCATTTGGGTAAAAGGAGAAACTACATAAGGATGATTTTCAAATCCTACATTGAATCCATGTCTATTCAGGACTTGTTCAACTATTCCAACAACATTTTGTTTCCCCCCTAAGTTATTTGCTCTTATCCTTTCAAGAATTTCATCAGCATTCTGATTTCTATTCAGAATAACTCTAGGAGCATTGTTTTCTCTATTTTCAACAGGATTCACAGGATTTGGTATTTGATTATTCTGATCTCCCATATTTACAGGAGGATTAATATTAGCCACTTGTCTTACTATAGGATCTGTGGGTGCTCCAAACACATCCGCAATCCTTTCCATTTGCCTAGCCAACAAGTTATAATTTGCATTTGTTGTTTGTACTAGGGGATCAAACACTGTGGCCATTTGAGTTGTCAACATGTTCACCATTTCATGGTTACTTTCATCCATTTGTTGCCTTAGAGTTTGCAACGTTGAATTTGTAATAGATGAAGAAGAATTTCCTAAAAAGGGATTAAACATGGGTCCTCGAACAACTGAAGGACCCGCTGTTGATATAACTTGTGGGGCTGTTCCAGAATTTGGAACAAACCCAAATGGTAAACCATATTGTGGTTGTCCATTTTGAGGCATAGACATAAAACTGGGCATAGGGATAGTAGAACCAATTTGACTAACCACTGGATCTGTCACAGCATTTGTGATTGTAGTCACATTTGTTGATGGGTTTCTATGAACACTATTATTCCCATTGACCCCATTATCATTATTATTCACAGACTCATTCCTTGGAGGAGAAGAATTCTCAGAATTTGTGATATTAGCATTATCCCTATTGTTATTTCCATTTACATTTTGTCTACCACTATTAGCCATTTGAACAGAAATTGTCCTTCCACTTCTCAAACGCATACAAGAACAAGAACAAATCTATTCAGAAAATCGTAACACACACTACTTTTTGGCAATTTGTCCCACTGGGCGTGCCAATTTGTTTGTGGTGAAAAATTCAAATTCGAAAAGAATGAATTTTAACACTTTGATTCTACGAGCAATCTGGGGATTAGAATCAAATCCTCTTACGGGACTCTTTTAAAAAAGTAGGTTTATGTGTTCAAATAATCAAAAGAATGAATTTTCTGGAAACTTAGATTAAATTGTTCAGAATTTCACCAATTAATTTTCTAAACGTTAGAAATCCAGAAACAATAAGTTCTAAAAATATTTGATTCAGAATTTCATCAAAGAACTTAATTTCCATAAAATTGCTTGATTCAGAATTCTATCAAGTTTAAAACATGAGTTTTCAGAAACTAATTTGAGAAACTTCAGTAAAAGTTTTGAGTAAGAAATTGTACAAGAAATGAATTGCAAAATGTAAATTGCAGAATGTAAACAAAAGAAAAGAAAAATTGAATTGTAAGAACAATTGCATTAAGATAAATTTGGATGGGTTCATCACGTACTGTTCTTCTCCTTGTAACCTGTTTGTCGCTGTGAGTTTGGACGTTAAGGTGTTTCAGAGAATTTGAGTGAGTGATTTGCCAACCCTTATTACATTGTGGGTTCTAGTATTTATAGATTCCAATCCTAACGGCTAACTAATGCATGCTTGACACATCAGCAACCCTATGTATTGGCAGCGTAGATGCTTGCCACGTTTCTGCTATCCAGAAAACTAATTACAAATTTTGAAAATCAACCACTAACTAGGTGACACTTGTCTTGATCTTCATAACTTCCAATAACTGTTTTCTTGATATCTTCTATCTTTTCGAAATATGAGTCTTCTGTCTTTTCGAAAATGAGTCTTCTGTTTTCTTCAGAATTTTTCTAAGTCTTCAAAGATGTGTCTTCGACTTTCTGCTTTCTGTCTTGTTTCGAATTCCTTTATCTTGACTCTGTACCTTTCAAGCTTTTCGAATTCAAAGATGTTGATTCGAATTTTGACTTTCTCTTTCTTTTATGCTATGTGGCATATTTCTATTAGTCATTACAAAGGTTGTGAAGACCACCGGCCACCGTCCTCTCATTTTACATGTGCTTTTTCTTATTGGACGTTACAGTGGCACATTAATGGCTCTTGACTCTTTTAACTCCTATAAATGGGAGTTCATTTTACACTTCATTCATTCAAACTTCTTCATTCTTCTCTTTTTCTCTTCTCTTCATCTTTTCGAAATCTCTTCATAGAATTTCTTCAAAGAATATGAAGAAGTTAATTTCTTTGGCTGTTACATTTAATCTAATCTGGAATGACTTCATTTTCGATAAGATTGACGTAATAGCCTAAGTCATTGGCTTTTTCAATCTTTCTTCTTGAAAGTTTTATATTGGATTGAACGTAATAGCCAAAATAAATTCATTTTTTATTTTCCATGCTGACTTCGATCTTCCTCCTCAGGTGCGAGGAGATTCGAAAGAATGTAGGTTTTATCAGACCTGTGCTGGATGAAAGAAGAAGAAAAGGCATGGAAGATAAGAATGAAGTATTTAGTATACCTTATGATAGTTTCTTTTCTAATATTCTAGGTGTTTAGGACAGTTTCCTATCTAAGTGTATTTCCAATGTATTCGAACAACATGTAATTCGAATTTTGGACTTAAATAAAAGAATTGTCCTTTACCTGATTTGGAATACCTTTCATTTACATCTCTTTACATTTTCGAATTCACAATATATCTTCTCTTCCGAATTTCCAAAGTTTCTATATTAACTCTGCTTCAAGTATTTTCTAAGTTAACAAGATTTTCAATCAGAATTCGAAATAAGATAATATTGTTCTTCTTCTGAAAATTCGAAATGGCTTCAGAATGCCATGACTTAAGAAATTCGAAATAATTGAAATGTCATCAATTAAGGAATTTGAAATAATTAAAAATCAAATCCTAACAATAGTATATCTCTTCAAAGGGTTGAATAACTTCAGCAGGTTCTTCTCCTTCAGAAGGTTGCACCACTTCAGAAGGTTGCTCCTTCAGAGAGTTGCTGAAACATAGAAAACATCCTCAAGAGAATTTGTACTAATATTCAGGATATTTTAACCAAATTTGTAATTCATTAAAACTTAGGGTTATGAGACTAAAACATTATTAATCACTTAATAATATTTTGAGACTCAATACGTAAAACCAGGAATTGGGTTACCTCCATAAAAGATAATAACGGAGTTTTGCACCGTGAAGAAGAAGTTGTTGCAAAGGTCATGGATAATTTTTTTAATTAACCTTTATCTTCATTCCCACAAAATATTGAAGAAGTTACTGAAGTTATTCGAGGTTGTATTTCAGCAGAAATGGAGCAATCTTTAACCCAGAAAAGGTCTAGTTTGCTTTGAAAACTATAAAGCCCTTTTGTTTCTCCTAGGCCTGATGGTTTGCCTGCCTTTTTCTTTCAACGATACTGGAAAATTAATTGTAATGATGTTATTTCCTTTGTCCTTAATATTCTCAATAGTGGTGGTGACCCTAGTTTTATTAATAAATCCTTCATCTGTATGATTCCTAAGATTAAAAAGCCTCGTCATACTAAGGATTTTAGACCTATTGCTTTGTGTAACGTAATCATGAAGTTGGTGACTAAAACAATAGCGAATAGGTTGAAACTCATTCTTTATGACATTGTTAGGTGTTGTCAGAGTTATTTTGTCCCAGGCAGGCTTATAACAGACAATGCATTACTTGATTATGAATCTTTCCATTGTATGAGAAAAAAATCCATAGGTAGAACATGGTATGCTGGGCTCAAGCTGGATATGGCTAAAGCCTATGACAGGGTGGAATGGAATTTTCTGCAGAGTGTTCTATCTTCCATAGGGTTTCCTACTCACTTGATTGATCTCGTCCTGAGATGTGTTACTACGGTGTCTTTCTCTATCTTGCTTAATGGTAGACCATGTGAAGAATTTCACCATTTAGAGGCTTGAGGCAGGGTGACCCTCTATCCCCATATCTCTTCATTTTTTGTGCTGAGGTATTTTCGGGATTATTTTTAAAAGTCTAAGCGGATAGGGCTCTCCATGGTATTCAAATTGCTAAACATGCTCCAGAAATTACTCATTTATTTTTTGCAGATGGAAGCCTCATATTTTTCAGAAGTAGAAACTAGGAAATTAATCTTGTATTACGTATCTTGAACCTATACCAACAAGTTTTTGGCCAATTAATCAATTTTGGTAAGTCATAACTATCTTTTAGCCGAAATGTTTGTGAAGAGAGGAAAGTCTTGATCCAAAGTTGGATGTGTGTTAAGGCTATTGATAGTCACTCTAAATACTTCGACCTCCCTACCTTCATGGGTAGGTAAAAAACAAGTATTTGACTATGTTTAAGAACGAGTTTGGAAGAAGCTAAAGGGATGGAAGGAAAAATATCTTTCTAGAGTAGGTAGAGAGGTTCTTGTGAAGGTTGTGGTTCAAGAAATATCATGCTATATTATGGGGTGCTTCCTACTTCCAAAAAATATTTATGACAAAATTGAAGGTATGATAGGGAGGTTTTGGTAGGGGAGTAGAAATGGAGAGGGAAAAACCCATTGGATGAAATGGGATCACCTATGCACTTCCAAAAAATCTGGTTCTAGTGGAATGGGATTTATAAATTTCCAAGCCTTTAATCTGGCTTTGCTAGCTAAACACGGGTGGAGAATTCTACATCAGCCTGATACATTAGTATCAAAATCCTTAAAGGATTGCTACTTTCCTAGAGACACCTTCCTGCATGCAAAGGCGGGCTATAGGCCAAGCTACATGTAGCATCCAACAGGCCTCTTGGATTTTGGACAAAGGTGGCTTTTGGAGAATTGGGACAGGGGAATTGATTGACGTGTGGAAGGATGGGTGGCTTCCTCTTCAATCCGAACACAAGCTATTGTCTCCACGTAGTTCTAATCCCAACATACATACAATAGTTGATATAATTAACACTGAATCATATACTTGGAACTCACATTTGATTAGAAGCTCCTTCATATCTTTTGAGGCTAAACAAATTCTTCGAATTCCTTTTCCCTGCACACCTCAAAATGATATCTTTTGTTGGGGTATCTCGAAGAATGGTATTTGTAGTGTTAAATCAGGCTATTACTTTGCGCCTAATCAATTCCGGGGTGAAGATGAAGGTAACAGTAGGCTGCTTAGTCTACCAAATTACAACTAGACCAAACTCTGGAGCCTCCCTTCTCAATCGAAGCACATGCACTTTCTATGGAGGATGCTACATGGCTCTCTACCGGTTAAATAGAACTTGCTTCATACGGGTATGCAATGTGATCCATATTGTGTTTGGTGCAATAAGGAGATTGAAACGGAAAGTGACATTTTCCGTGACTGTAGTTGGGTTGAAGATATGTGGCATAGAACAACAATGAGCAGTAGTTTACATCTTAACTCTCAATACCCTTTCTCTCAATGGGTTGCTTACCTTGTTGAATAAGAAACGGAGAAGAACAAGAGCCTGTTTGGGTGGAACTTCGGCAAAAGTAATTCTAGGTGAAAAAAATAGCATAAATCAAAGAGGTTAAATGCATTTAACTTCTCCACAAGTTAAAATTAGTTACTTTTAGAGAAGTTAAATGGGAGGGCTTTTGGAGTAGGTGGTCTACATAGACTAATTTTGATTTATGGGGAAGTTAAATGCATTTGACCTTTTTGATTCATGTTATTTTTTCCACCTAAAAGTACTTCTGCAGAAGTTCCACCCAAACAGGCATATGTCTTTACCTTGTTGTGTGCTACCAATTATGGTATGCTAGAAACAAGAAGGTTTCTTAGGACAAGGATTTGGAGGAGGATAGTCTAATTGAGAGAGCTAAGGAGTCAGTGGAGCGAAGGTCGATCAACCATAATCATAATTCCTTACCAGCTTCGGTGCAGGGAAATTCCAGTTGTAAATGGAACGCTCCTCCCGCAGGTACGTACAAAATTAATACTAAGCTGCAGCTGTAGAGCATGGCAGTTGGGGGATTGGAATTGTTATCAGAGATTGTGAAGGTTTGGTAATCGCTGCTGCTTCATGGAAAATTGAAACATTGACTGAGGTCAGCCTTGCAGAAGCGGCTGGTATTAAAATTGCTCTTCAATTGGCATTGGAGCTATCATTTCATGATATCATCTTAAAGTCAGATTGCAAGGAAGTCATTGATCAGCCCTCTACTCACTCTATTTTTGCCTCTTAATTATGTGGGAATGATTGTCTCAGATTGCAAAACTGAGCAGGAAATATCCCAACACATTGTTTGGCAAAGTTTGCTTGTTCACATCCAAAATATACTCACCGTGTACCCTTGATTTAGGAGGACCACATTGTAAATTCTAAAAATTTAGGAGGCACCGACAATAATGTAAATTTTAAAAATTTAGGAGGATTATATTACAAATTTAAGAGAATCATTTTGCAAATTCTAAAACTTTAGAAGGACCATATTGCAAATTCTAAAAATTATATTTTTATTTAAAAACCCCTAAATCAATGGGTACACGGTGAGGCACCTATTAAGGTACCTTACCGTAGAATTCACCGGATTGAAGAAACACTTAGTTGTATTTCTTTATTTATTGCTCTGGATATTTGTCCCAGTACTCTTCAATAATATGAATTTTTTGTCATATATATATATATATATATATATATATATATATACCATAACTTATTTATCATAATTGAATTATTTTAATCACATCTCAACACAAAAGAAAATAATTAAATGAAGGTATAAAACCTTTTTTTTCCCACAAAACATATTAAAATTAGAATTCAGTTTCTCTAAAATAAAAGAGTTTATTTAGAGAATAAAATGGGGAAAAGAGTATATAATCACCCTTAACTTTTACCCTTTTACAAATAAGTACTGTGAACTTTTATTTTATCCTAATTAATCCTTAAACTTTTATCATTATTGCAATATGTCATTTCATTATCATGAACTTAAAAAATTAACAAATATAATCTCAACCCTTCAAAACTGTGTTTAAAATATTAAAATTATAAAAAATAAAGTTTCAAAAATTAAAAAAATAGGAAAAAAACTCTAAATTAAAAGAACACATGGTCATATTTCATTTTTAAAATTTTAAATATGTTTGAAATTTAACATAATTTAAAAATAAAAAATGTAAATTTACTCTTTTATGTCTTTTTAATATTTTTTTTGATAAAAGTGGAGGCACTAAGGCCAGGGAAACACAAACTACACAGGGATCATTCGGGGAACAAGACTCCCACTGAGGTCATTATTAAGAAAAATACTAACAGAGCTAGGGGGAGAACCCAAAATATGAACCCCAAACAGATTTGAATGATCCAAACCAGCAAGGCCATCAGCTACAGTATTCGCCTCACGCCAGATATGGGAGACATGTACCAGCCAGGGGCGGTCCAAGAAAGCAGTAATTCGCTGCACCATGAAATGATATGGATGCCAAGATGAAGTACCCTTGTTAATTAAGCAGCAACTGCAGAATCACTCTCAATGAGTAAATATTTAGCCCCATAGTTCCAAGCAACCTCTAGTGCATTTAAAATACCTCTCAACTCAGCCATGAGAACTGAAGATGTTCCAAGGTTCTGCTGAAACCCAATCAACACCGACCTACATGATCACGAAGAACTCCCCCACAAGCCGCTGCACGACCATGGTTCAGCACAGAACCATCGGTATTAAATTTTAACCAACCATCAGCAGGGGCATGCCATCCCACATGGACAGTTTTGTACTGTTTTCTATTAGGCTGCACCCACGCAGCCGAGACTGAGGAGTCCCGGTGCAAAGTTTGAACTCTAAATACCACGTCTTCTACTTGGGGCACAAAATGGTTAAATACAAAATCATTTCTGGCTTTCCAAATAAACCATACTGTTATGGTAAAGATAGCCGCTCGATCTCCATTGACAGAAATATGAGAGGGAGCTACATGATGACTTACCCAATCCAGGAAATTAGCATCAGACCATTGATCAATGTGAGGACCAAAGATGCGCCTCCAAACACCCTGAGCAAAGGAACAATCCCTGAGGATGTGAATTTCGCTCTCGCTGGCAGCATTACATAAGGGACAAACATCTATAGATGTCATGTTACACATAGCTCTCCTTGCATTAGTTTTTAAGCCCCCTTTAAGGAGCAACCAAATAAAGCTCCGAACCCGTTGAGGGGCCTTTAACCTCCAAACAGAATTCCACAGAGGGACAGAGGATTCATCTTCACGGGATTCCATCACCAAATTGTAAGCAGAGCGGGTGGAGAAAGATCCATCACTTGACCGAGACCAGCATATAGAATCTTCTTGCAAATCAGCGTGCGGCGTTGGCAAATTCACGATCTCCTCCCTCACAGAATTTGGAATTAGACTTACCACATTAGTGAGGTTCCAACCAGCTACATCCGAGCACAGATCAGCTACACAAACATTACTAAGATGGATTGGAATGTCTTGAGTAACTGATTCCCCAATGATCAGATTAGAAGGCAGCCAGCGGTCATGCCAGAAGGATATATTTGTTCCCTTTCCCATGTTCCATTTAATACCTTTCAAGAATGTAGGCCAAGTTGTGAGAACGCCCCTCCAAACATTCGAGCAATTAGATCTATGAGAAATGTTGGGCAACAGCTGGGAGCCACACTTATATTTGCTTCGAAGCACTTGCACCCATAACGCATTTGGTTGCTGAATCAATCCCCAATTAATCTTCATAAGCATGGCCTTATTAAAACCATGCAAGTCTTTGAAACCCCAGCCTCCCTTAGCTTTGGGCATAGTAAATTCATCCCAGGGAACAGAATGCCATACTTTCTTGCTGGGTTTGTCACCCCACACAAAATTGCGGCAAAGCTTTTCAACCGTTCTACAAATCCCTTTCGGCAAAAGAGTAGATTGCATGGTGTAGGTAGGGAGGGCTTCAAGAACAGTTTGAGCTAGTGTAATTCGACCCGCAAAGGAAAGACAATCAGACTTCCACATGCTAAGCTTACGATGAACATGATCTAAAATGTAATCATAAGTCCGCTTACGTTGTCGTTCATGCAAAATAGGAATCCCAAGGTACTTCCCAAGGTCCGCAGATAGAGAGAAGCCCGAGAGATTGCAAAGCTCCAAGGCTCTAAAAGAGTGTACATTCCTAGAGACAAAGATTCTCGTCTTCTCAATACACAAAATCTTGAAAGATATAGATTGGTTAAGGTAATTATTTAACTTGATATTAATGAATGGACCTATTGTAATAATGATAAGAATTTAAGGGTTAATTGAGACAAATTAAAAGTTCATTGTGCCTATTTGTAAAAGGACAAAAGTTCAAGGTGGTTTTATACTATTTTCCCAATAAAATAAATCATTATAATTTTTAATTTTTAATTAATATCTATAATTATTTATTTAATGATAATATATATTCACATATATAAACAGAATATAAAATTATTTAAGTATTATTTAACTCTTAACCTATAATTTTCTAACGAATCACTATAACTACTTCCCTCCAAAGCCCCCACTTGGATAGTAGTAGGTATCGTGTTAAAGGACAACACACTAATATTAGATGGCACTTTAAAATTAAACAGATATATAGTGTGATATATGATATGATTATGATATACACACAATAGGAACAAAACAACCACACTAAGCTAAGCACCGCAATATTCGGGGAGTGCTGCGGCGCCATCGTGCGGTGACTGTAGCGTTCTGTTCTGTTCTGTATATATATATTTCGAGGAATCACAGAAAGAACCAGAAATCACAGAGTTTCACATTTGATTGAGAGCGAGAGAGAGAGTGTGTGAGGCCACAAATGGGAGCCGAACCCTTGTCCAACAACCACGAGCACGAGCACGAGTTGGCACTGGCACAGCCCCACCCTCCTCTCGTTCTCGGTCTCCAACCATCAGCCCTCGTCGACCACGTGGCTCGCGTGGATTGGTCCTTGCTCAATCAAATTCCCGGTGAACAGGGTGGCTCCATACCTGTATATATTTCCACTTCTTCACTTCCTTCACTTTTCCCTTTCTTTTTTCATTCTACTCACTGTATAGGTTCTTGTTTCTTTATTTGCCTTTTTCGGTATAGAGAGGTTTCGTAAGCATCACTATCACGTTGAATTGTTTTGTATAAGGCACCAATGTTATTTTGAATGTTTGACTATTGAATTGACATGACATGTTGAATTGTAGGTTGCGCTTGAAGAACTTGAATATATATTGAAGGAGGTTAATGCTCATGTTCTCTCTTGCCCTGGTGATCCTTCCCCTGTTAAGACCATAGCTGGAGGCAGTGTTGCAAATACAATTCGAGGGCTAAGTAGTGGGTTTGGGATTTCCACTGGAATCATTGGGGCATATGGGGATGGTGAGCAAGGCCAGCTATTTATCCAAAACATGATTTTCAACGGAGTGGACCTCTCAAGACTGAGAAAGAAAAAAGGACATACAGCACAGGTTTGTTCAATGTCACAACATTAATTTCATTAATTAATGAATGACTAGTACAAAATTGGAATTTTAACAACTTAGCTGTCTGCTACAGTGTGTTTGCTTGGTTGATGCCTTGGGAAACCGTACCATGCGACCCTGTCTCTCAAATGCTGTGAAAGTCCAGGTAAATGACTCTATTGTCTCAAATATATAGGCTTCAGTTAAAATTTTGTTAAGTTTGTTTGACAATTACTCTGTTTTCTGCAGGCAGGGGAATTGACCAAAGAAGATTTTAAGGGCTCCAAGGTTGTCGCCTTCAATTAAAATATTGTGGATATTTTGGTCTTTGGTATCTTATGATGTTTTTCTAATTCTTTCTGTCATGATGGGATTATATACATTAAATTCTAGGACTGAATTAATTGTTCTTCTATATTCCCCCTAAATGGATCATAGGATGAAGGTGAACTTACCTTATTCAGTACACTGTCAACTTACTGATGTAGTTGCTGATATGTTAACATTTCAGTGGTTGGTGTTGAGATATGCGATACTTAATTTGGAAGTTATTCAAGCAGCAATTCTTTTAGCCAAACAGGAAGGTCTTCTTGTTTCCTTGGATTTGGCCAGTTTTGAGGTATTTTATGCAATTTTGAATTCCTCTACCATTTGAATCAGTCTCCATTAATTATGATATCATGTATGTACTAGCAAGATGTAAACCAATATTGATGCAAAAAGCCAAATATGGAAGTTTTTCTGCTTTTAGACATTAGTTCATACTTGATATCTTTATTTTTGCATCAGCTATTTAATTTATATCACTAGTCTTATATTTATATGGTCTCTTTATTTTGGCAAGATGGTTAGGAATTTTAAACAACCACTTCTGAAGCTACTTGAGTCTGGGAATATAGACCTTTGCTTTGCCAATGAGGATGAGGCAACAGAGCTGCTAAGGTGACTGTCATTTTTATTTAACCCTGCTGTATATCAAGAAATGCATTTTCCAAGTTATTCATTATCGTAGTTTCATTCAATATGCTTTACAATGGATTCAGGGGAGAACAGAATGCTGATCCAGTAGCTGCTGCAGAATTTCTGGCCAAATACTGCCAATGGGCTGTAGTAACACTGGGCCCTAATGGATGCATTGCTAAACACGGAAACGAGGTGTGTTAATTATTTATATGTGTATTACATTTCACACTCGTTTAGAAAAACTTTTCTTTGGTATGGTGTGCAGTTAGTCTGGTGTGTCCTTTTGTCAAGTGGTGCCATTTGAAGTTTTGAAGGCTTTTGTTATTGTCCCAGATGGAAACCATATATGGAAACCATAATTAACTAAGACCAAACAGTAGGTTACCTCATAGGACTTCGTTAATATAAGGAGATTGACAATCAAACTAGTGAAGCTTTCCTGTTCTCAAAATCTGCTTTATGTCCATCAAAATCAACGCACATATATGAAAGAGGGAGGGAGGGACTAGGGAGAAGGATGTAAACAGGGTCATTCGGCATGCTATCTGATCTTTTGTTGAACCTTCCCCAACTTATGCCATCTCTATCAGCAAAAATTCATCAATAGTTAATAACCATGGCACTTGGTCATGTTCTTTGTTGATGTGATCCAAAATCATTAGGGAAGGAAGAGTCCTCTTGTAGTTTACATCCGTGGCACTTGGTCAGGCTAACATGTCACTAGTGTTCTAGAATAGGTGGTGAAATGATTAACTAGTCATTATTATAAATTATGTTTCTTTTAAATGTGACAGATTGTACGTGTACCAGCCATAGGAGAAGCAAAGGCAATAGATGCTACAGGAGCAGGGGATCTTTTTGCAAGTGGATTTTTGTATGGGGTGATCAAAGGTCTATCCCTTGAAGACTGCTGCAAAGTGGGCGCATGCAGTGGTGGGTCTGTTATTCGCTCTCTTGGCGGTGAGGTGACATTAGAGAATTGGCAGTGGATGTACAAACACATGCAGTTAAAAGGCCTTCTCACGCCTGATACATCCAAATGAATAATCTCATTGATAGAAAATTGTTACCCTCTTTCTTCCTTTACAATTCATCTCTTACAATGAAATGCCAGCTATTGTTCCAATTTTGAACTGGTTTGACTAATGCATGGGTAACTAGATATTTTCCACGGTAACTCAAGTATATTTGAGCCTCCAATCAAGTAGGATTTGCCATTCCTTGATATAAGTGGAACATAAAAATAAAAAAGGGAAAAATATGTTTTTTTGTCCTTATAGTTTTGGTCAACTTTAATCTTCGTTTTTATGCTTTAAATCTTGTGTTTTTTATTCCTAAACTTTCTAAACCCCTAAATCGTGGTCCATGTTGTTAGTGAGATATGTTAACTTGATGAGCTGACTAACAAAAGTTGCATGTCAACCTCGAGCCTCAAATAGTTAACTCATCTAATTAATCTTTTTTAATTAAATTTTAATTATTAAAATGGCCCTAATTACTAAATTAGATTTTTTTATCGGGTAAAATAGGTAAAAAAAACTTAATTTGGTAATTAGGGTTATTTTAATAATAAAAAATTTAATTAGATAAGTAAGTTATATATTTGGGACTCACTATTGACGCTGACATGAAACTTCTGTTAGCCAGCTCATTATGTTACAACAAATCTCACTAACGACGGGGATTGTCGTTTGGGGGTTTAGAATGTTTAGGGACAAAAAACACATGATTTAAAGTATAAGGACAGGGACTAAAGCTGACCGAATCTATAGGGACGAAACACATTTTACCCAAATAAAAATCACACACTCAAAACACAGTACGGAAGCTAAATAGGAGAAAGGAAAAATGATAACACTCAATGTTTTTATTCAATTGATTTTTTATGATACAATACATATTATGGAAAGCACAAATTTATAATGAATATACACTAATAAAATAACATTCAATGTTCTTATCCAAAAATAAAAGTATAAAGCTATATTATTCAAATAACATGCAAGCTATACTACTCCAATTATAAGCTTTCAACCACTCCATCAATTCAAGATTTGCAACAAATGTTTTTGGCATCACGGCAAATTTGTTCACATTGCTTGATTTAACAACTTATATTGCCTCTCTTAAATCAAGAATGTATAATTCCAAGTATTTTCTTCAACTTGCAAAATAACTCAATCTTTAATGGCTTCATAAAAAGGATCTGGATCCTCTGCAGCGTTGCAGGAGCCTGCAGCAGGAACAACTACGGAATAGCTAGGGAACAGCTACGGAAACATTCCGTAGTTAAAATCCGTAGTTATTCCCTAGCTATTCCGTAGCTAATCTGCTGCAGGGTCCTACAGCGCTGCAGAGGATCCGCACACTCATAAAAATATCTACTATTTGATCTTCAGTAACTCCACTTCTTTCTCAAACACCAACTCTTGTATTTGTGAAATCGTATATCTACATGTTTGAACCACCCATGAAAAACTGGATCTTCGTAGAGTTATGGCGGACTTGTTATCACAAAATATTTCTGTGGGAGTATTTTGCTTCTGATGTATCACCTTCAAAATTCTTCTCAGTCATACTGCTTATGTAGCCAACTGGCCACAGCTATATATTCCGCTTCAGCTGTTGAGAGCGCAACAACTGGTTGTTTCTTTGAGGACCATGATACTGTGCCAATGCCTAGATGAAATGCGTACCCTGGCGTACTCTTCCTTGTTTCAATATCTCCTGCACAATCACTATCTGTATATCCAACAAGTTTCACATCATTGTTTTTGGCATAAAAAATTTTTTCAGTCAGACCTTTGATATATCTCTGTATTCTCTTTTCTCCTTGTATGTGACAAACACGTGGCTCTTCAACAAATCTGCTGAAAAATCCAACTCCAAAAACAATTTCTGGCCTACTTGTAGTCAAATATCTTAGACTTCCTATCAAGCTCTTGTAATAAGTTGGATCTATCTTCCTGTTGTTAGTTTCTCTTGTTAACTTCAACTTTTCTTCAAGTGAAGTGGAAATTGGCTTTGAATTCTCCATCTTAAATTTCTTCAAAATATCACCATCATATTTTTTGAGATATGAATATTCCACCATCCTGCTAATCGGCCTCAATGTCGAGAAAATACAAAATTAGGCCTATATCTGTCATTTCAAAGCATTTAATCATAGTCTCCTTGAATTCTACAATCATCTTCAGATTATTGCCAGTAAAGATTAGATCATCAATATAAAGGCACACAATAAGAATATCATTTGGATCAAAAACTCTAATATATAGTGTGTTCAAATGGGCATCTCTGAAATCCATGTTTTACAAAATAAGAACCAATCTTTTTGCACCACGCTCTCGATGTCTGCTTCAAGCCATACAATATTTTCTTCAATCTGTAGACCTTATCTTCTTTTCCTTCAATCACATATCATGCATGCTTCTCAACATGCACCTCTTCTTCCAGAGTACCATTTAGAAAGGCAATTTTAACATCCATTTGATGTATTTTCCTATTATTTTGAGATAAGATAGATATAATCATACAAATTATATCTAGTCTCGCAACAAGAGAAAATGCCTCAAAATAATCAATAATTGGCTTCTACTTGTATCCTTTTGCCACTAACCTTACTTTAAAATGATCAATTTCACCATTGGGTTTGTACTTTATTTTTTGTACACCCATTTCATTCCAATCGGCTTCTTATCTATTGGAAAATTTTTCAGCTCCCATGTTTCATTCTTCTTGATTGCATGAATCCCAACATCCGTGGATTTTCTTCAATTCTGATCATTTGCAGCTTCTTCAAAAGTCATTGGCTCACAAGTTGCAAATAAAGCAAAATTGATAATTTCTTCATCATATGCGTCATTATCATTACCCACAACATAATCCTCCAATCTTGATGGTAATCTTCGTTGTCTCTGTGGTCTGCTTAGTGTTTTTGGCTCATCAGGTGTTGGATCTTGATATTTATTCTCTTTTTCACAACCATCTGGAATTACCACCAGTTGCTTTTGGGTTTTTGGAGACCAATACCACGTTCCTTCTTCATCAAATGTCACATCTCGGCTAATAATCTCCTTCTTTGTCTCTTCATTGTAGAGTATGTATACCTTTGAATTTGTATAATAGCCAATGATCACACATTTTTCTCCTTTATCATCGAGCTTCTTCCTAAGATGATATGATACATGAGCATATGTTATGCATCCAAAAACTCTGCGGCGTCGAATAGAGGGTCTCCTTCCACTCTAGACTTCTTATGGTGTTTTTTTCACGAATGCTCTTTGTTGGACACCTGTTCAAGATATACATAGCAGTAGTGATACAGCCTAATAAAACCAATGCATGCCTAATGCTCCTAATGCATGCCTAATAAAACAAGAGAGCCTAATAGAACATAGAAGTATGCTAAAGCCACCATAATATGTGGACTACAAAATACAGCTACTAGCTTAGCCTCCTTGCATTCACACTAGCCATCCCTCCTATAAATATGTACCAAGTTTGTGTGTTTTAAATCATCAAATTGAGTTGAGTGTTTTAAAACAAAGTGAGAGTTTTCTCTCTTTTCTTTAGGCTTCTAAGCCATTTTGGTAATCAGAGCAAGGTTCCAAATTTCGGTGTTGAGTTTAAGTGAGAAAGAGTGTCAGGAATTGGTGAAAATTTGGAGTTTTAAGAGGTGTTCACGAATGCCACCCTTAAAAATCCAGTTTCCAGTCATCTTTTGAAGAAACTTACATCGCTATCGTGTTCAGAAGGTCGAAAAACCTTGGAATAGTGAGTTTCGCCTTCGCCGGAAACCATTGTGTTGTCGCCGGAAACCACCGTGTCGCCGCCGGAAACCACCGTGTCGTCGCCGAAACCATTTTTCGATCACTGGAAAATCAGAGGTTGAAGACGACCACGTCAGCACTGAGGTGTTAATTTTGACACGTCAGCCCTATAACATCTTGCCACTTGTCCCACTTGCCACGCCATCCAAACTCTTGGCAATTTCAATTCTACCCCCATACTTCCAATAATTTCCATTTCAACCCATAACTTTTCTGAAATTGCAGTTTGATCCCTACACTTTCTGTAATTTCAATTTTACCCCATAATTTTTTTGAAATTACAAAATTACCTTTTAGCCCCTGAATTTTTAAAAATTTCCATTTTGCCCAAAATTTTCCAAATTTTTATTTTACCCTTAAAACCCCAAATACATACCTGGCCTACTTTTAACCTACAAAATGTCACCCAGACAAAGACCTTACCATGAAATTGAGATGGAGGAATTGAGGCGTCAACTTCAACAACTTCAAGCCACTGTTGAAATTCAACAAGCCCGAATAGAAGAACAAAGAAGGTGTTTAGAAGGAGAATCAGATGAAAGTGATTCCCCATACGCTGACAACCATCACTCTCGGAAACAACAATTTCGAAGTAGTGACATTAAGGTGGAGATTCCAGATTTCGAAGGTAGACTCCAACCTGATGAGTTTGTTGATTTGCTTCAAACTGTTGAACGAGTGTTCGAGTTTAAGGAAGTCCTTGAGGATCAAAAAGTCAAGATTGTTGTCGTTAAGCTGAAAAAGCATGCTTCCATATGGTGGGAAAATTTTAAGAAGAAGCGTGAGCGTGAAGGGAAAAGTAAGATCAAGACATGGGAGAAAATGTGTCGCGAGCTTACACGTAAGTTCTTACCTGAACATTATTATCAAGATAATTTTATCCAATTGCAGAACTTGCGGCAAAAGACCCAGACTGTTGAAGAGTATACCAGGGAATTTGAAAAGCTCATGATGAAGTGTGACATCCAAGAAAAGGAAAAACCTTGGAGGATTGAACACAGACATTGCCCACCAGGTCCAACTTTAGCAAGATTGGACTTTAGATGATGTTATTCGTCTGACCATCCGAATTGAAAAACAATTAACCAGAAAATCCTCATACCAACCTTCCTCCTCCTGGAACCCTACAAACACCCGTAAGCCACAAACCCAACAACCTATTCCATCCAACAAAACCCCTCCTAAGCCCACTAAAGAGACCAACCAAAAGGCAACCAAGTGTTTCAAATGTCAAGGATTTGGCCATATAGCTTCAGATTGTCCAAATCGCAAAATTGTCACTATTATTGAAGAAGAAGTCCATGAAGTATCTGAAGAAGATGAAGAGTCGGTATTTGATGAAAAAGAGTCGATATATGATGAAGAATTCACCTCTGCTGATCATGGTGAATTATTGGTGATTAGAAGTAGTCTACACACCGCACTATCAAAAGAAGAACCTTGGCTGAGGCACAACATCTTCCATACTCGTTGCACTACTTAAGGAAAAGTTTGTGATGTTATCATAGATAGTGGAAGTTGTGAGAATGTAGTATCAAACTACATGGTGGAAAGTTGAAGCTACCAACACAAAGTCATCCACACCCTTATAAGTTATAATGGCTCAACAAAGGAAGTGAGGTAAAAGTTTCTAAACGTTGCCTTGCGTCTTTTTCAATAGGAAAGAAATATCAAGATGAAGTATGGTGTGATGTTATTCCTATGGATGCATGTCATCTTCTTCTTGGGAGACCCTGGCAATATGATCATCGTGCTTTGTATGATGGTTATGCAAACACTTACTCCTTTGTGAAAGACGGAGCGAAGATCAAGTTAGCACCTCTACCGCCCAATGAATTCAACCAAGGAAAGAAGGAAACAAAGCCATTGGTGTCTTTGGTCGCCAAGGAACAATTCAAGGTGACGAAAGAGGAAGCACAAGCCATGAGCCTCATACTACTACTTGAATCAACGGAGGGTACTATCCTTCCACCAAAGATTGAACAACTGCTCGCTAAATATCCAGACGTGATACCGGAAGAGATTCTGCATGGACTTCCTCCAATGCGAGACATCCAACATGCTATTGACTTCATTCCCGGGGTAGTAATTCCTAACAGACCAGTTTATCGAATGAGTCCACAAGAGCATGCTGAGATCCAACGTCAAGTTGAAGAGCTGTTAAAGAAAGGGTTGATCCAAGAAAGTATTAGCCCTTGTGCTGTGCCAGCTATTTTAGTTTCGAAGAAGGATGGAAGTTGGCGAATGTGTGTTGATAGTCGAGCTGTTAACAAGATCACCATCAAGTATCGGTTTCCGATCCCAAGACTCAATGATCTGCTTGATCAGTTAAATGGAGCTGCAATCTTTTCCAAGATTGATCTTCGTAGCGGATATCATCAAATCAGAATTAGGCCAGGAGATGAATGGAAGACCGCCTTTAAAACAAGAGATGGCCTATACGAGTGGATTGTGATGCCCTTCGGGTTATCAAATGCCCCTAGCACATTCATGCACCTGATGAATCAGGTACTTCGACCCTTCATTGGTAAATTTGTTGTTGTTTACTTTAATGACATTTTGATCTTCAACAAAAGCAAAGAGGAACACTTAGAGCACCTCCAACAAATGCTACAGACTCTTCGTGAACAAAAACTCTATGCCAACCTGAAGAAATGCTCTTTCTTGACTAATGAAGTTATTTTTCTTGGGTACATCATCACTGCTGAAGGCATTCGAGTTGACCCAAGCAAAATCAAAGCCATTAACAACTGGCCCATTCTAAGATCTATCCATGATGTGAGGGGTTTCCATGGATTAGCTTCCCTCTACAGGAGGTTCATCAGGAACTTTAGCTCCATTGCTGCCCCACTCACAGATTGCATGAAAGGAGACAAGTTCCAATGGACGGAGCAAGCTCAGAAAGGTTTTGAGGGGCTAAAGAAACGTTTGACTGAAGCACCTGTGCTAGCTCTTCCAAACTTTGACCAAGTGTTCGAAGTCAGTTGTGGCGCTTCCAACACTGGAATTGGTGTTGTTCTAAGTCAAGAAGGACATCCCATAGCCTTTTTCAGTGAGAAACTAAATGATGGCAAACTCAAGTACTCCACTTATGACAAGGAGTTCTACGCCATTGTTCGTGCATTACAGAATTGGAGTCATTACTTGTTGAATAAAGAGTTTATTCTCTACTCCGATCATGAAGCCCTCAAACACTTGAACTCTCAACAAAAGATCAGCCGCAGACATGCTGCTTGGATCGAGTTCCTACAGCCTTATCCATTCCTACTCAAACATAAGGTGGGAGTTCAAAATGCAGTAGCTAATGCCTTGAGTCGTCGTCATGCCTTACTTTCAACTCTTCAAACCAAAGTTGTTGCCTTTGAAGTTATTAAAGAGTTGTATCAAAATGATCCTGATTTTCATAACATATGGAGTTCTATAGGTATTCAACCTTTCCAGCAATACCACAGGCATGAAGGATTCTTATTCAGAGGCAAAGTACTATGCATTCCCCAATGTTCACTGAGAGAAGCAATTATTTGGGAAGCTCACGATGGAGGATTAGCAGGTCATTTTGGGTGAGACAAAACTGTGGCTTTAGTCAAAGAAAATTTCTATTGGCCAAAGCTTGAAAGAGATATTAATAGGCATATTCAAAGATGTAGAATTTTCCACTTGGCCAAAACCAAAAGCCATAATACATGTTTATACTTACCTCTTCTTGTTCCAGAAGCACCTTGGGAAGATGTAAGCATGGACTTTGTCCTTGGGCTACCGCGAACTCAGCGACAGAAAGATTCTATAATGGTAGTCGTAGACAGATTCTCGAAGATGGCTCATTTCATTCCTTACCAAAAGACCATTGATGTTGTTCAAGTTGCAGACATATACTTTAAGGAGATTGTTCGTCTTCATGGGATTCCAAAGACCATTACTTCTGATCGAGATGTCAAGTTTCTGAGTCATTTCTGGAGAACTCTATGGAAGAAGATGGGAACTAAGATACAATTTAGTAGTGCTAGTCATCCCCAGACAGACGGGAAGACCGAGGCAATTAACAGGCTTTTGGGAAATTTACTTCGAAGCTTTGTTGGGAAGAATTTAAAGCAGTGGGATCTCATCCTTGCACAGGTTGAGTTCGCCTACAACAACTCTACCACTAGACTTGACCCCTTCATCTGATAGTAATCAGTACAGTGCATATGCAGAACAAAGAGCAAAAGAAATAAAAAAGCTGCATGAGCAAGTTCGTGAAAGGATTAAAAAGCAAAACTCGAGGTACAAAGCTCAACGTGATAAGCATAGAAGATTGCAAACTTTTAAAGTCGGAGATTTGGTATGGATTCACTTGCGAAAGGAACAATTTCTGAATCAACCAAATGCCAAGTTATCTCCCAGAGTTGATGGTCCATTCAAAGTTGTGCAGAAGATTAACGATAATGCTTACAAAGAAGAGCCGTCAGGTTCCTATGGAGTTTCTGCCACTTTTAACGTTGCAGACCTTTCGCCATACTTTGATGATGAAGAAGAACTTGACTCAAGGGCAAGTCCAATCCAACCCGGGGAGGATGATACAACCTAATAAAACCAATGCATGCCTAATGCTTCCAATGCATGCCTAATGCTCCTAATGCATGCCTAATAAAACAAGAGAGCCTAATAGAACATAGAAGCATGCTAAAGCCACCATAATTTGTGGGCTACAAAATACAGCTACTAGCTTAGCCTCCTTGCATTCACACTATCCATCCCTCCTATAAATATGTACCAAGTTTGTGTGTTTTAAATCATCAAATTGAGTTGAGTGTTTTAATACAAAGTGAAAGTTTTCTCTCTTTTCTTTAGGCTTCTGAGCCAAGTAGCAACAACTTCTGCCTAGAATTCTCTAGGCACTTGTTTTGTCTTCAACATGCACCTCACTATGTCCATGATTGTCCTGCTCTTCCTTTCAGCAACTCCATTCTGTTGGGGAGTGCATCTGGTTGTCAATTGATGATGAATTCCATGTTGCTCAAAGAAATATGCACAAATGTGGTATTCTTGACCCATGTCTATTATCAATGCTTTAATCTTGCAGCCACCTTGTTTCTCCACGAATGCCTTGAGTGACTTAAAGGCATCACAAGCTTCTGATTTCTACTTCAAAAAATACACCCAAGTCTTTTTGCTGAAATGATCAATAGAGGTAATAAAATACTTACTACCACCATATGTTGGGATTTCAATTGTGTACAAGTCTGAGTGAACAATCTTCAGTGGACTTCTTGCTCTCCATGACTTTCCTATATGAAATTATTCTCTATGCTTCTTTCCCAATTGATAAGTCTCACATAGACTATTGGGGATATTTATAACAGGCAAGCCAAAAACATATTCTTTCTTTGACAAACAATTTAACGTAGAAAAATGAAAGTGACCAAAACACATATGCCACAACCAATCATCATTTGGTATGATAGAATTCAAGCAAGGATATTTTTCATGTTGAATTTTCAAAGGGAATAGACAATGCGGAGCCATTTTTACCTTGGCGATGAATCTCCCATACTTGTCAATCAACGTTCACTACCCATGTTGTATCTGCATGTTGTACCCTTTCTCTGATAGTTGTCTCATACTCAATAGATTATGATGAAGTCTAGGAGCATAGAAAATATCAGAGATGAAGTTTTGGGATCCATCCTTCAATCTGATCGCAACTCGGCCTTTTCCCAAAATTGAAATATCAGAGTTGTTTTCAAATTTTACAGTAGAACTCACTATTTCATCTAGAGAAGAAAATAGCTCATTTTCCCCACACATATGGTTACTACACCTAGTATCAAAATACCAGATGTTTTCACCTTCTGAAAAATTATTACTTACCAAAAATAAACTTTGTGGGTTAGAAATCTCACCAACATCTCGGTACTGGTTTTCTGCTATGTTTGTCTATTGTATGTATCTGCAATCTAGTTTTATGTCCGTACTTTCCACAATGATAACAATTATAATTTGCTCTTTCTTGGTAATTGTTTCCTCTTTCTCTTCCATGGTTAGCGTATTCAAAGTTGTTTCCTCCTCTTCCTTGGTTGAAGTTGCCACATCCTCTTCCTCTGAAATTTCCGTGACCTCTGCCTCTATAATTTCATCTTCCTCCATTATTGAAATTGTCACGACTTCTACCTTCTATGTTTTGATTGGATTCAACAACGTTGTTGAGATTCACATGACTTTTCAAGGTTTCTTCATTTACTTTTTCTGTCTTCTCCAAGATTCTACTCATGTGGCTTTCAATGCTTCCTTGCAACTCTGCTATCGTCGTGTTATATGTATCGTTGGACTCAATTATTGTAGTCACCATATGGTCAAACTTAATTTGCATGACACGTAAAATTTTCTCTACCACTTTACTGCCTAGAATATCTTTTCCATATAACTTCATCTTATTTACAAGGTTAGTAACACGTGAAAAATATTGTTCAATAGTTTCTGAAATGGACATTTCATACCTCTCATATTCTCTACGCATGGATTGTAACTTGGATATCGGGGCTTTCTCCACTCCTTTATATGACAGTTTCAAGATGTCTCATGTTTCTTTAGCAGTTTTGGCATATGCTATTTTACCAAAAACTGAGTAATCTACTCTTTAATGGATTAGTGTTAGAGTCAGTTGGTCCTTCCGTCGAGCAACATCATCAACACCTTCTTGCACACCCAGTTCAACATAACTCCAAATAATATGGCTTTCAAACGGTAGCCATTAATAGTGCCCAATAATTATAATCTAGTTTCTCATCTAATTTGGGACCTGACCAAACAATATTATAGTTTGCCATATCTCTCTCACACTGACTCAGAAAAAATTATGAAACTAAAAACACTTTTGTTCCTCACACACTCTTAATTTTTTTTAACACTCACACTACCAGGCTCTATATCATTGGGACATAAAAATAAAATTCACACACTCAAAACACAATACAAAAGCTAAACAAAAGAAAGGAAGAAATGATAACACTCAATATTTTTATTTCATTGATTTTTATGATACAATACATACTATGGGAAACACAAATTTATAAGGAACACGTGTTAATAAAATAACATTCAATATTCTTATCCAAGAATAAAAATACAAAGTTTTACTATTCCAATAAGATGTAAACTATACTATTCCAATAATATCTTTCAACCACTCCATCAATTTAAAATTTGTAACAATTGCTTTTGGCATACGGCATATTTGACATTGCTTGATTTAATAACTTACATTCCTGCATAATTTAAAACATCACCCAACTCAATTCTCTTGACTGTTAATTGAACCGATGGCATGTAAAATTTTTCTTGACCAAAAAAATTTGAATAATTTAATTTTATAACAATACACAGTCTAAGTCAATTAATAATCAGAAATGTTCCTTTCAAAAACAAAAAAGTCATCAGAAATGTTATATTAATAAAAGAAGTTGTTAGCAAAACTATTTCGTTTGCAATTTTTTTTCATAATCAAGACTTGTTTATTTTGTTGAGAAATAGATAGTCAAGGGGATTACTTGAATATCAAACAACGTAATACATTCAATTTACTGACAAGGATGTAGCAAAAATTTGATTAAAAAGCCCCTAAAATCAGGTAATACCATTGTTCCCTAAAAAGAAAAGGTATATATACCATTGTTATGCGAGATATCAGATGTTTCATGTTTGCCTCTTGAGACTTGTATGAGATCTGAGAAACGCAATAAAAGTACACAATTGAAAGTTCTCAATGCACTTTGTCCTCTTTTTCATCCCTAACAAATATTTCAGCAAACATTAAATCACCGCGTACAAGCCTAGCCAATTTTTCATAGTAAGAAGTATGTTACCGATAACAATAATTAAGCTTAACCCATCTGTCCAACATTTTTCACCCTGAATTTCAGTAAATTGTATCATGGAGCATATTGTAAATCGTGCGTTCAAGTCCATAAAACGCAGCCATTAACTCGTTTACAGTGATCAGCCATGGATGAATTGCAGAAACAAGAAAAGAAAATCCATCAAAGAAATCTCTCCCATGGCACACTCAACATGAAACCTACTTGTCTTTAAATACCTGTTTTTAACACTTCCAGTATTGGATCTTAAATTATCAAATTTCCATCGGAGAACCACCCTGGTTTTCGGCACCACCTTGATCTGCCCCAGAACCCTGATCTGTGGCAGCTTCCTGCTCAGTTGTTGGCTGAGGTTCAGCAGGTGGAGCTTCTTCCTCCCTCACAATCTCAAAAGTATCAATCAACTGTTGAACAGTTTCCTGATCCAAAATGTGGAATGGCTCACCAACTCCAACCACAGCAATAGTGCATACGGAACTCCTGAGCTTTTCACCTTGTAAGGACTCCCTAGTTGCAATGAGTGCATCCTTGATAAGATCTTCCCGTGAAGAGCCCACGAAGTTCTCAAACCTGCGTTCCAAATATGTCTTTGCAGCTTGTGAGCGAGACCCAATTGCAAAAGCCTGATATTCAAAATAGTTTCCACTTGGACAGTTGTAGTAGAGGTGAGCTCCTGATTCATCTAATCCAGCTACCAGGAGACCAACCCCATAAGGACGTTTCCATGATCGTTGGGTGCAAACCTGCCACTCAAAATTGCATCACAAATACTGTTGAGAAAGAGATCTTTTCAGTTCTAATAAATTTTGCATATAACTTTCTTTCTTTTTTGGCCATGTAACTTGGCAGATACAATGTTTTTATTCATTGTAAATTGAACAGATCAGTTTCACAATACTATATTTAAGAAACTAAAAACGAACAAATAGATTGGGAGGAGTTACTTCAAAAAGTGTTGTTCAGCATATTTTCTGTCCCTACCTACTATCAAACCCAGTAAGAAAATCCAAGTCACATACAGATTTCTTATTTCTTGATGGACTCAAACCATAAGAAAACTTCAACCCTACTCAAGTAGGTCTTTTACAAGCAAGTTATATTGACTTCAATAGAACAATAACCTATGCTCCCCTTGACTTCATAAAACAGCTATCTCAACAAAGATTTGCATGACATAATATGACACTCAGATACATAACTTGGAAAGTTTTAAACGTAAGCACCTTTCTGGACTTTCTCTCACAGTAAATGGAAACCTTGGTAGCACAATGAGCTATTCAAATTTCAAACATAAATTGGACTCAAGGGTTCACAACCACAATAGGGAAATAATAACAAGAACAAAAGTCTTTTCCCACTAGGCTACATTAATCACACAACGCTATAATGTCCTAACATGAACCATGTCTATTAACAGACCATTTAAATCTAAATCATTCTTAATAGTTTGGTTTATAGTTTTCTTTGGTCTCTTTCTACCTCTAAGTAATGGACTATCCATCATTCGGTTTGCCTTCCTCACAGATGCTTCTACGCGTCTTCTCCACACATGGCCATACTTCCTAACATCTTGTTTGTTTCTGACAAAATTTGCGGTTGGGGCATGTAAAATGGGTTTCAACTGAAACCCACCATGTTTGACAAATATTGAGTTTTCAAAATTAATTTTGTAGTGTAGAATTGGTTTTGACTTTTGAGAGAAGTAAAAAATTTTAACATTTTCATTGAGTAGAATTGATTTTAGGAATGGGATCCACAGAACATATTATATTTACTGATTTACACTTTAAAAGTGATTCTACTTTACAATCCCAAAAAAAGTCATAATTCTTAAAAACTCACTTTTAAAATATTGTTTTAAAAAACAAATACATATTTTTAACCTCAATTTTTTTCAAAATTATGTTTTTAAAATAAATTATACGAAAATGTAAAATAAATGGACTGTAAGACAAGACTCTACCATCTTTTCTACAACAAATGCTACCCCAATTGTCTCTCTAATGTTTTCATTTCTAATCCTATCTTGTCTTATGTAACCACTTATCCATCATAACATTCTTATACAAACCACAATAGAGGAAGCATATTTTTTTCTACAACCCATTATAAGCTCAGTAAACAATGCCCTACAGCTTCCCTAATAGATGAACATCCTCAAAATGGAGTTTGGGATACATTAATGAAAATATATACTATATAACTTAGTCATCTTGTATTTAAGAACTCAGTTACAAAGCCAACACAAAGAACCAAAATAGATCACTGAGATGTCAAGGTTCACTTCCCATAACAATGAGGTCCATTGCAAGAACATCCAAATTAGATTAAAACAAATCAACACAGTTCCATCCATTTTGTTTTGGCATTCATAGAGAAGCATGAATCCGTCCCAATTTGAATAATTACACCAATTAATCATATAAATTAGAGAAAACCTAAATTAGCTAACAGTCCCAGTATCAAGACAGCTTTTACACTTACAAAGTAGAAAATTAACAGAAGAAAGAAAAGAAACTGCACAGAAGGGTAGACAACACTATTATCTCACTACTGCCATATCCACTATAGGTAATGCCGTGTCAAAAGCCAAACATCCTGGAGTCAGCGTTCATAAAATTATCAAGTGAGCTAACACAGATCATTGACAAAGAATCATCCAACTACCAACCTCAAACCCTTGGCATGCAATTAATCAAAAAACCGAAAACAAAAGGAAACAGATCCAAACATTATAGTATCATAAAGTATTTTGCACCTAGATAGAACCGCTTGGAACTCCCCCATGAAAATCACCAAGAAGAAAGGAAATTAAACATTGCAGTCCTAGTCTCATTCTAATCATTATCAAATGCAGCCCCAAAGAATGAAATAGAAAAGGAAACCTACAAGTCTAAACACGTTGCACAGAAACCCATTTTTTTTAAAAGAAAAGCTTGCCCCTCTTTCCCAGAACAAAACCCTAGCTCCAACTAACGGAAGGGCAAAACTGGAAGAGTAATTACCTGGGCCTTGTCGGCGAGCTGAACAACGAGTCGGCCAACGGGAAGAGGAGACTCATAGGTGTAACTGTAGTTGATGCACTCGGATCGCATGTAACGGGAGAGGACGCGGCCGTCGGCTGTGAGGCCAGCGATGGCGACGCCGATGTGGTCGTCAACCTTGAAGATCTTCTTCTGGTGGGAAGAGAGTTCGGAATTGGCCTTGTTGACGCACGCGAGAACCACGTGAGTCTTAGATCGGAGCCCTATTGCAGCAGAACCCTGTTTCACTGCCTCCATGGCGTACTCAACCTGGAACAGCCTCCCCGCCGGGCTCCATGTCGTCACGTCCGTGTCGTACTGGTTTCTGAACATCTTTTTCCTCTTCGATTCTGTTCTAACTCTAATGCCACCCAATTAACCTCTTCTTCCCCTTTTTATTCTCTCACAAGACACTCTTTTTTCTTCTTGCTCAAGAAATTTCAATACTCAACTTCACTCGCGCTTTTGCTTTTGCTTCTTTTTTTTTTTTTGGGGTAATTTTCTCCCTAGAGTTTAAGACAGACATCGTAGTATAGGGACTTCAGTTTGGTATGGAGTGTGAATTCTTTCTTTAACCTAGTATAGTAACGGACCTGATGAACGAAACAAGTCTATTGCTTTTCCCACCGGGTTCTTGCTATTCCCACCCCCTTTTTTATGAAAAAAAATGGAAAATCCAAAACTACCCTTCAATTAATTGGCTCACGGGCAAGACTGTTCGGAATAGCCCGGACAACCTTGTCCATAAACCTTTTTTTCTACAAATGACTTACGGCTGATACAATTGTCCGGGAACCATTCCCGGACAATCCATACAAAAAATAGCTTACGGACATAGTTGTTCGAGAACCATTCCTGGACAATACGTAAAAAAAATAGCTTATGGATAAGATTGTCTGGGAATGATTCCCGGACAACTTTACCTGTATATTCTCTCAATTAATATACGGAAAAGGGGGAAGGGGAGGGAAGCAGGGAAGGGTATAAGTAGGGGAGGGGGTACGGGAAGGGGGAAGGGTGATAGGGTAAGAGGGAGGGGGTAAGGGGTCGGGGGAAGGGGAACAGTGGGGTTCAGGGGAGGGGAAGAGGGAGGGATATGCTCGGAAGAAAAAATTATGGGGGTGAAAATAGCTAAAATGGGGGTGGGAAAAGTAAGGGCCACGAAATAAACCTGTTAACGTGAGTCCAGAAGCCCAACGGGCTCGGGCATTTTGGAATAGTTTTATTGGCCCATTAACTTGTGAAGATGAGTGGTCTAGTTTTGCTGCTGAGCTCACTTTTATGTAACACCATCTTTGAATGTGTTTCGGTTTAATTTCGAGTAAACACTCATTTTGGTCCCTGAAAGATAGGCCATCGGTCAAGTTAGTCCCTGAAAGATAAGAAATTGTAAAATCGTCCCTGAATGTTCTTACTGTCGGTCAAGTTCGTCCCTCCGTTAAATCAACTCTGTTAAACTTAACAGAACTGCCTATGTGGCATAAAAGATTGATATTCTTCAGTTTAGTCCCATCCCAGTCAGCAAAAAGATGTCAAAAGACATCATTTTAGTCCCTATTTAAAGTGAAACGTCAAATACGAATTCCCTCCTTCTCCTACCACCTTGCGAGTGAAGCAACCGTACTTGAGTGAGTTAGGGAAGATTGCTTGCGCGATAAAACAGTTTAGGTGTACGAAATCTAGGGTTTGTGTGCGAGGAGAAGATATCCAAAGCCTGCTCAGGGAAGTTTCAGTGAAGTCTGCGCCAACGAGTCATTCTGCCATTAGAGGTACGGGCTCTAGGTTTACTCTGTTTTGTATTTCTGTTAAACACTTGTACTCTAGTTGCAATGCTGAATGTTAGGTTTTGATGAAGTCACCCCTCACTGTCCTTGGTTTGTTTTTACGGGTGACATTGTGATTTGTTTAGGAAAATATTTGTCAAATGTGGGTGTACTATAGAGGTTTCTATAAACGGTTGTTTGATTTAGTAATGAGCAGAAGTTATATGTTTTCTTGGAATGCATAATGTGGTCCTTATACTGACTGTAATAGTTGAAGACAGTTTTCCTTTTGTTGTGGTCCCATGGTGACACGGGATTTTGAAAAAAAAAAGTTGAATGTAATGTGTGTTTTGTAAAATTTGGTTGCATATAAATGTCTTAGGAACATGCAGAGCTCTGTTTGACTTACGCCCGCAATGTTTGTTTGTAACAGATGGAGAGAAGGAGGATAACTCTGATTCTTCACCATAGAGGGTCCTTTGTGAGGGAAATGGGAGAGGTGAAATATGTTGGTGGATAATTTTGTATTTGGGAGGGATTGGATGTGGACACGGTGAATTTATTCACTGTGGAGACATTGTGTAAGGAGCATTACTACCGTAGGTTTGAGAAGATTTTGTGGCTGAAGCCTGGGAGGGATTTAGGGGTTGGTTTGAGAGAGCTGGTTAAGGATAAGCATGTTATGGAGATGTGTAATGCAGGGATGGAGAACAATGGGGAGGTTGAGATCTTTTTCGTACATCCTGTTGACCTCCCTTTTATTGTAGTTGATGAGAATGCAGATAGTGTAGAACAGCCACAAAATCCAACTGATGTTACTAACCAAACAACCATGCATGCACCTGCACATTCACATTTGTGTTCTCCCATTGCATCACCTGTTCCCACTCCCGTGCCTTCACCTATGCCATCACCTGCACATTCACCTTTTCCTTCAACCCTCAATTCTCATGTTAATTCAGAATTTAGTGATGATTATGAAAGTGCTGAGGACAGTGTTTATAGACCATCCCCACATGTCAGTGATGGTGATGAAAGCATTGATCAAGTTCCATTAAGTAGGAAGAGGGTAGCATCCAGTGCTGAGAAGAGGAAAGGAGTATCTGTTTCTGCAAGAAGGAAGAAAGGAAAAAAAGTTGGTGGGAGTGGGGAGGGAGTATCTGTTCCAGCATTGTCTGAAGAAGAGGAAATACATGATGATGAATAGCAACCTGAAGAGGATGAGTTTATTTTTGGTGATTATGAACAGCCTGAAGAAGATGAGTTATTTCTTGGTGGTAGTATTGGGCATAGGCAGACTTACACATATGGATACCCCACTGAAAATGTTGGTGGTCCACAACTTGATGAGTTGTCAACTAATGATGATTCACACAGCTATCAGTCTGAACAATTAAACACACCTGTGTCATCTGATGATGAGGAGGCTGAGGGGGTGAGGAATTTCTTTCCTCAGTTCAATGAAGGTGCCACTTTTGGCAATGTAAAGTTGGAGATAGGAATGGAATTTGCTACACTAGAAAAGTTCAAGAAAGTTGTTAGAGACTATACCATTCATTTGGGCAGGGAGATGAAATGGGTAAAAAATGGCAAGGTTAGGGCCAGAGGTAAGTGCAAGGTTGATGGGTGCCCTTGGGAGATTTTCTGTACATTCAGTCCTGTGACACGAAGCTACCAGGTTAAAACCTTCAACCAAGAGCATACATGTGCCAGGGGATTCAAAAACAATGCTGCAAACACAAAGTGGGTAATGAAAAAGCTTGAGGAGAAGCTGAGGACACAACCCATGCTCACTCACATGGAAGCATTTGAGTACATGAAAACTGAATTTGGGGTTTATTTAAATGATTCCAAGATTTTCAGAAGTATGAGGGAAGTCAGGAAGCTAGTTGAGGGGGATGAAACTGCACAATATGCAAGGCTGTGGGATTATGCTCATGAGTTGCTAAGGAGCAACCCAGGATCAAATGTGAAAATGGATGTCATCCCCATACCAGAATCACCCCCCCAGTTTCAGAGATTCTATGTGTGCCTTGAGGGTTGCAAAAGTGGGTTCTTGGCTGGGTGTAGGCCATTCATTGGCTTAGATGGAGCATTTTTGAAAGGGTATTTTGGTGGACAGATTCTGGCAGCTGTTGCACAGGATGCCAATAACCACATCTTCCCCTAGCTTATGCTATTGTGGATGTAGAGAATAAAGAAAATTGGAAGTGGTTCATGACTCTGCTTCATGAAGATATAGGTGACTATCAGAGACATGGATGGAACTTCATGAGTGACATGCAGAAGGTAACCTATTTTTTGGTTTGGTATCTGTTTTTGTACTTTTTGACCAATTTGAAGTATTTTAAATCTTTTAGGGACTGCAGTGAATAATTTATAACTTTTTCAAGGACCATTTTGAATTTAATGTGGGTTATTTAAGGACTAAATTTAACTATTATACTTTTTATCAGGGCCTAATTCCAGCAATGCAAGAAGTCATGCCTGGTGTCCCACATAGGTTCTGCTCTATGCATTTGTGGAAGAACTTCATTAAGCAGTGGAAAGACTTGGACATGAGAGGTGTTGTTTGGCAATGTGCAAAGTCAACAACTCCTGCACAGTTCAAAGCAAACATGGAGATGCTTAAGGGTAAAAATGAGAGGGCATGGACATATCTCAATAAGTTCCCTCCACAATCCTGGACAAAAGCTTTCTTCAGTGAGAATTGCAAGGCTGACAATATCACTAATAACACATGTGAAGTGTTTAATGCCAAGATATTAAAGTATAGGAACAAGCCAATTCTTACAATGGCAGAAGAAGTCAGATGTTACATAATGAGGACTATGGCAAAGAATAAGCTCAAGTTGGATGGCCACACTGGAAGGCTAACCCCAATGCAGCAGAGCAGACTAGAGAAGGAGAAAAAAGACAGTAATCAATGGAGACCTGTGTGGTCAGGTGACAAGGAAGGGACAAGATATGAGGTTCAATCATGGCTAGGCAGGGTGGATGTTGACTTGGGCATGTATACATGTACATGCAGGTTTTGGCAGTTGACTGGCATACCATGTATGCATGCAATTTCAGCAATAGCCAGTAAGAATAGGAGGCCTGAGGAGTACTGTCATGGTTGGCTCACTATGGAAGCATATAGGGCCACTTATGAGCACTTTGTCAAACCAACTCAGAGCCAGCAATTTTGGGAGAAGATAGATTATGCAGCCCCTGTCCCTCCTCCAATAAAAAGATCAGTGGGTAGGCCAAAAAAACAAAGAAGAAGAGATGTCACTGAAGAGACTCCAAATTCCACAAGGCTCAAAAGGTCTTATGCAGATATCATTTGCTCAAGATGTGGCCAAAGCAACCATAACATCAGAAAGTGCATTAACATTGGAGTGCCTCAAAAACCCAAAAATTGGGTAGATCCAGCCCCTGTAGAGCCACAAGCAGCCAACACTGACCCACAAGCTGGACCAGAGGAAGTTATTTTAAGCCAAGGTGTACCTAGTGATGATGTACCAAATTCACAGCCCAACATGGTAAAATTAATTTTCATTTTTTAATGATTGCTTTGACAAAAGAAAAGCATACTTCACAACTTTGACACACCACTAATTATTTTGTGCAAAGTCAACCTACCAATGTGGACAGCAACTTAAGTGACTTAACTCCTACTACTCAGCCACCAATTGTTGCTACAAGTGCCAACTCTGTTCAGCCTTCAATGGTAAGGTTCATTGTAGCCTTATTTCTTTATCCATTCATTCAAATTTTGATTTCCTAAATTAAAGTCAAGAAATCATAGTGCCACTTTTTTATGCAGCCACAGTCCCAAGCAGTTGGGCATACAGCTAGCAGGCCACCCAGTAGAGGGAGAAATTTTAGGAACCCACCATACAAAGCTCCAACTACAGTCCAAGGAGGTTTCAGGCAAAAGTTGAACACTGTGAGGCCTACCAACTTAACAAACTCAGCACCACATGCTCCTGGACACAACAACACAGTTGCAACCCAAACCCAGCTGCAACCATCAAATGAGACTATGCTGGCAGCAAGTCTTGGCACCAGATCAAGGTTTATGCAATTCATTCCTACACCACCAGGACCATCAACAACAGGACCAAGACCAAGAGGGCCACCACCAACAGGGAAACCAAAGTGAACACAAACAATGCAGTGCCAGAAATATCAAGCCCGTAGTTAGGACTTTCAGTTTCATGTCAGTATGGATTGATAGGAGAAATAGCACATACTGTGCCTTTTGTTAGGAATTTCAGTTTCATGTCAGTATGGATTGATAGGAGAAATAGCACATACTGTGCCTTTTGTTAGGAATTTTAGTTTCATGTCAGTTTGGATTGTTAGGAGAATTAGCACATAGTGTGCCTTTTGTTAGGAATTTCAGTTTCATGTCACTTTGGATTGTTAGGAGAATTAGCACATAGTGTGCCTTATGTTACTGCTCTGACAGTATGCCTTGTTATATTCCATATTATGAAATTCACAATTCAGCCAACATTAACTACTTATATAATTCTGCATTCAAACATGTTAACTCTTTTTTTCATAATTTTTTCAGCTTAAGCTACTTAACCAATAACAAAACAAAGTAACACAGAGTAATAGGAATAGCTTCATCTTTCATTAAGAAATATATTCAAATTACATAAACATGTAGTATGTTCCAACTACATAAACAACTACTACTTCATTCTACATCAATGGTTTAAGAAAAAAACAACTTAGTGCAACATAAGAATCAACTGCATCATAATCATTATAGCCATCAAACACCCTACAACAATTACAATGATCCTAATATTCCTAATTTCAGCCCCTAACATCCTGAGCTTAAAATTAATCTGATTCTTCAACCAAGCATCCATGTCAGATTCGAATTCTGCAGAACCCATGTCTTCTATCCAGGCAAAGTAGTTGTAGTTTAAGTAATCATCCTGTAGCCAAAATTGAAGAAAAAAACTGTCAAAATCCCTAATATGCAAATAATATTGCAAAAAACCCAAGGTTTCATTACCTTCGGGAGAGGACATGTATAAAATGCCCTCCCCGGATTTCGTTGGGTATTGGAGGTCCTGATAGCAGCCTTGCGTCCGCAATGACACACCCTAATGGCGTTAGCCATTGATGCAGAGGAAATGCTCGAACCACCATTGAAGCTTCTCTTCTCCGGTTTTGGCTTAGGGTTTTTGTAATCGCCACCCATCCTCTTTCAACGAAGGCGACACAGAGTTTAGGGTTTGCTAGGAGGAGTTGGGGGTGCTGCTCGAATGTGGTGCAGAGGTTGAAGATGGAGTTTGTGGGAAAATTATTTGCCCAACGTCTCTCTTGGGTTTCATTAACAGAGATGGAGCAGGGACTAAAATGATGTCTTTTGACATCTTTTTGCTGACTGGGATGGGACTAAACTGAAGAATATCAATCTTTTATGCCACATAGGCAGTTCTGTTAAGTTTAACAGAGTTGATTTAACGGAGGGACGAACTTGACCGATGGCCTATCTTTCAGGGACCAAAATGAGTGTTTACTCGTTTAATTTCACTCTTAATTCGTTTAGTTTAGGTTATATTTTTTTGACAAAAGAAGGTTATGTATTATTTTAGTGCCTCAATTTTGTTGAGTTAATTAAATTTCTTTAGTTTAAAATTAAATCAATTTGATACTATCATTTTTTGACTAAACTAGTAGAATGGTCTCTAACTTTTAGGGCATTATTCACTTTAGTCACTGACTATTAACAAACCCCTTCTTAGTATCTGATGTTATTTTCCATCCAACATTTTACTCCAAAGTTTTAACTTTTGTTAAGTTCGTGCTGACGTGTCACGTTAAGTGACAAATACGCTATTTAGTAGGACAAAAAATGACGTTATTTCCCCTATTTTTTAAGTGTGAGACACCTAGCCCTAATAGTCATTTCTTTTTCTTCCTTTTTCTTGTTCTTCTTTCATCTTCTCCAATGCCATTTTTTAAGTGATCATTAGGGCTAGGTGTCTCACATTTAAAAATGAGGAAAACAATGTCATATTTGTCCTACTAGGTAGCCTATGTATCACTTAATGTGACACGACAACACCAACTTAACAAAAAGGTAGGACTTTGAACTAAAGTGCTAAATGAAAAGTAATGTCAGAGACTAAATGGAGGTTTGGTATAAGTCAGGAACTAAAGTAGACAGTGTCCTAAAAGTTAGTGATTGATATGCTACTTTATTTTATTTTTTACGTAAAACCCCTAAATCCTCGTTTCATATTCAAATATTTTAGAGTTCATAATATATTTAGTATATGAAATACTTTTAAACGTACACAAGTCACAACTATAATAAAAGTTTGATAAAATTTAAAGAACTTTAATGGATGTGAGGTTAAAATTTAAAGAGAAGTTTCAAGATTTTTTTTTTATTTGGGTGAAATTTATTATTTTGATTGGTAAATTTTAGGGGGACAAAACAAGTCATCCCATCTAAAGCATCCCAACCCGTCAATGGGATATGAGCTGAAAAATATAGCTCATCATCTTATTTAAGGCTGGATTGGTGGGTTATCCACCAAAACAAGAATGAAACACATAAAAATTTAAAAATAATAAAAACAAAAAAAGTCTCATTTAATATCACAACTTCAAAGCCTCATTTTTTTTAGCCACGCAACTTATATCACAATGATAATATTTACCCAGAGATATTAATCTTATATTTTTGTACAAAATGGATTATGTAGTCTATTTTTTACTTTTTTTTTAATCTAACCTAATAATAATTGAACAACAATCCACTCCACCCACCTATACATAGATAGACACACACATGTATATAATAATTTATAGACACCGTAATGAGGATACTCTTGATATAAGAATTTAGCGTTTTAATAGCATGCTAAAATAAATAATATTATCACAACACTATTTGAAATTAAAGAAAAAACAATTGTTAACAAGAACTAGTTCACAGTCGACTCATGTAGCACACTATAGTGTTCATAATAATACTAGCACTATAAATTACAAACTAAATCTGACCCATAACCACAAAGTACATATGAGTACCAATCTTATAAAATATAGTCAACAAAGCAAATGCAAACACAATTCAAGAATTATAAAGTGATGTGTAAATCAATCATCATCTTCCAAATCTAGAATATTAGATGTCTTTTTGGAAGTCAGTTCCACTCTTTCATCATTAATAGCATTATCATCATTTGTATCTACACATCACAATTCAAGAAGAAAATAATTAAATAGATAAATGGTTATAAAAATATAAGTAAAACAAGTTACATTTAAATGGAATAAATTATTTTTATAAACAAAATTGTACAACCAATTACAAGCATACGTCAAAGCTTCCACATTTTTAGATAAAATTTGATTTCTATACTTACTAAACATATACAAGCCAATGTTACATGTAGGTTCAGATACAACAATAATAATAAGAATGCTTAGCAAATCATGAACCGAGTATTTTAATTCCTCCACCATTGTAATATATCCAAATTTTCATAATGTCCAAATTCCAATATTGGTTCATCTAAATAAATATCAAGTGCTTAATTTCCAAATTTAGAGTGAAGTTATGTCTTGTGCACATCAAATTCCTATCATATTCCTCAAGTGAAACAAGTAGGGATGACAGTGGGTACCCATTTGGCTGGGTACTACGGTGCTCATCCTCGTATATGCGTTTAGAAATTGTACATGTACCCACATCCGTGTAGGTAGCAATTGGTACTCATCCTCATCCTCGTTAGACACCTATATGTCCATATATGTGCCCATTACCCATACTTTAGTTAAAAAAATCAACAAATCAATAGAAATATTTATTAAAAAATTATAGCTCTATTGATAAATTACTAAAAGAGTCATTCAAGCATAATTGTAATATGTTAGAGCATAACCATTAAAGTAAATTAAAATATAATACACTAAGGTTTTGAACTACAACACTAACATTCAATAAAATTAATAAAAAAATAAAAATAAGATATTTTATATATAAATTATAATATAAAGATATTTTAATAAAAATAAAATATATAATTATATAATTTATTATTTATCAATAAATTATATGTATGTATGTATGTGCAAGTATCGGGTTAGGGCGAGCATTGCAGTGTCCACACCTGCACCCATCCCAATTAAAATTTGCGGGCTTAATTTTACTCAATCTCGAGCCCAAATACATTTAGTGGCCTTTTACCCTGGCAATTCGAGTAATTGTTGCGAGTGTTTAATGGACTTAGATCCAATTATCATCCCTAAAAACAAGTGAAAAGACAAGATAAAGTTGAAAAAATATAAAATACATAATAGAAAGTAATTAAACATTAAACTCTTTGCCACTTTTCTATTGAAGGACACCATTTATAATTATCACCATATAAGTGAATACTTGCAAACACACACCAATATTTAAGAGCACATTCAAGTGTCAAATAAGTTGGGTTCCATCTTGTAGGAGCATAAACATGCAAGTCAGTTGAAGTATCAACACCATCAACTATTTCAAAACATTCCTTAATGTTTTTCACTCTACTCTCAAAACCCCTCACATATTTGATATTCTCTCTATTCGTATGCAATACCTCATTAACTACTCTCAACCCTCTTGAATAATTAAATTTAAAATGTATGCAGAACAACGTACACGAAAGAATTGCCCATCATTAGCATATGAGTTATCGAAAGTGAGAGAAAAAACCTTCTTATTTATTCCCCAAGTAATAAAAATTGAATTATCTTTTAAGACAACTCCAAATAGTACGATGGGGAGAAATATGACAAAATTTAAGAATTCGACTTTTTAACTTCCAATTATCATCAGTAAAATGAGTCATCAAAGATATGTAACCCTCAGAAGTACAAGTTGTCCACAAATCAAAAGTTAAAGAATTCCTAGTCAAAATTCTAGACATCTATTATTTAAGTCTTTCCTTCTCTCTCGTGTGTATATTCAAGGTATCAACCTTAGCAATATTTCTAGAGATAGGAACTGCATTTGGACACAAGTACTTTATCCAACTCCTAATCTTCCTTTACTCAACAAACTTAAAAAGCAAATCATGCTCAAGTATTGCAACAACACTCATATCACGTGACATCATTTTATCTATATTTTGAGATTTCAAGTTGCCTTGCATATCTAACATCATTTGACCAACATCTAAAAATTTGAGATTTTCCTACAAGTTCTAAAATGACGATGCAATTGATAATTCCCATATGCTTTACCCCCAACTTTATATTATTGTCCACTATCATTACATTTTTTTCTTTTTTATTCCATCATCTCACACTCCATCTTAGTCAAAATTTTCTATCAATAAGATTTTGAAGATTTACCCTTTTCCTAGAGCTACTAGATTCAAAAGTTTGAGAATATTCAACCTCAGTCCCTAAATTTTCAATAATATTATCAACACCCATTAGATCACTAGTTTCATCCATATGCATTTCAAAATAATTATAACTACCAAATTTTGCTACAATCCAAAAAAATATAAAAACACATCAACAAGTCAATCAATTAAAGTCTAAATAAACACATATCCTAAAAAAATATGACCGACAAAATAATTAAAGATATAAAATACTACATTAGGCCAAATAACAAGAAAATGAAAATGACAACATCAAAAGACAATAAAATTGCTTACACTAGGATATCAACACCAATAATACTAAAAATGGAAACATCTCGACCCTTAAAGTTCAAAAGGTAAAGACGCAAAAACAATTTGTAGTCTTGTAAAGCCATGAAGGATGGTTATTTAAGGGATCAAAATCCATGAGCTTTTCAAGATTTTTGGAAGAAAGTTAAAGGCTTTTTGATGGGTTTCTGGCAAGCGAACCACAAATCCAGCAGTATAATAGTAAGAGAGTATCGTATCCACAGGGAACGGTAAATTTACGTAGACTGTGATCTAATTATCAAGGAGAAATAACGGTTTAGAGTATATTGTTGCGGAATTGTAAATAACAGATTAATATCAATAGAATTAGAAAGGAAGAGTTAGAGACACTTTACTTGGATTAGGATTGGATTTCATATCATCACACCCTTTGTGCATGTAAAAACTATCTATTATTTTAGGTTTACTCTATAATGACTTTATTGCTAAGACCCCGAGTTACCAGAAGCCTCACACACTCAAAGGTAATCCATGCGGGCTCTCCCAAGCGACAGACTTACCCTCGGCTTATTTTGCTCTCTTTTGTTCAGTTTGAAAAGGACTAATTGAAATACGGGGCCTACCAAATAAAGTATACCTTCGCTAGAGTACTGTCACTACCCATCGCTCATTAGATATACCCACCTCTCGCTTCCGGGATTCACAATCAACTAATCCTTTGCTATAGGTAATTCAAAAACCATGCCTAACATATTGGAACACCCTTCATTAGAGTACTCACACTACCCATCAATCATAAGCAACGCCCCCGTAAAAGAACCCTGGCTACCGAGTCCTCTTATCCAATCAGAGAGTGAGTTTCTTCAGAATCCGCTCCCCCACTCTCAATCCTAGTCAAAACTAACTAAGTCAAGACTAGCCTATAACTCCAGACGCAAGCGTGGGAATTAGGAATTAAGTACAGAATAAGATTACTAATATTATAGACAGAGAGCACAGAATTAATAATATAGAATTTACATACACTTGGGGATAGAATCAATTATATCCAATCCTAATGGAGAGTTAACTACACAAGGTAGCCATAAAAACCACCGAAGATGCTGTCACCATCTCCAATCCTTGTGAAGCGCTTCTCCTCTCCTACTCTAAACTTAGCTTTGGTACATTATCACTGAAATATAGACTGGATTACAATGATCATGCACACTAGGATTGGTGCAAGAGGTTCCTATTTATAGACTAAGGAAAGACACAACAATTTGGGAAGAGATCTATCTAAAAATGGCAACAGGGACCAAATCAGCGTAACCTGCGCTCCAGGCTGCGCTACAGCGCAGGATGAGGCGCAACTTCCAGGGAATCTGCGCTTCACCTGCGCTATAGCGCGGGGTGAAGCGCAGGTAGCGTCCTGCAGCTCCAACTTTCTCTTTTTAATCTTGATCTCTCCCCGAGACTGGTTTTAGCAGATTTGTCTTTCCTTGTTTCCCTTTTCTTGATGAAATACTTGTATTTATTGAGCAATCTTTGATTTAATTGGGAAACTTGTCTACAGAATCCTTGATTGATTGGCAGTGATCTCCTCATTAATGGCTTCAAATCTTCTTTAAATCTTCATTAAATATCTTCAATCAATCTCAAATCTTGCAGAAATCTCCCTCATTTAACTTCTTGTTTGTCCTCAAGCAAGAGACCTCTTTGCAATCAAAAATCAATTTTATTCCCAGTGTATTCCTAATAATAATAATAAAAAACAAATTCAAGGAACTATTCCTCAACTCCTTCTTAAGTAGCAGTCACTTTCCAGATATAAGAAAAACTCAGGACCAAGGGATGTTACCAATACTCAATCAGAATAGAAATACAAACATCAATCAAACTTTCTCAAAAACAGCAATTAAAGCAGTAAGTGATAAACCAAGGAAATCTCTCATTATCACGGGTAAGTGTTTCCCTCAATCTTTTTCGCCACTGTTGAACAACTAGAATTGATAGTCGTTTCCAAAATCTGAACCTGCAAGCAGTTAATATGGATCAAAAGGTCTTTCTTAGGTTGTAATGAGGCTGGGCTATCAAGAAATCATGGTTTTTTTTGGATATTCAAGGAACACTTTGAATAGAGAGCATCTTGTGATTGAGCTTGGGACTTCTCTCAATTCACCTGGTCATTCTTGAATGGTCACCCTTTTTCAGCTTGGCCTCATTGTTTGAAGAAATTCTCCCCCCAACTTAATCAATTCCACACTTTTGTGCAGATTTTTTTTTCAGTAAGAATAACATAGAAACTTTATTTGTGGGGGAGGATCCTTCTTTTGTGATTTCTTGTGCCTTCTCTTGAGTTTCTGTGACCAACATCTTATCCCATGTTGTTGTGGTGCACCTTGCTCTCTATCCCAAGTGTTAAGGGACAGGTGATGTTCAATGAAAATGGTTAGGGTGCATCAAGGAAAATATTCAAGCTCAAATGGGCAATCAATAAATGGAAATATTAAATCAAGGTTGGCTATTTGGCATTGAGCACAATATTAAAATCACAAAATATGCCTTTGTCACTTCCATATCTCTTCAAGCAAGCAAAAATTTAGAAACTCAAGCAATAATAGTTGACAAGCAGCGGAGAAAAGCTCTCAATTTAAGTGTTTAGGCTCTCATCTCACTAGTTATGGCTAAAATTTCCGTGATAAAACACTTAATGGATTTACTTAACTATCCTGATAGGTTCTCTTGAGAAGTACCATAATCCTAATTAATTATGGAATTAATCACAAGACCCTATCATCTTACCTAATCTGGTTAGTTAAACTACTTAATTACATAGAATTTGAAAAAGTTACCTTGATTCCTAATTTCCTAAGGTCCTAAAAATTTGAAAAATTCTAAAGATTTAAGAAAAAATGAAATACGAAATAAAAATCCTAATTAACTAGAAAATATTATATAAAATAAAAGAAAATAAAAGAAAAACTAAAAGAAAGAAAACACCAGTATCAATCTTCATCCTCTGTATCCTGTAAGTTCTTGTTCTGTTGCTGCTCCATCCCCCCTGGGAAAATAGGCCTGTCCCCAGGCCACTACAATAATATCTGGAACTCTTCAAGCAGCATGCTTGGGTATGGGTCTAGTATTCCTGATTGGTTTGAGGTCAACTAGTCTTTATACTTTGCAGCAATCTGTGCAATTCATGAAGAACATGGAAGCTTATCATTAACCAATTTACATGCATAAATAATTACTCTCTTCACAACAAAATTTCACTGCACTTGGTAATGCCTTCCTAAAAACAAATCATACTCATTTGTTTTGCAAGAATTCAATCAATCCATGGAAAGTGAAAGTTCAAAATTTTTGAAACAGACAGAGCATTGATGGGTTTTTGGCAAGCGAACCACAAATCCAGCAGTATAATAGTAAGAAAGAGTATCGTATCCACAGGGAACAGTTATTTATGTAGACCGAAATCGTATTTATCAAGGTAAAACACAGTTTAGGGAATATGATTACAGAATGGTAAAGAGGGTAGATAATTAATTGGATTTAGAAAGGTAGAGTTAGAGACACTTTACTTGGATCAGGATTGGATTTCATCTCATCACACCCATTGTGCATATAAGACTACTTATTTATGTTGGTATACTCTATAAAATATGTAGACAAACTTTGTTGCTAATGACCCCGAGTTACCAAGCGCCCCTCACACTCAAAGGTAATCCATGCGGGCTCTCCCAAGCGACAGACTTACCCTCGGCTTATTTTGCTCTTTATTTTATTATTTCGTTTGTAAGAAACTAGTTGATAAACGAGGCCTCATCCTGTGGACACACCCTTCATTAGAGTACTGTCACTACCCATCACTCACTAAGATACATCCATGTTCCGGTCTTGGATTCATAATCAACTAACTTCTTGCCATCGATGCTAAGGCTTAGCCCTGTGAACGCCCTTCGCTAGAGTACTCACACTACCCATCGCTCATTAGAAACGCCCATGTTTCAGTCACAGAGCACCGAGTAATCTTATTCAATCAGAGGTTGAGTTTCCTATGTCTAGGCTCCCCCAAACGCGATCCTAGTCGTAACGTTAATTACAAACTGGCCTATAACTCTAGACGCAAGCGTGGGAATTAGGAATAAACACAGAATAAGACTACCACCATTATAGATAGGGACCTTATTGACACAATAATATAGCATTTATATACACTCAAGGATAGAATCGATTACATCCAATCCTACTGGAGAGTTAACTACGTGAAGTAGCCATACAAACCATTGAAGACGTTGTCACCATCTTCAATCCTCGTGAAGCGCTCCTCCTCTCCTACTCTAAAATTAACTTTGATACATAGTAAAATTTGCTAACCAACTAATTGTTCAACTCGCCAACCACTAGGACTGACGCAAGAGGTTCCTATTTATAGATTAGGAAAGACAAAGCAAATTTGGGAAGAGATCCTCTTAAAACGGTAACAGGGACGTGATTTGCGTGTTATGTGCTTTAAGTTGCGCTACAGCGCGGGCTGTAGCGCAGGTTCCAGAGAGTTGCGCTTCACCTGCGCTATAGCGCGGGGTGAAACGCAGCTAGCGTCTGCAGCTTCAACTTTCCTCTTTTAATTTGTTGATCTCTCCCCGAGACGGGTTTTCGCTTGTTTGTCCTTCCTTGTTTCCCTTTATTCTCTTATATCTTTGTATTTATTGTGCCATCCTTGTTTATTTGGGAAGCTTGTCTGCAATATCTTTGATTGATTGACTCTATCTCCTCATTAATGATTTAAATCTTCTTCAAATCTTTAATTAATTGTCCTCAATCAATCTCCAATCTTGCATAAATCCTCCTCATTTAATGCCATTTAATCTTTGAATTGAATCTTTGCAAGAATCCTGCAAAAATCAACAATAAATCTATTAAAATAGCATCAAATTAAAAACTAGGATTAATAAATACAAATTATTAAATATTAAATAAAATGGGATAAATATGGGATAAAATTACCATTTTGTCCTTGATAAGTGAAATAAAATATATACTAATTTATCAACTATTTTTCACTTATCAAATTCCCACCAACTTGAATTCTTGCTTGTCCACAAGCAAGAGACCTCTTTGCATTCACAATCAATTCTAATCCCTAGTGTATTTTTACAAAAACAAAAACTAATTCAAGATAATCATACCTCAACTCCTTCCTAAGCAGAAGTCACTTCCCAAACATAAGAAAAAATCAGAATCAAGAGATATTACCAATCAACGGTTAGGATAGAAATACAACTCAATTAAACTTTCTCAATAATAGCAATTAAAGCAGTAAGTGATAAACCAAGGAAATCTCTCATTCTCACGGGTAAGTGTTTCCCTCAATCATTTTCACCCACTGTTGAACAACTAGAATTGATAGTCGTTTCCATGGTCTGAACCTTCAAGCAGTTAGTATGGATCAAAAGGTCTTTCTTTAGGTTGTAATGAGGCTGGGCTATCATGAAACATGGTTTTTCTGGATATTCAAAGACACTTTGAATAGAGAGCATCTTGTGGTTGTGCTTTTGAACTTCTCTCCATTCACCTGATGATTCTTGAATGGTCACCCTTTTTCAGCTTTGGCCTCTTCTTTTGAAGAATTTTCTCCCCCCAACTTATTTATCTTCCACACTTTGTGCAGATTTTTTTTTGTATACATAACATAAAGAACTTATTTTTGGTGGGGGAGAATCCTTCCTTTGTGATTTCTTGTGCCTTCTCTTGGATTCCTTGTGACCAACCTCTTTGTCAATTGCTTGTCCCATTTTGTTGTGGTGCACCTTGCTCTCTATCCCAAGTGTTAAGGGACGTGGTATGATCATTGATCATTGATAATGATAATGGCTGAGGTGCATCAAAAGAAACATTAAAGGCTCAAATGGGCAATCAATAAATGGAGATATTAATGCAGGGTTGGCTATTTGGCACTAATCAGAATATTAAAATCACAAAATTGTGCCTTTGTCACTTCCATACCTTCTACAAGCAAGACAATTTTCAGAAACTCAAGCAATAACAGTTAACAAGCAGCGGTGAGAAGCTCTCAATATAAGTGTTTAAGTGTTTAGGGCTCTCAGCTCACCGGTTGGGCTAAAATTTCCTTGCTAAAGCACTTACTGGATTTAATAAACTTTCATGATAGGTTCTCTTGAGAAGTACTCTAAACCTAACTGATTATGGAATTAATCACAAGACCCTATCATTTTTCCTAGATTGGTTAGTTAAACTGCTTATTTACAGAGAAAAAGGAAATAATTACCTTGATTTCTAATTTCCTAAGGTCCTAAAAATTTAAGAAAAATTGAAAATATGAAACAAAAATCCTAATTAACTAGAAAATATCTATAAAATAATAGAGAATAGAAGAAAAACTAAAAGAAAGAAAACACCCGTATCAATCTTCATCCTCTGTATCTTGTAAGTCCTAGTTCTACTGCTGCTCCATCCTCCCCTGGGAAAATAGGCCTGTCCCCAGGCCACTGCAAGAATATCCGGATTCTTCAAGCAACAAGCTTGTGTATGGGTCTAGTACTCCTGATTGGTCTAAGGTCAACTAGTCTTTATACTTTGCAGCAGTCTGTGCAGTTCATGTAGAACATGGAAGCCTGCCAATAACATTCATAAGTAATTATTCTCTTCACAACAAAATTTCACTGCACTTGGTAATGCTTTCCTAAAAACAGAACATACTCAATTGTTTTGCAAGCATTCAATCAATCCATGGAAAGTGAAAGTTTAAATTTTTTTAAAGAAACAGAGCATAACACTTTCAACTTTAATAACTCACAAAACAAAGAGCATTCTAATCAAGCAAATTGTTCTTCATGTTCCACACAGCCAAAATCACATTTAGGATAGCAATAATCAATAATATTAACAATCCTAAGGTTGCTACCCTAAAGTGTAAATCATAGAGATAGAGTAAATGAAGATTTCAATAAAATAAAATTAAATAAAAATATAACTGAAAGTTTCAAAATTGATGGAAGTTTGTGAGTGGAAAGAGTGAAAAGAAGAGCTTAGGAAGTAGTACATGAGAAAGATTTTTAAAATGTTGTATCCTGCGCTACAGCTCCAGTGAAACGCAGAATACAGTGACTAAAATCGCATTTTTGCGCTTTACCTGCGCTATAGCGCAGAAAACAGAATGTAATTTTGCAATTTTCAGTCACGTTTTCTGCTACTTCCTATTTTTTTAAAAATTTTATTTTCCACAAACTTATTCCAATCAATTTTGAAAATTTCCTAAATCCTAAAAAAATTGAAAAAATCCTAATTAACAGACAATAAAATAAAACAAAACACAAATTAATTTAAAACTTTAAAAATCTCTGGGTTGCCTCCCAGAAAGCGCTTGTTTAACGTCTGATAGCTCGACGCCTGTTCTCTCAAGGTGGCTGGAACTGAAATATTCTGATGAGCTTGTGAGATGCACCCTTCCTTTCTTTGGCCCTTAAGCCTCCCCATAACTTTGCCTTGGAGCAACTGGTAGTGTGAAAAGACTTCGACCATTGTAGCTTCTTTCTGGAATTAGACCATGTCTCTGACTCCCTTGGCTTGATCCTTCTTTTCTTTATTATCTTGCTCTCATGTGCATGAGTCTTCTTCTTCTCAAGTTTGAATGAGTCACAACTAATTCCTCTCAATTTCTTTGCTTCGGGGGGTTCTTTGATATGGAACACACCTGACCACTTGATCTTCAATCTAGCTCTAGGCTCTGAATTTAAGTCTAGCTTGACTTTTCTTCTCTTTGCCTTGTTCTGGTCAGTGTGATCACAGAACTTTGTTTTGTGAGGTCTGGAAGGTTGATCACTTGCACCATGCCTTTCTTGATCTTCCTTTAGAGGGATGGTTGGATAAGGCAAGGTCTCTGTTCTTGAAATCACTTCCCTTCCTTCCTCGGGCTTTGATTAACCATCTCTCTGTTCACCATCATATGTTGTATTCTCTACCTCCATTACACAATCAGTCTCTTCCTCAAGCACCATCTTTTCTGTTTCCTCCTCTCCTTTTTCTTCTTCTGCTGCACCTTCTTCTTCTTCCTTTTCTTCTTTAGCTCCTCTTTCATGTGTTTCTTCAGATTCATCTTCTTTTTCTTCTTCTTCTTCTTCAGCCAGATTGTCATTGATTTCCTCCCCTATCAGCTGAACAATGTCATCGCCTGCTCTTCGGGATTGGGTAATGCATTTGCTAAAGATTGCTTGTCCCAACAGTCGATCATATTGTGTATCTCGTCTAGTGCAAGGCTAACGGTTACTCCTTCTTTTTCGCAATACTGCTGAATTTGTATAAATTCATCCCACCTTTCTTCCATGAAATTGTCACTATCTGAATGCCCTTCTGAGATTTGTTCTGACAGTTGGTTAGCTATTGCTTCTGTTATCTCTTCAATTGTTGTATCGGGAGACTCTCTCTTCTTGTTGAGCAGTCCCAACATGGTGTCAGTGTTTCTTCTTGCTTCTTCTCTTTCCTTCTGAAGTCTTGACTCCCTTTGTTCTGCCATCTGTTTTAACAAAGCATCAGTGCTTCGTCTTCTCTCTTCGCTTTCTTTCTGAAATTGTATATTGCTTTGATTGAAATCTTCCATAAACTCATAAAATTGTGAGTCTCTTTGTTGATAGGAAGAGTAACTCTGCAGCTGTTGAAAAGAAGGTTGCATGTGGAGTGAAACATCATCTTGGTGCCTCCCAAAATTCTGGTTCTGGTAACTTCCCCAATCCTGTGAAAAATTGTTAGAATAATTGTTGTAATTAGAGAAGTTACCTTGAATTGGTGCATGAGAGGAGTAACTTGGTTCTTGCCACCCAACATAATCTCCAAGGGTTCTCCTTGGTTGATTTTTCCACTCATAAGCCATGTGACATTTACTTCACTTGAGGTGGTTGAACAGAGAATGTTGAGATTGGCTCTTTGAAATTTGTCTCCTTTTTCTCTCTCTCTATTTAGACACTTCTCTCAATTAATATTGAGACACCTGTCTTCCACAAGAGCACTATTCAGGAAGCTCAAACAAATGTTAGCTCAAGAGAGTGGAACAAAAATTATTTTTTTTCTTAAATAATAATAATAATAAATAATTTTTTTTAAAAAAAATAATAGTAAATTTTTTTAAAAAAAATAATTAAAATAAAATAATTAAAAATAAAATATTTTTGTTTTCTTCTCGACTTCCCTCTTGCCTCCTTTCATGGTTTCTACTTTTATTCTTCCTTGATGTCCTTCCTATTTCTGCTTCAAGTTGTAATTAATTTGGGGACACCTGGCTTCTCAAAAGCAAAAACAAGAAACTTGAAAAAGGTAAGTGTGGAAGAAAAATTAATAATAATAGAAAAAATTTTAAATTTCCTAAAATAATGAAAATGACCTAAAATAATAAGAATAATAAATAAAATAAATCCTAAGATAGATATCCTTGATAAATAGACCTCAGGGTTCTACACAAATTAGACCGTTCCCCGGCAAAGGCGCCAAAAATACTTGATGGGTTTCTGGCAAGCGAACCACAAATCCAGCAGTATAATAGTAAGAAAGAGTACCGTATCCACAGGGAACAGTTATTTATGTAGACCGAAATCGTATTTATCAAGGTAAAACACAGTTTAGGGAATATGATTGCAGAATGGCAAAGAGAGTAGATAATTAATTGGATTTAGAAAGGTAGAGTTAGAGACACTTTACTTGGATCAGGATTGGATTTCATCTCATCACACCCATTGTGCATATAAAGACTACTTATTTATGTTGGTATACTCTATAAAATATGTAGACAAACTTTGTTGCTAATGACCCCGAGTTACCAGACGCCCCTCACACTCAAAGGTAATCCATGCGGGCTCTCCCAGGCGACAGACTTACCCTCGGCTTATTTTGCTCTTTATTTTATTATTCCGTTTGTAAGAAACTAGTTGATAAACGAGGCCTCATCCTGTGGACACACCCTTCATTAGAGTACTGTCACTACCCATCACTCACTAAGATACATCCATGTTCCAGTCTTGGATTCATAATCAACTAACTTCTTGCTATCGATGCTAAGGCTTAGCCCTGTGAACGCCCTTCGCAAGAGTACTCACACTACCCATCGCACATTAGAAACGCCCATGTTTCAGTCACAGGGCACCGAGTAATCTTATTCAATCAGAGGTTGAGTTTCTTATGTCTAGGCTCCCCCAAACTCGATCCTAGTCGTAACGTTAATTACAAACTAGCCTATAACTCCAGACGCAAGCGTGAGAATTAGGAATAAACACAGAATAAAACTACCACCATTATAGATAGGGACCTTATTGACACAATAATATAGCATTTATATACACTCAAGGATAGAATCGATTACATCCAATCCTACTGGAGAGTTAACTACGTGAAGTAGCCATACAAACCATTGAAGACGCTGTCACTATCTTCAATCCTCGTGAAGCGCTCCTCCTCTCCTACTCTAAAATTAGCTTTGATACATAGTAAAATTTGCTAACCAACTAATTATTCAACTCGCCAACCACTAGGACTGACGCAAGAGGTTCCTATTTATAGATTAGGAAAGACAAAGCAAATTTGAGAAGAGATCCTCTTAAAAACGGTAACAGGGATGTGATCTGCGTGTTCTGCGCTTTAAGTCGCGCTCCAGCGCGGGCTGTAGCGCAGGTTCCAGAGAGTTACGCTTCACCTGCGCTATAGCGCGGGGTGAAGCGCAGCTAGCGCCTGCAGCTTCAACTTTCCTCTTTTAATTTGTTGATCTCTCCCCGAGACTGGTTTTCGCTTGTTTGTCCTTCCTTGTTTCCCTTTATTCTCTTATATCTTTGTATTTATTGTGCCATCCTTGTTTATTTGGGAAGCTTGTCTGCAATATCTTTGATTGATTGGCTCTATCTCCTCATTAATGATTTAAATCTTCTTCAAATCTTTAATTAATTTTCCTCAATCAATCTCCAATCTTGCATAAATCCTCCTCATTTAATGCCATTTAATCTCTGAATTGAATCTTTGCAAGAATCCTGCAAAAATCAGCAATAAATCTATTAAAATAGCTTCAAATTCAAAACTAGGATTAATAAGTACAGATTATTAAATATTAAATAAAAAGGGATAAATATGGGGTAAAATTACCATTTTGTCCTTGATAAGTGAAATAAAATATATACTAATTTATCAACTATTTTTCACTTATCAAGCATAACACCTTCAAATTCAATAACTCACAAAATAAAGAGCATTTCAATCAAGCAAATTGTTCTTCATGTTCCACACAGCCAAAATCACATTCAAGATAGCAATAATCAATAATATTCACTATCCTAAGGTTGCTATCCTAAATTGCAAATAGAGTAAATGAAGATTTCAATTGGTAAAAATTAAAGAAAACATAACTGAAAGTTTCAAAATTGATGGAAGTTTGTGAGTTGAAAGAGTGAAAAGAAGAGCTTAGGAAGTAGTACATGAGAAAATAAAAGAATTTTTTTTTAAAATCGTACTGCTGCGCTTCACCCTGCGCTACAACGCATGTGAAGCGCAGAAGACAGTGACTAAAATTGCATTTCTGCGCTTTACCTGCGCTACAACGCAGGTTGAATCGCAGAAAACAGAATGCAATTTGCAATTTTCAGTCACGTTTTCTGCTACTTCCTATTTTTTAAAAAATTTTATTTTCCACAAACTTATTCCAATCAATTTTGAAAATTTCCTAAATCCTAAAAAAAATAAAAAATCCTAATTAAGAAAATAAAACAAAACTAAAAACTTTTAAAATCTCTGGGTTGCCTCCCAGAAAGCGCTTGTTTAACGTCTGATAGCTCGACGCCTGTTCTCTCAAGGTGACTGAAACTGAAATATTTTGATGAGCTTGGGAGCTGCACCCTTTCTTTCTTTGGCCCATATACCTCCCCATAATCTTGCCTTGGAACAACCTGTAGTGTGAAAAGACGTTAACCATTGTAGCTTCTTTCTGGAATTAGATCATGCCTCTGACTCCATTGGCTTGATCCTTCTTTTCTTTATTACCTTGCTCTCATGTGCATGAGTCTTCTTTTCCTGAAGCTTAGATGATTCACAGTTGATTGCTCTCAATTTCTTTGCTTCGCAGGGGTCTTTGATATGGAACACACCTGACCACTTGATCTTCAATCTGGCTCTAGGCTCTTAATTTAATTTTAGCTTGACTTTTCTTCTCTTTGCCTTGTCCTGATCAGTGTGATTGCAGGCCTTTCTTTTGTGAGATCTGGAAGGTTCATCACTTGTACCATGCCTTTCTTGATCTTCCTTAGAGGACTGATTGGATAAGGCAAGATCCTTGAGCTTTGTATCACTTCCCTTCCTTCCTCGGGCTTTGATTCTCCATCTTCTTGTTCACTCTTTTTCTCATTTTCTTGAACTTTATCATCATTTACACCCTCATATGTTTTATTCTCTTCCTCCATTTTACAGTTCGGTTCTTCTTCAAGCACAATATTTTGTTTCCTCCTCTCCTTTTTCTTCTTCCTCTTCTGCTGCACCTTCTTCTTCTTTCTTTTCTTCTTCAACTTCTCTTTCTGGTGTTTCTTCAGATTCATCTTCATCTTCTTCTTCTTTTTCATCATCCAGACTGTCATTGATTTCCTCCACTATTAATTTAACAATTATGGTGGGACAAAATTCTACGGGGTTGGGTTGAGCGTTTGCTGAGCTCTGTTCTGACTGTTGTTTGATCTTGTTTCTTTTAATTGCACCATAAAAGGTGTCAGTGTTTCTTCTTGCTTCTTCTCTTTCCTTCTGAAGTCTTGACTCCCTTTGTTCTGCTAGTCGTGCTATCAAAGCATCATTTTTTCTTCTTGCTTCTTCTCTCTCCTTCTGAAATTGTATATTGCCTTGATGAATTTCTTTGATACTCTTGCAAAGTCTTAACTCCCTTTGTTCTGCCATCTGTAACATCCTAAATTCTATTAGGATAAATATTAATTAAATTAAATAGATTAATTAAGGAGACAATTAATTAATGAGAAAATAAATAATAAGAGTATTGTTATTATTAGTTTTATTTTGTAAAAATAAGATTTAATTGAAAATAGAAATAAAGGGGTGAGAGTGGGCCCAAGCCCAATTAGACATTTTAGTAAGGAGGGGTTAACAGAGCACCCTAATCCTTATTCGTATCATTCGTCAGTAAGCGAAACGCTAATGAGGGGAGAAGAAACATAGTCTCAAGAGAGAGCTGCGGTGGAGTGAAAGCCAAGAATCCAAGAAAGGACTTCCTTGCTGTAATCAAAGCTTCGCTTAAGGTACGGTGGGGGAGAGGGTATTGCTTGTATATGCATGTAGGGATGTGTGGGTAGTGAGGGCAACCATAAGACCCTCTAAAGGCTCTAAATTCATATGGATGTATGTTGTAACTAAGAATAAATGATATAATCTGTTGATTGATGATTGATTGGGTGTATATTGATGATTGATTGGGTGAAATTGAAGATGATATTCAGAATAATAAAAAGGGGGTGATTAGGGATTTAAAGATTGGGGGTTTGATGAATTGGTTGTATAATCTGTAAAAGATTGTTGATTTACTAAGCTTTGGATGATATTAATGATTACGAATGATGTTTAGACGAAAAAGATTGATTAGAGATTGATTGGATGAGTTTAGAAAGGTTAGAAATCGTGAAATCTGCGATTTGCGTCGCGGGTAATCGATTACCAGGGCTTTCTGGGCAGCGTTGAGTGAGTTTGGGTTGTTGGTAATCAATTACAAGGGGTCTGTATTCGATTACCAGAGAGTTGAGTTGCTGGAAATCGATTACATCTGTGTGGTAATCGATTACCGGGTTTTGACAGCTTTCTCGCCTGAGAAAGAATGCATCTGTTAAGGGTGCAAATGAACTCGGAATACTATCATATAATATATCAAACTGAAGCCCAAGATCTTAACTTTCTAATAGAAGTGGAATCACTTTAATATGACACCTAGAACTCTAGATATTTCCAAACTAGTGAACCAAGGTCATTAAGCTTAAAGCTTGAAGACTCCAAAATTGAGTAACGGTCTCTGGTAATCGATTACAACTGTGTGGTAATGGATTACCAGGTTATATTGAGTATGAGAATGTTGTTTATATGATGGTTGATGATGATGATGATTATGATGATGATGATGACGATGTTTAATGATGTTTGATGATGATGCATGATGATGATGTTAATGATGATAAGTGTATATCACTTTACTTTAATGATGTTTGATGATGAGCATGATGATGATGTTAATGATGATAAGTGTATATCACTTTACTTAATGATGTTTGATGATGTTAATGATGATAAGTGTATATCACTTTACCTTTAATGATGTTTGATGATGAGCATGATGATGATGTTAATGATGATAAGTGTATATCACTTTACTATAATGATGTTTAATGATGAGCATGATGATGTATTATAATAATGATGATGACGACGGTTGTATATCACCTTTGATGATGATGTTACCTAAGTTGTGCGGGCCCATAGGGGGTGTACAACTTAGGAGAGATGCTTTGTGCATATGTGATGTTACCTGAGTTGTGCGGGCCCATAGAGGGGGTACAACTTAGGAGAGATGCCTTGTGCATATGTGATGTTACTTGAGTTGTGCGGGCCCCATAGAGGGGGTACAACTTAAGAGAGATGCCTCTGTGCATGTGTGATGAGACCTGAATTGTGCGGGCCCATAGAGGGGGGTACAATTCGGGAAATGAACTGAGTTGTGCGGGCCCATAGAGGGGGTACAACTCAGGGGATCAAGATGGGGCGTTCGATGCACGGGCCCAGAGAGGGGGTGCAACCTAGGAGTGATTGTACGGGCCCATAGAAGGGGTACAACCTAGGGTTGAATGTCGTTGTACGGGCCCATAGAGGGGGTACAACCTATCGGATAGTGTGTGGTAACACCGGTAGTAGACTATCTTGGTACTAACTAGAGTGATTGATGAGGTGCACCCATTGTGTGGAGTTCCAAGTCATGATCTTTGGGTAGATGATGAGAGGAGTATTGATGTTATGATGATAATGAGTATAATGATATATGAATGGTGTTATGATGATAATGAGTATGATGATAGGTGAATAATGTTATGATGATAATGAGTATAATGATATATGAATGATGTTATGATGATAGATGAATGATGTTATGATGATAATGAGTATGATGATATATGAATGATGCTATGATGATGTTGAGCTTGGTGAATGTATAATGGATATATTTATGTGTTATAAATAAGAATGATGGTAGAGCATGTATATGTTGATATAGATGATGAAATATATGTTGAGTTTAGATGAATGTTACTATTGATGATTAATGTATTGATGACATGATGTGATGATGTTGTGGGTGAGGATGGGCATTCTCTATGTGTATGTATAAGTAGTATTCCTTTTCCTCACCGTATTCTGTGGATATATTTTTATAGGTGTTGATGAGGACACGATTGGTTTCGACTATGATTAAAGGGTTGTGCTCTGATAGATGTGACATCAGGGTGTATTTGGGAGTTTTATCATGTTGCTAGTTAGGAGTATTTTCTTATTCACTTTCTGGATGCCTTGTATGGCAGTAGGTCACTAGTTGTTTTATTTCTTTGGAGATTCCGCTGCTTTATATTTGAATTATATTTGAAGTTTAATTTTTGTTATTAAAGTCGTTTTCGAACTATGAGATTTAATAAGATTGATTGTGAACCTTTTTACCCATCGTGGGACATTACCTTTTCTAAACTTCGATTTATTAAGCATTTAAGAGTTTGGGGTAGAAGGGTGTCACATTAGTTGGTATCAGAGCAGGTCGGTTCACCGACCTTGAGTTATGAGTTTACTATGCTTCTGAGGTGTTAATCTAATTGATTGATTGATTGATTGATTGCGTGAGTGAATTGTTTTGTTTAGCTAGATTGTTGATTGATTTCTTTACTGTCTGCTTTAGCTAGTATGTTTGCTTACCCTTTCTTTGATAAGAAAGAGTAGTGGCTAGGGGTAGGAATGATCGAGCGAGGGTCGATGCCTTAATGGCAATGGCACAGGCTGTTGGCAATCTTAACCAACATCGCGAGACGGATTGGCTTGCACGGTTCCAGAGGAACCAGCCACCTACGTTACGTGGAGGTTACGACCCAGACGGTGCTGCTGCTGACTGGATCTTCGAGATCGAGAAGATTTTTAGAGCGATGGACTACCCGTTGGTGCAAAAGGTTACGTTGGCTGCTTTCATGTTATCAGGAGATGCCGGATTCTGGTGCGACTCACTCGTTCATATCACATGCTCGTGTGTCTAAATTAAAATTGTTTGTTTCTTCTTTGCCTTTTGTATTGAGTGTGGAAACGCCAGCTAGTGGGTCAGTTTCTACTTCTGATGTGTGCTTTAAACTGTTTTGTTTTATGTTAATGATAGAAACTTCCTAGTTGATGCGAATTGCTTACCTCTAAGTCAACTAGATGTCATTCTCGGTATGGACTGGTTATCTTCCAATCATGTCCTTCTAAACTGTGCTGATAAATCTGTTGTTTTTGGTCACCCTGTCGAGTGTAAGAGTAAGGATTTTATGACTGCCAATCAGGTAAAGGCGTCTCTAAGGAAAGATGCCCAGGTTTACATGCTTTTAGCTTCTTTGAAATCTGATAGTAGTGCTGTGTGGTGAGTGAAATACCTGTAGTGTGTGAGTACCCTGAAGTATTTTCTGATAATGTGTCTAATTTACCACCCGAGAGAGAGATAGAGTTCGCTATAGACTTAGTGCCAGGTACAGGACCGATTTCAGCCACACCTTATAGGATGTCACCCATAGAGCTAGCAGAACTTAAGAAGCAATTAGAAGGACCTGTTAGAGAAAAAGTTCATAAGGTCTAGTGTGTCACCCTGGGGAGCGCTTGTGTTGTTTTGTTAAGAAGAAGGATGGTAGCATGAGGTTGTGTACAGATTACCTCCAGCTAAATAAGGTAACCATTAGAATAGATATCCTTTGCCTAGGATAGATGACTTGATGGATCAATTAGTAGGGGCATGTGTGTTTAACAAGATAGATCTTAGATCAGGATATCATCAGATTAGAGTTAAGGAGGAGGATATACCTAAGACCGCTTTTAGGACTAGGTATGGACATTACGAGTATCTGGTAATGCCTTTCGGTGTGACGAATGCTCCTACCATTTTTATGGATTACATGAACAGAAAACTTGAAAAAGGTAAGTGTTGAAGAAAAATTATTAATAATAGAAAAGCTATAAATTTCCTAGATAATAAAAGTCCTAAAATAATAAGAAGAATAAATAAAGAAATCCTAAGATAAATATCCTTGATAACTAGACCGCCAATGTCTACATGAATTGGAAATCGTTCCCCTGGCAACAGCGCCAAAAATACTTGATGGGTTTCTGGCAAGCGAACCACAAATCCAGCAGTATAATAGTAAGAGAGTATCGTATCCATAGGGAACGGTAAATTTACGTAGACTGTGATCTAATTATCAAGGAGAAACAATGGTTTAGAGTATATTATTGCTGAATTGTAAATAACAGATTAATATCAATAGATTTAGAAAGGAAGAGTTAGAGACACTTTACTTGGATTAGGATTGGATTTCATATCATCACACCCTTTGTGCATGTAAAAACTATCTATTATTTTAGGTTTACTCTATAATACTGTAGACAAACTTTATTGCTAAGACCCTGAGTTACCAGCAGCCTCACACACTCAAAGGTAATCCATGCGGGGCTCTCCCAAGCGATAGACTTACCCTCGACTTATTTTGCTCTCTTTTGTTCAGTTTGTAAAAGACTAATTGAAATACGGGGCCTACCAAATAAAGTATACCTTCGCCAGAGTACTATCACTACCCATCACTCATTAGATATACCCACCTCTCGCTTCCGGGATTCACAATCAACTAATCCTTTGCTATCGGTAATTCAAAAACCATGCCTAACATATTGGAACACCCTTCATTAGAGTACTCACACTACCCATCAATCATAAGCAACGCCCCCGTAAAGGAACCCTGGCTACCGAGTCCTTTTATCCAATCAGAGAGTGAGTTTCTTCAGAATCCGTTCCCCCCACTCTCAATCATAGTCAAAACTAACTAAGTCAAGACTAGCCTATAACTCCAGACGCAAGCGTGGGAATTAGGAATTAAGTACATAATAAGATTACCAATATTATAGACAGAGAGCACAGAAATAATAATATAGAATTTACATACACTTGGGGATAGAATCAATTACATCCAATCCTAATGGAGAGTTAACTACACAAGGTAGCCATACAAACCACCGAAGATGTTTGTCACCATCTTCAATCCTTGTGAAGCGCTCCTCCTCTCCTACTCTAAAACTTAGCTTTGGTACATTATCACTGAAATATAGACTGGATTACAATGATCATTCACACTGGGATTGGTTGCAAGAGGTTCCTATTTATAGACTAAGGAAAGACACGGAAAATTTGGGAAGAGATCTATCTAAAAACGGCAACAGGGACCAAATCAGCGTAAACCTGCGCTCCAGGCTGCGCTATAGCGCAGGATGAGGCGCAACTTCCAGAGAGTCTGCGCTTTACCTGCGCTATAGCGCGGGGTGAAGCGCAGGTAGCGTCCTGCAACTCCAAATTTCTCTTTTTAATCTTGATCTCTCCCCGAGACTGGTTTTAGCAGATTTGTCTTTCCTTGTTTCCCTTTTCTTGATGAAATCCTTGTATTTATTGAGCAATCTTTGATTTAATTGGGAAACTTGTCTGCAGAATCCTTGATTGATTGGCAGTGATCTCCTCATTAATGGCTTCAAATCTTCATTAAATATCTTCAATCAATCTCAAATAATGCAGAAATCTCCCTCATTTAATTGTTATCTATCCTTCAAATCAAATCTTTGCAATATCCTGCAAAAATCTGCAATATTTCCATCAAAATAGCATCAAATTCAAATCTTATATTAATAAATACAATTTATCTAATATTTAATAAAATGGATTAAATTGGGGTAAAATTACCATTTTATCCTTGATAAGTGGAATAAAAAGTTCTCTAATTTATCAACTAATTTTCACTTATCACTTTTGGAATAGTATTCAAACTCTAAATAAGGTTTTATGATGAGTTAAAATAATCTTTTTAAGCTTTCAATAAAAGTAGAAACCAATCAAAAGATTGTGAAGTATGTTTGCCAAATTTGGAGATTTGATTTTGAGATTATATAGTTTTTCACATGAGGCGGCGCTTGCCAAAAATTGTTAGATATAACAATCATAGGAAAAGAAAAAAATAAAGATTATGGCAAAAATGAAAGGAAAAGTTAGTGATCATCAACACAAAAAAAAAAAAAGAAATGTCATAGACAAATAAGTGGAAAAAATAAAATGACAATGCGTAACAATATTCTAGATAGAGTCTTGGAACTAGAGAACGAAAAAAAATCAAATATTATGAAGTTTCATAAGAAGAATGAATGCTGAGAAAAATTTATCAGAAATTTTGAAAGATTATCACACAGTACATTTGTTTTCTAGTCCAAGAACTATATAATAAATTTTTTCTTAGTTTTTCTAAATGGAATAAATTTGAAAGTATTTAGTTCTAAGCATTAATTTCAAAGATAGATAGAAAAATTCCAAAACTGGAAGAAATTTATATGAAGGATCTATCGTTTGTGGGAACTTAAGTTGTATTGTTGAATTGTTGAAAGGAAGGAGAAACAAATAATCTTGAACTTAAAGAATTGATACACTGGAGGACTGTTGAGATCTTGGCAACCGTACCGATATCACAACAGTATAATAGTAAGAGAAATGGTTGTCGTATCCACAGGGAACGATACAAAATAAATTCTAGTGATCACACTTATCAATAAGGGCAGTTTTTGAATGTTTGTTTGTGAAGATTGCAATAGTAAATAAAGAAAAGATAAGAGAGAGAGAAAACAGGGATAGGGTTGAGCCAAATTGAGGAAACTAGGATTGAACTTCGTCTATCGCACCCCTTTTATACTTGGAAACCAATGAAATCTAGGAATTTATGATTATAAATATTGAAGCCCAAATACAATTCATTCATAAAGATCCCTCAATATGAAATTCTTAGAAATCAATTCCCTAAACACCAATTCCTTGTCTGCTTAACAAATTGGTCTAGCCTTAAGATCAATTGTTAATAGCTATCCGTAAATTTAACCCTATTCCTAGGCATTCAACCCACCGGTATTTTTACCCAAATCAGAATTCAAGAGCCCTATTTCTAGGCACTCAGGAACTCGCTCCTGATTTCACAAAACCACTTCCCAGTGCGCCCCATAAAATCATATTCATAACTCCGGCACAAAGACGGAGCTAAGCATTAAGAACAGAATAAAAATACCAATATTATAAAAATAAGTGATTCCTAGATAACAAAAAGGATCCAAAATACAATTGGGGATTGAAACGACTACATTCAATCCTATCGGAAAGTTTAGCTACTCATGGTAGCCATTACAAACCAATAGAGAGACTATCACACTTTTCTCTAGCTCCAGATCTGCTCACGGCTCCGTACGTCTCTATCTGTCGTCTCATTCCCTAAAAGTGCCTTTATAAACTGTCTCTGATGGGCTTTTGAGACTCTGATTGCAGCCCGATAAAAATTCAGTTATGTTTCATGCGCTCTGCCTGCGCTCAGCGCAGGTGGAGCGCAGAAGATAGCTTCTGATTTTCCTGAATTGTCCTCTTTTGAAGCTTGTTCCATGTTTCTCTGTCCTTCTTTGCTGCTTTCTTGGATGCTTTATTTATAACTTTGCTTTTTACCTGCAAAATCAGCAGTTTTCTATCAAAATAGCATCAAATTCAAATTTGACTTAAATAAATACAAGAATTTCATTTTAAGCCAAAAAGGGATAAATTGGGGTATAATTCAATATTTTGCCCTCAATAAGTGTTGTAATTATATAGGAATTTACTTAAATTTAACACTTATCAAGGACCTTCTCCAACTATGCAAACAATAACTATCCAATCAATCACCTTAAAGAATTGATAGACAAACACTAATGTTTTATCACCTAATAATGACACTTTACTTGTATTTCTCTTGTATTAATATTTTTCGTTTCAGGATTGGATAGGGCCATAAAAGTTGGCAATTGTAAATTCTAGTGGAGAAAACACTGACTGATTTGGATGGAGAGATATCAAGCATTTTAATTAGTTTTTACCTTAGTTTGAATGTTAAGCCAATAAATACTTATTTTGCGCACATCCCAATGCATATTACATTTTGGTTAAACAAACATTATTATTAGCATATAAACTCCCTATGATGTTAATTACAATTACGATTACAATTAAACATATTTTTGGCTAGTGGCTAACATATTATCTATGATTTAAGAATTTGATGTATCACAAATCACACTTCTATAACTTGTAATTTTCAAGTAAGATTCAGAATAAGAAAGGACTAAGGAATGTGACGAAATACTTTTATACAAGCAATAATACACGAGAGAGGCACGATGCACAATACAAATGAACCTAAAATACATTTCAATACACTAGCCTGGAATCACCATCCTCATTCCTCCACCTTTACCCTTGCTTTGAGGTGAGTGTGGTTCACCCGCTCACTCCATCCTTGTGTGTATCCTCTTTAAATGCTCACTCCTCTATATTTTCCTTCTTTATTGCTTGTATTTGCATTGAATGAAATGTTCATTGATTGAATGGTTGAACAGGTTAGACATGTAGGGTTTGAGATAGCTAGGGTTTGAGGCAAAAATTAGAATTTTGTATGCCTTTGCCTATATTTCCCCTTCCCTATATGTTAGAGCCTTGAGAAATGTATTTGAATTGTGATTACTCTTACTCTATGAACTGAATATGTGTAATTGTATAATTGTATAAGAGGAAAAATTGATGGGTTCTCCGGACCAAGAGGAAAATTAAATCGGGCTTCGGTCCAAAGAGGAAAATGAGTCTTGGACCTAAGAGGATTGTGAAGGTTTAAATGCAAATGTGAATGTTAAATTAAAACATAAGGTTAAAAGGCCACAAGGAAGACGTTCCTTGTATGGATACTGAGCTCAGTTCAAGTCAGAGGATTAAGTGCTAAGGGTTGGGTAATACACCAAGAGGTTGAATGTAATGATTGCTATTTAAACTGTTATGAGTTAGATATATGGATTTCTGATGTGCATTTCATTTGCCTGTACATCTACACTGCTTGCATGATCACGCTAACTGGGACTTTATGTTTGAGTCTAAAAATATCATAAGAGATTTTATGATGTTTTAAGACAGCAATATTTCCAAGTTTTAATGATTAACAAATTTACATTATTTATTTTCACAGATACTCTTAAGTGTTTAATTATTTATCTGTGATTTCAGCAAAGCCACAATACGCTTTATAAAGTCTTTTAAGAAGTGCTTCAAGTCATCTGAGGGAAACAGGCCTTCTGAAGTGGTCAACCTGTCTTAAGTGTTGAAGCTGTCTGAAGAGCCAAGCCCGTCTGAAGACTGGAACCCGTCTGAAGATTGGAAGCCGTCTGAAGCTTTAGTAATGATGTGGCATCTTTGCTGAAACCTTGCGTGAAGACTTTTCTGAGTCTCTGCTGCTCGTACGTTTTGGAACACATTTATGGCAACAAACACAGAGGCCTTTCCTGGTGCATTTGAATTTCACACACCACTGAGGAAATCTCTGCAAACGCAGCAACGCAGCAATTCCTGAAGCAGCCTTTTGGCAGATGCAACCTTGTACTGTGTCAGAAATGTCAGGATGCTCAGAAGTATGTCTCACAACGGATTGTATAGCATTTAATGCTATCTCTAAATGGTGGTTTTTCAACGGATTAAAGTCTGGGTATAAATACCCCTTATGAAGACCATCATCCAGTTAGAAAAGGAGAACTATAGAAAAGAGAATCCAAAACGCTGCAATTTTTTCTTCAAGAAATCACCCTGATAAAATCTTTGTACACTTTATATTTTCATATCCTGAGTATACCTCGGTCATCTTGTACATTGTAACAAGTTTAAGCTTCAAACTGGTTTAGTTTAAAGCTTAAACAATCTTTTTCTTTGTGAATTGTTTTTGAGCCTGGAGAGACTTGTTGTCTAAAGAATACTTGTTGTTTGAGCCTGGAGAGGCTTGTCTGTAAACAATACTTGGTTGTAGAGCCTGAAGAGGCTTGACTGTAAAAGAATACTTGTAATCTTTGTGAAAGATTAAGAGAAAATCCAAGTGCTTGTTGGCATTGGGACTGGATGGTAGCTCCACAGTGGTAGTGAGTGAACCAGGATAAATCCTTGGCTAAGTTTTCTATCCCTTATCTCTTGTCAATTCGTTTATATTAATATCAAGGGTGTTGAAAAGCTATTCTAAATATTTTAAAAGCAAAGAAACATTTTAAAATATATTTTCAGGAGCCATCCAAAAACTTCAGACAGCCCCCATAAACCTGTCTGAAACTGTTTGTAACTTGTTGTTTTCAAAAAAGCTTTTAAAAAATATAAAGAAACACTATTCTACTCCCCCCTTCTAGTGTTTCCCTGTGTTTCTACAGTTGGTACCAGAGCTTAACTCAGGGTTGAGCACCTAACAAGTGTTGAGGACTAAAAGATCCAGATGGAAGCTGCTGCCAAACAACAACAGGAAATACATCTCTGAGGGTGCATCTATCACAAGATCCCCCAGCATATCAATGGAGTAGACTATCACTACTGGAGAGATCGTATGAAGCTTTTCATTGAAAGCAATGACATTGATGTCTGGGATGTAGGTCTACTGATGGAGACTATGTGCCCATACAAAAACAATGTGCCTATACCTAAGGCTGATTGGACCTTGGAGCAGAAGGCTAGAGTTCAGATGAATGCCAAGCCAAACTCTATCTGATATGCTCATTGAACAAATCAGAATAGGAGAAGGTGCATGGTTGTACATCTGCCAAGGAAACTCTGGGATACTCTTGCAGCAGCCATGAAGGGACTGAAACTGTCAAGGCAATCCAAGATTATAGTATGCTCATACATCAATATGAGATGTTCCAAATGGAAGAAACAGAAACCATTGATCAGATGTTTGGGAGGTTTCAGACCATTACAAATGGACTCAGGTCCTTGGGCAGAACTTATGAATCTGGAGATAATAACAGAAAGATTCTAAGAAGCTTGCCTAAGACCTGGAGACCCAAAGTTACTGCCATTCAAGAGGCAAGAGACTTAAACTCTCTTAGAATGGAGGAACTTCTGGGATCCTCTCAAGGTTCATGAGCTTGAGCTTGAGAAGATGACAACAAGAAGAAATCTCTGGCTCTAAACTCCAAGACCAGTCAGTCTAGGCATGGCAAGATGAAGGCTATGCAGCTTAGGAAACTTCAGAAACAGATGAGGATTCTGAAGATAGCTCAGAAGATGATGATCTTTCTCTTTTAAGTAGGAAGATCAAAAGAAGTGCTCCAAAACAGAGGAAAGTTCAGAAGGAATCAACCTTCAACTTCTAAGGAGGTAAGACAGGTAAAGATTTCAAATGACAAAATTATTTGTTTTGAATGCAAACAACCAGGTCACATGAAGGCTGAGTGGTCCTAAGTTGAAGAAAAACACATTAAAAAAGAAGAAGTTCTTCAAAAAGAAGAAGGGACTAATGGCAACATGGAAGACCTTGAATGAATCTACTTCTGAAGAAGAAGAGATACTTCAGAAGAGGCCAACTTATGTCTTATGGCCAGTCTGCCATCATCAGACAGCTCTGAAGAAGAGGTATTTCCTTTAAACCCTTCAAGAAAATGTATGATGATCTGATGAAGCTCCAAGGAACTATTTCAAGAGTATAAGAATCTATCCAAGGCTCACACAGAAATGTGTAATAAATATGAAGGCCCTTGAAATAGAAAAATTATGCTCAAGGAAAAGATCCTTGTGTCTGACATCAGTAGTTCTCAACATGTGTCTGAAGAAAATATAAAACTTCAGAAGCAAGTTGAGCAACTGACAAAGACTTAGCTAAGTTTGTCAAAGGAACTGATAATTTGAACAGATTACTTGGTGATCAAAGACATTCCATTGACAAAAGCGGCTTAGGCTTTTGGGATTATAACATGCCTGAACCTCATATTTTTAATGTTGAAAAAGGCAAGGGAAAGGTTACTGGGTGTTCTCACTGTGGAAAAGCTGGACACAATGTGACTTAGTGTAAACACAAAAAGAGACCAACACCCAGGTCTAACAAAAGAGGACCCAAAAGAATATGGGTACCTAAAAACTTGATTATCCCTGTTGCAGATGGTTTTAACAGGACAAAGAGACACCACAAATGGTACCTGGACAGTGGATGCTCGCGACACAACAGGAGAAAGGTCTTTGTTCCAAAACCTTAGACCAAGAAATGGAGGTGTGGTCACCTTTGGTGGAAACCAGCAAGGGAAGATCACAGGAATAGGGACTGTAGGTATGTCACCTTTATCCCTTATTAAAAATGTTCTCCTAGTGGAAGGACTTCAACACAACCTACTGAGCATAAGTCAATTATGTGACAGTGGATATGTGGTCTCTTTCACTAAGGAAAGATGTATAGTCAAAGACTCTTCTGATAAAATCCTTTTTACTGCTAAAAGGCACAACAATGTGTACAAAATTGATCTAGAGGAACTAGCAAGTCAAAATGTTAAATGTTTTATTTTTGTTGAAGATGAAAAACAGATTTGACATCAAAGACTTGGGCATGCCAGCTTGAGATTAATCTCAAGATTAGCAAAATACAATCTGGTTAAAGGCTTACCCAAGCTTTCATACAAATCTGACATTTTATGTGAAAGCTGTCTGAAAGGGAAACAAACAAGACACTCATTTAAGAGTAAAGATGTTGTTTCTACTAGAAGACCTCTAGAACTATTGCATATTGACTTGTTTGGTCCTATTAGAACAGAAAGCATTAGTGGTAAGAAATATGGTTTGGTCATTGTTGATGACTATTCTAGATACACATGGGTTATTCCTTAGAAGCAAGGATGAAACTTTTAAGAATTTCACATATTCTGTAAGAAGGTACAGAATGAAAAAGGATTCTGTATATCTGTCATCAGAAGTGATCATGGTGGAGAGTTTGAAAATGCAAACTTTGAAATGTTTCTGTGATGAGAATGGGATCTCACACAATTTCTCTGTGGCTAGAACACCTCAACAAAATGGGGTTGTTGAGAGAAAGAACAGAAGTCTGGCAAGAGATGGGAAGAACCATGCTCAACTCATGCAATCTACCAAGATCCTTCTGGGCAGAAGCTATTAACACAACTTGCTACCTTCAAAACAGAATATTGGTAAGACCAATTCTTAAAAGCACTCCTTATGAATTGTGGAAAGGAAGAAAACCCAACATATCTTACTTTCATCCCTTTGGCTGTGAGTGTTTTATACTTAACCTCAAAGGATGATCTTGGAAAGTTGATGCAAAATCTGACAAAGGATTTTTCATAGGTTATTCTGAAACATCTAAGGCTTACAGAGTTTATAACTCTAGAACTCTAGTTGTAGAAGAATCAATCCATGTTAAATTCAATGACAAGAAAGAGACTGATAGGGAACTATTAGATCTAGAGGATGATTTTGCAGGAATGGAGCTAAATGACAACAGCAACTTGAAAGATGAGCAGTTGTCTGAAGTGCCTACTGTTACTGAACCTCTTCAGACAGATGTTGAGTCTCAGACAGATGCTGTACCCATTCACAGAACTGATTGGAGATACAAGTCACATCACCCTAAAGAGCAAATTATTGGGAGCACTTCAGAAGGAGTGAAGACAAGATCAAAGTTCAGGAATCTGAATTCACTGGCTCTCCTGTCTGAAGTTGAACCCAAAGATATTGATGAAGCTCTGCATGATGAAGGATGGATCCTAGCCATGCAAGAAGAGTTAAATCAATTTGCTAGGAGTAATGTCTGGACCCTTGTTCCTAAACCCCATGGGAAAACTATTATTGGAACCAAATGGGTGTTCAGAAACAAGCTGTCTGAAGAAGGCAAAGTAGTCAGAAACAAGGCAAGGCTTGTGGCTCAAGGATACAATCAGCAAGAAGGAATTGATTTCACAGAAACCTTTGCCCCAGTGGCCAGGTTAGAAGCAATTAGAATTTTATTGTCTTATGCTATAAATAATGGCATCAAGCTATATCAAATGGACGTTAAAAGTGCTTTTCTCAATGGTTTCATTGAAGAAGAAGTCTTTGTTAGACAACCCCCTGGTTTTGAGGATGTCACTTTCCCAGATTATGTTTTCAAATTGAAAAAGGCTCTCTATGGTCTAAAACAAGCCCCAAGAGCTTGGTATGACAGATTGAGCAATTTTCTTATCAAAAATGGTTTTGAAAGAGGAAAAGTTGACACAACTCTTTTTAGAAAACAATCTAACAAAGGTCTCATGCTAGTCCAGATATATGTTGATGACATTATATTTGGTTCTACTGATTCTTCTCTTTGCAAGGAGTTTTCTGAGTTAATGCAATCTGAATTTGAAATGAGCCTAATGGGTGAATTAAAATTTTTCTTAGGACTTCAAATTAAGCAAGATTCTAATTGTATATGGATTCATCAAGAGAAATATACAAAAGAAATGCTTAAGAAGTTTAATTTAAATGATTGCAAGCCCATGTTAACTCCTATGCATCCTTCTGCATATTTAAGCAAAGATGAGAATGAAGAACCAGTGAATCAGACTTTGTATAGAGGAATGATTGGTTCTTTATTGTATCTAACAGCAAGCAGACCTGATATTATGTTCAGTGTGTGTATTTGTGCTAGATTTCAATCAGATCCAAGAATTACTCATTACAAAGTTGTTAAGAGGATTTTTAGATATCTTAAAGGTACTACTAATCTTGGTCTTTGCTATAAGAAAGACAAAGAATGCAGGATAATAGGATACTGTGATGATGACTTTGCTGGAGACAGAATTGAAAGAAAAAGCACCAGTGGAGGTTGTCACTTCTTTAGAGGCAACATGATCAGCTGGTCAAGTAAAAGGCAAAGCACCATTGCATTATCAACAGCTGAAGCTGAATACATCTCAGCAGCAAGTTGTTGTTCACAACTCCTTTGGGTGAAGTATCAGCTTGAGGATTTTAATATTCCTATATCTGTTATACCTGTTTTGTGTGATAATACAAGTGCCATTAATCTGTCTAAAAACCCCATTCAACATTCTAGAGCAAAGCATATAGAAATCAAGCATCATTTCATTAGAGACTATGTTCAGAGAGGTGTTTTTGATATAAAGTTCATTGAAACAGAGCTTCAATGGGCAGATATATTCACAAAACCTCTGACTGAAGTCAGATTTAAGTTCATATGTAATAATCTGAACATACATGCATTTTCTAACTGACTTTGTATGTTGTCTGAAATGAACATCTGAAATCTCAGTATGTCTGAAATCTTAGGGTTTCTGAAATTTCATTAGTTGTCTGAAATTATTCACTTGTCTGAAATAAAATGATGACGTGGCTATCTGAGACGGTTGAATGCCATTTATTTTGTCTCTTCCACTCTGCACGTTACCCAATATCTGCGCAGCCAGTACATGCCATCATTACATCGTGGGTGTCTATATAATAAAGGAGGTTGCATATTGAAGAAGGCTCACATTTTCTCTCTGCTCACTCTTCAACTTCATCTTCTCTCTCTCACAACAGTTTTCTGCTCTAAGCTTTTGTTTGAACTGCAATGGCACCAAAGAAGACAAGCTCTGGAGGGAAGATTGTCAAGTCCAAAGGTGTTGATCTTCAGGGTCTCAGTGATCTGGGCATGGACCTTTTTGAGGAATTTGATGCTGCTGGTTGGACTTCATTCTTTGAGAAAACTGATTGCTCTTGGAATGAACAAAGCATCATTGATTTCTGGTTCTCAGCAAGAGGAATTCCAAACAACAAAGGTGAATATGAAAGCATCCGAGCTGAAGTTCTTGGAGAGTCCATCTTCATAGATGCTGATATTCTTTCCAAGGTGACTGGTGTACAAGCTGAAGGAGAGGTCTTCTCTCCAGGATGGGAAGGAAGAAATGGTGGTTCTGAGAAGTTCACCAAGATGCTGTATGGAACAGCGAAGCCTCAGAGCGCTGACTCAAAGAACATGCTGGATAAAGTCAGAGTTCTTCATGCCATTCTAGGGCAATGCATTTTCCCTAAGAGTGGAAGCAGAAACCATGTCTCTGAACTTGAGAGATTCTGCTTGATCAACCTATTGCTGAAGAAGAAGATGAATCTCCCAAAGATGCTTATGTTCCACATTCAGAAGAAGATTAGGGATTCTGCTGGAAGCCTTACTCACAATTTACTTATCACCAAGGTACTGATGCATTTCAGAGTACCTCTTAAGTTTGATCACAAAGCACTTGCTCTTTTTGGTGAGGCCAATATTACCAGTATGAAGCTAAAGAACCCTCTCATTCCAAGACATTCTTCTCCTACTATGAAGGAGAGTTTACTGTTAGAGAAGGCATCTAGAAGTGGAGATGCTTTTGAAGTCCTGGAGCTTGAACTTCAAGGGGACATAAGGAAGGATGAGTTTGTTGCATCCAAGCTCTCCCCTCAACCTAAGCTGTCGAAGCTACCAGTTAGGAGTGCTGCAAAGGTGGCACCAGCAAACCCTAAGTTGAACCTTAAGACTGCTGAACCTGTTCAGAAGACTTTGACAAAGTCGTCTGAAATTGTGGGTCAAAAGTCTGAAGGAGCAAAACCTCTTGAGCCTACTTCTAATCTAGAAGGAAAGGCACATGAGGAACCTATTGCTGATGCTGATGCTATTGCTGCACCACCTGTTGCTGCTTGTCCCTCTGATCCTAAATTGATCAAGGTAGCTGCAATTGCTACTATGATTGAAAATCAAGAATTGGAGAAGAAGTTAGAACAAGAGAAGGCTGATCATGCTTATGCAGTATCTACACAGATTGCCTTAGCTGAAAAAGAAAGGCTAGCTGCCTTGGCTGAAGGAACCAAGAAAAGAAAGAGATCCAGCGCTGCCATGAGGAAGAAAAGAATAAGCAAGTTCCTTACTAGTGCTCCTGAAGTTACCACAAGAATCACTAGGAGTATTTCTAGTAAACAAGATGCTATAGACATGGCAGATAAATATCATAAGTTTGTCAAAGCCAATCTTTATTTCAAAAGGAGAAGAGAAGAAAAGCAAGCTGAAAGGGAGGAGGCAGAAAGGGAAGTCAAGAAAATCAAAATTCAGAAAGAGGAACCTCCAAAGGAACCCTACAAACCAATAAGGGAGAGGTTTGACAATGTTACACCTTCACCACCTTCATCACCAGAAAAGGGGTTGCCAGAAGAGAAGGAAGAAGAAGAAAAGTTTGAACAAGTTCATAGAGAGAGTGTTTCAGAAGAGGGAGTTTCAGACAAGGTTGATGAACAACCTATCTTGTCTGAAGATAAGGAAGATCCATCACCATCACCATCTTCATCATCCTCCTCATCATCATCAGAATCATACAGATCTGAAAACTCTGCTGAGGAGACCCAGCAATGTGTGTGGAAAGGAAGCATGCTACCTGCACATCTTAGGCTTGGACCCAAAAGTAGGGATTTCTTCACAGAACCCACTTTTGATCCTTATGCCTATCCTTTTACTGACTCTCAGTATGCAGAAGAAGCTGAAGTGCCCCACAAAAGGTATGAGGGACCCTTCTTTGAAAGGGAAAGAGTGCCAAAATTCCCTAACCTTTATGAAGAGCTGATGTTTTTCAAGGATACACCCCCCATCTACATGCATCAAGGACTTATCTTGCACACTGCTGAAGCTGAAAGGAGAAAGTATACTGGAAGCTTTGATGGTCAATACTCTGGACAACTTGAGAAGATCAGAAAGGGAGTGGTAGTTCCTGAACACAAGTGGGCTCCACTTGATCCCTGTTCTGAAGATGATTGTCTGAAGATGAGCACTGATGAGTGGTGTTTTGTCAGAAAGCTGTGCACAGAAGAGAATTGTTTCAAAGAAATCATCTGAACTGGGTTGGCATGAGAGGTTACAGGCCACCTAGAAATGCTTCTATCAGGCCAAGCACTAAAATTCTGGTGCAAGCCTGACAGGATCATTCCTAGGTATCCTCTGAAGGAAGGTTCTACTGATAAGTTTAAAGAACCCAAGGTTTACACAGCTCCCTTCAAACCTTTGTCACCAAGCGAATGGAAGCATCTACCAGCCATTGTCAGAAAGCAAGGTGGAGGCATGGATCACAGTCTCAGGGACAGAGTTTGGAGCTCTTACTGGAAAATCAGAGAGGATGCCGGATCCTCATCTGGGTCAACTAGACCTGATGAAGACTCTCTCATTGACTATGGGAGATCCATGAATGTGCAGTATATGTTTATCAGACAACACTTCCCACTTTTGACTGCACCTTTTCATGAAGAATGGGAGATGATCAACCCCATTGGCACCTTCTTTCATCCATTCTATCATCCTCATAAATATGGACTGCTTCCAGGATTTGATGCGCTGAGTTTTGTGTGCAGATACATAAAAATTATTTTTTATGAGTCAGCACCTGACTATGAAGAAGAGAATAGAAGACTGAGGTTCAAGATACAGAAGCTGGAGAAAGCCAATGCTGAGCTTCTTGCCAAACAAGAACAGACTCTGGCTTTGCACAAGACTGAACTCATAGCTAAGCAAGATCAGATTCTTCATGAACAGCAAGAGATCAAAAATGCTCAAGAAGATATGAAGTCTGCCCTTCTCTCTCAATTGGACAAGACAAGGGATGATCTCATGTCTTTGCTGAAGGATGCTTTGTTGAAGAAATCTGGCTAGTCTGTGATGTAGCCATGTTTGTTTTTATCTCTGGCAATGTGTTTAAATTTCTATGCTTGTCTGAAACTTTTTATGATGAATATATCAGTTGTTCCCTGCATGATTTTTCTGAGTTTATACTTCATGATTATCCTTTTGATTTCTGTTGTTGTTATGCTCTGGATTCCCTTTTGATTGATGACAAAAGGGGGAGTACTAAAACTAACAAAAATCTGATTCAAATGTGAAGTGCTACAGGACTCAGGGGGAGCAAAGAAGAACTATTAAGTTCATTATCTGAGGGGGAATTATTATTAAAAGCTATTTTATTCTCACATACTCCTTTCAGATTTTAAAGTTTTAAAATAAATTTGTCATCATTAAAAAGGGGGAGAATGTTGAGTCTCAAAAATATCATAAGAGATTTTATGATGTTTTAAGACAGCAATATTTCCAAGTTTTAATGATTAACAAATTTACATTATTTATTTTCACAGATACTCTTAAGTGTTTAATTATTTATCTGTGATTTCAGCAAGCCACAATACGCTTTATAAAGTCTTTAAGAAGTGCTTCAAGTCATCTGAGGGAAACAGGCCTTCTGAAGTGGTCAACCTGTCTTAAGTGTTGAAGCTATCTGAAGAGCCAAGCCCGTCTGAAGACTGGAACCCGTCTGAAGACTGGAAGCCGTCTGAAGCTTTAGTAATGACGTGGCATCTTTGCTGAAACCTTGCGTGAAGACTTTTCTGAGTCTCTGCTGCTCGTACGTTTTGGAACACATTTATGGCAACAAACACAGAGGCCTTTCCTGGTGCATTTGAATTTCATACACCACTGAGGAAATCTCTGCAAACGTAGCAACACAGCAATTCCTGAAGCAGCCTTTTGGCAGATGCAACCTTGTACTGTGTCAGAAATGTCAGGATGCTCAGAAGTATGTCTCACAACAGATTGTATAGCATTTAATGCTATCTCTAAACGGTGGTTTTTCAACGGATTAAAGTCTGGGTATAAATACCCCTTATGAAGACCATCATCCAGTTAGAAGAGGAGAACATATAGAAAAAGAGAATCAAAACGCTGCAATTTTTTCTTCAAGAAAATCACTCTGATAAAATTCTTTGTACACTTTATATTTTCATATCCTGAGTATACCTCAGTCATCTTGTACATTGTAACAAGTTTAAGCTTCAAACTGGTTTAGTTTTAAAGCTTAAATAATCTTTTCTTTGTGAATTGTTTTTGAGCCTGGAGAGGCTTGTTGTCTAAAGAATACTTGTTGTTTGAGCCTGGAGAGGCTTGTCTGTAAAACAATACTTGGTTGTAGAAGCCTGAAGAGGCTTGACTGTAAAAGAATACTTGTAATCTTTGTGAAAGATTAAGAGAAAATCCAAGTGCTTGTTGGCATTGGGACTGGAGGTAGCTCACAGTGGTAGTGAGTGAACCAGGATAAATCCTTGGCTAAGTTTTTATCCCTTATCTCTTGTCAATTCGTTTATATTAATATCAAAGGTGTTGAAAAGCTATTCTAAATATTTTAAAAGCAAAGAAACCTTTTAAAATATATTTTCAGGAGCCATCCAAAAACTTCAGACAGCCCCCATAAACCTGTCTGAAACTGTTTGTAACTTGTTGTTTTCAAAAAGCTTTTAAAAATATAAAGAAACACTATTCAACCCCCCCTTCTAGTGTTTCCCTGTGTTTCTACACTTTAGACTCACCGCACGTTTTTTGGATTCTTTAGATGTGTAGGGTTCTCAGCCCGAAGCTTGACAGGATCATGCAGGACTTCTGTTGGGTCATGTCGACCCCTTTTAATTATGTATTTAGATTTAATTTTGTATAGGCATTACCTTTATATTCTTTTGACGGGATATGCTAGTACATGTGATGCCTAGGGGGATGTTTTTAGTTATTCCAGGACACATGTACAAGAGTATCCCATCATGCCTATAGAAATTGATTATGTTGTATTGAGTCGTCATTAGCATACTTAATGATTGGATGAATGTATTTATGTGAAGCTTATGTAATGGTAATTGGACTACCTAAGCTATTATGTGTTGTTTATCGATATTCATAATGCACGAAATAATTTCTGAAATTTAGGAAGACGCTTCCGACAGGCATTATTCTTGGATTTAAGAATTAGGACGTTACAGACCACACAACAGCCAACTAGATCACTGACCAACGAAGCCTATTTTGAGTATCACAAGCTGGTAAATCCACAAATTGGATAAAGTTATGCAAGCAGCCATTGATCAAAATAGAAGAGAAAGCACACCACTCCATACACAACATTCAAAAAATATATGAGCAGTGGTTTCTAATCCTTGACCACACCACATACAACCTCCAATAGAAGGATCAAGCACCTTTCTTTTAATTAAATTTTGCTTTTGTAGGAATCTTATTTAAAATAATTTTTTAAGCAAAACTTGAAATCATAACATGAACTATATTAGATCACAAAAATTTATGTATTGGCAAAGTTTCAAAGATATCCTCATTAACAATCAAATGATATTCAGACTTAACAGAATAAAGACCCTCTGATTCAGCCTTCCAATGCCAACAGTCAGTTTTATCTTTAATTAAAGTCACCAACTGTAAGTCAAGAACAAGTTGCGCTTGTGAATAACACTCCCATTGGAACAAATCACGATGCAAACTCCAATCCCACACCACACCTCTCTCACTCCTAGCTAACATATTAGCTATAATCACATCTTTATTGTTAGCAATAAAAAGAGTCTACTATAGCGATCACAATAAAGCCTCACCACCACACCACACATCTTTCCAAAATAATGTTTGACTACCATTCGCCACTTACTTTACACAACATTGAGAAAACCAATTCAGAGAGATATTGCTAAATGTTTCAATAGACCATAAATATGACCACCATCTAAACCCATTGGTCCTTATCCCGCTTAATCTTACAAATCACTCACCATAAGGTAAAATAAGCACCTTATGCCATACTCTCCCCTTTTTCCACTAGCAACCTCCACCTCCACTTCCTCAAAAGAGTTAAATTAAATGCTCTCGAATCTCGAATACCCAACATCCCATGTTTTTCTCCCTGCACACATCCTCCCAAGCTATCCAAGAAATTTTATTCTTCTCTAAAGTCCCCCTCCCCAAAGAAAAGATTTAAAAAGAGAATTAAGATGAGAACTTATGCCTTTTGGAGCCTTAAAGAAGGAAAGGAAGAAGATCAAAATGGAATGTAGTACCAAACAAAAAAGGACAGTATGACCACCAAACGACAACATCTTACGATTCACTTAGACAAATGCTTCTTCACCAACTCGATAATTGGGAACCAAGTCTTCTTACTTCTAGTATTAACCCCAATATAAAAGCCCAAATATGTGAAAGGTAAAGAGCCTGAACTGCAATTAAGGAATTTAGAGGCTACATATAACCAATCCTCATCAATATTGATCACAATAAGCTTACTCTTATGGAAATTAACCTTGAGACCCACAACCAAATAAAAAAATCTGCAGGATTGCTTTAATGGCCCAAACATTTAAGAGGGAAGCTTCACACATAATAATTGTATCATTTGCATACTATAAGTGTGATACCACAACTAAATCATAATCAACCTTATAAGTAGAAAGTAAATTGGGGTTAACAACCTTGCACACCAATAGATTTAAACCCTTAGCTACAATGAGAAACAAGAAAGGAGTTAAAGGATCACCTTGCCGTACACCCTTGCAAATCTCAAATTCCCCTATTGGACTTCCATTTATTAACATAGAAATTCTTGAAGTTTGTAGACATTCAGTAACCTATCTCTTCCATTATTTTGGGGAAACACATTCTTCCCATCACATAATAAAGAAACTCCCAAATAATAGAATCATAACCCTTTTCAAAGTCTACCTTAAAAAGAAGACAATTCCTTTTTTTCCTTTTCATTTCTTCATTTGCCTTATTTACACTATCAAAAAATGAATCAACCCTAAATAAAATGTGACTGACACTCCGAGATCACACTACCAATCACTTTCCTCAATATGTTAACCAGAACTTTAGCCACCACTTTATACATGACACAAATTAAAGATATTGGGCGAAACTCCTCTACCTTTTAGGGATTTTCCGATTTCGGCACCAAGATGTTGTGAGTTTTATCTACGAGCAAGTGTACCCAGCGATTAGAGTAAAATGGAGTATTTAAAACCCCAAGTATCGTCCCACAGAGATAATTAACAATATTAAATTAAATTAAATCTTTAATAATCAGATAGGAGATAAAGATTATGGTTTGATTTGTTTATTGAAATTAAATGGAGAAAGAGAGAGAAAAAGTTAAACAATGAAGCAAGCAATAACAATAAGGATTCAGTTATGAAGTGCTAAGGGCATTTGGTTTTACTTAAGTGCTTACTAGATTTTCCCCGAATTTTCCTTTATAAATTAAGTCAAGCTAATTGTCAATCACTTATTCTAATACTATCAATACCCAATGATCATGCATTATTAATAATCTTTCGCTTAAAACACTATCCCCAATGATCATGCAAGATAATGAATTAAGAAAAATATAAAGAACCAATAAGTTTGTTAATCTAATAACTGATTGGAAACCTAGGATTAAGATTGATCCTACAAATCCCTAGATCCAGTTTACCTTATAGATCTGTTAATTGAGAATGGTACAATCGCCTATTACCCAACTAACTAAGATTTACCAAGGGCGATCAATTTTTGATAAAATATAACAATAAGGAAAACACAATTATAAAAAGAAAACAATAATTTATAAAGGGAAAACAAGTTCAAATCAAATTCACAACTTAAGATCCATCATAGCCCCTTGTGTTGAGTCTCAAAAATATTATTAAGTAATTAATAATGTTTTAAGTCTCATAATCCTAAGTTTTAATGAATGACAAATTTGGTTAAAGTATTATGAAAGATAGTACAGATTCTTTTAAAGATATTTTTTGCGTTTCAGCAACCATCTGAAAGAGCAACTCTCCGAAGTTATGCAACCCTCTGAAGTGGTGCAACCCTCTGAAAGAGTTGAACCCTTTGAAAGAGTCACAACCTGCTGAAGCCATAGAATTCTCTGAAGTTAGGAGACGTACTGAGAAACGTATCATCTTGGGAGTGAGACTCTTTGAAGATCCCTTTGAAGACTCACGTCTTTTCATAGCTTTCTACCAGCTGTCTGCACCTCACTCTTTCTGGCAAGGAAAATTAGAAACTTTTTAGTATATTTCAAATTCCTATTCACCAAAAAGGTAGTCTCTGCTGTGAAAGTACACTGTGCTCAGAAAAGTAGAGTCATCGTTGCTGCATACCTACCTCTGTTGCGTCTGCTACAGTAAGCTATCAGGAGCATGTGTCTCAACGGGAGAAAAGCTATCTCACAACGGGATTTAAGAGAATTCTAAACGGTCTCAAGGTCTCTCTCTATAAATACAAGTCTTCATGCAGAGAAGAAAGATAGAGAACGTACATCAACTTGCTGAAGTGCTGCAAAATTTTCTCTAAGATGTTTTTAAATCAGTTTCATTTGTACTCAACTTTTATATCCTGAGTTCAACTCAGTAGATTGTACATCTTATCCAGTTTAGGCTTTAAACTTGTGTAGTTTCAAGCTTAGGCAATCTTTCATCTTAAATTTTTTTTCTATTGAGCCTGGAGAGGCTTGTTGTTTAAACAATACTTGCTGTAGAGCCTGGAGAGGCTTGGTAGGAAACAATACTTGTTGTAGAGCCTGGAGAGACTTGACAGAAAAAGAATATTTGTATATCTGATCAGATAGTAAAAATCCTTAGCTGGTTAGCTTTGGGACTGGACGTAGCTCACAGTGGTGGTGGGTGAACCAGTATAAATTTTTGGCTGGGTCTTCTCTTACCCTTAACTCATTAAAATTTGGTTTATAATAACGTGGAGGGTTCTGAGATTGTTGTTTTATAACTTTAAACTAAAAAACGATCTTAGTAAACTGAAAAACAAGTTTTCTGAACTGTCTTATTGAACCTGCTGAAGTTGCTTCAGCAAGTATAAAACTTCCAGTTTCAGCAAGTTATAAAAATCTCTTTGAAAAAGTGTTGCTTGTGAAAGGTTTTTCCAAAATCAGTTTAAGATTTATAAAACACTATTCAACCCCCTTCTAGTGTTTCCTGTGATTTCTACACCTTGGCTAGGTAATTAGTTACTCATGATAAAATATAAATCAACTAAAACTAAAAGTCCTAAGAATTCCATAACAACTACGAAATATTAGAAGAGAAAAAAAAACTCCTTTGACAAAATTGCTTCACTCCAAGAGTTTCCTAAATCCTATTGTAAAAAGCCCCCGCTCTTGAAGAAGCTTGAGAAGATGTGAGAGTAGGAGGATGAATAGCAGGATGAGATGATTGATGAGTCTCATAGATGCCTTTTACAAGAGTTGCAAGTATCCCAATTTGAATCTAACTTTATTTCCTCTTTTATTATCTTTCTAAATTTTGAAACTGAAAGTGCAACTCAAGATAGATGAAAAATCATCATCAAATCTTTTTCCAAATCTTGTGAATGATTATCTTTTTGTTTTATCCAATCTTCTTTTCTTGATCAAATGTATGAAGATTCTCTCTTTATCTCGCCAAATCTTCTTTTTTTTCTTCAAATATACTTTTCTTGGTCAAATCTCACTAAAGATTCCCCTTTATCTAATCAAATATCCTTTTTTATTTCTGTGACAAAATGAAGGAAAATAAGAGAGCTATCAAATAATAATAATGACCATAAATGTCAAATAAGTCACTTAATTACTCAAAATAAATATATAAAATAGTGGTTTATCACAAGACAATAAAAGAACTATTGGATCCAGCTACCAATTTTCCATTCGAATGAAATTCATTCATAAAGCACAAGAAATTATCTTTCAAATAAGTGCCAAAAATCCTTGATAAAGTTTAAATTAAAACCATATGGACCTGGACATTTAGAGCCTTCACACTCCCACACAACTTCCTTTACTTCCACCTCCGAAAAAGGCATCACCAAGCTTTTTGTGTAACGTCCTAATTCCATTGACTTAGAATAATGTCCGTTGTAGACAAAATCTCAAGTTATAAAATTATTTCGTGCAATTAAGAATACCAACTTACAATCAATTCCCAACATTCTCTTAGGTATTCCAACGGTACTTAAGCATTACATAATCATCCATAGGCAATAATTCAATATAAGGTTGCCAACATGTGGCTCAATCAAGACATAATACATAAATATAGGCATGGAGGGTATACTATCATACATGTGTCCTAATAAAGTAAAGTAAAACCCCTAAGGGCTACACATGAACCATGATATCTAGGGGTGGAAGTAGGCCAGACCGTCCGACAAGGGACTATGGCCTGGTCTGTTTAGGCCTGGCTTGGCCTGTTTAATAAAAAATAAACAAGTCAGGCTTAGGCTTTTAAAAAGGCCTATTTAGCCTGTTAGGCCGGCCTGTTTAAGGGGTCTATTATATTTTATAATGTATATTCATAATTTTATATATATAATAAATTATTATTTATTTTAATTATTCTATTAAAAAAATTTCTCTAAAATTAGAAACCCTAGTAACCCTACTCAGACACTCACAATCAGTATCACTCACACTCACACTTCTATCACTCTTCATCTTCACGTCGATGGCCGCTATGCGCTGTGTCACCAACCCCACCGCCCACCAGTCCACCGTCCGACGTCTATTCACCACCGGTCATCGTGTTCACTCGTTCCCTTCCGGCCACTGTTCAGATCCATAGTTCACCACCGACCGCGCCACCGTTTAGATCCATTGTTCATCATCGGTCGCGCCGTCGTTCAAATCCATCCAACCTGTGTCACTAGCTGTTGCCGCCGTTCACTCGTAAGAATTGATGTGCAGCTTGTGCTTTTCTTAGTTCACAAATGATAACAAATTATAATGAACCCTAACACTGCATCTCTTCTCTTGTAGTCGCCGAAGACTGCCGTAGCCAGCAATCACCAACCACTTCCGTAGTCAGTCAGTGACTCGTTGTTGTCCTCGCTCTTAGAGGTATGTTAAATCCTTAACTCAATCTCTCCAAAAAATTTGCTCTGTTCTGATTCATGTTTCATTTTCCACTGATTCATGTTTGATAACCATTTACTATCATAGACAAGAGTATTCTGCATTGATTCATGTTTCATTTTCCACAACTTTTGTATGAAATATGGTAGTGATCTGACAATAAGGAGGGGGAAAAATTAAACCAAAGTTAAATTAAGAAATTTAACTTGAATAAACCCACAGCTGCAATGAAACAAAGAACTCAAAACATTATTAGGAGATTACTGTATATTAGGGATAATATCATAATATATGTGTAATTTACATCGACATTTACTTGTGAAGTTCAATCACAAGACTACCTAAACCAGCAAATGAAGAGGAAATAGTGTTCAACTCTATTTGCAAAAGTGATTTGGTATTTTCATCAAGCATATAATATGAACAATGTAATCCTAAGCTTATTTCCTGTTAAATTTATGGCATGAGCAAAAAAATAGTATTAGTAAGTAAATTCCTTTCCTTTGATTCACTTTTTCAAAAAAGAAGTGGAGAAAAACTTTAAACTTTTACCGTGAATCATTGCTTACAATATAGATAATTACATAAAGGATTTCATATAACTTTTCGTAAAATTCAAATATGGTTTTGTGTTCTTAAATGATTCCTCTCTGTCTCTTGCAACTAGAATTGACAATTGAGCATAAAATGAGCTCTTGTGAAACTAGAGCATCTAGAGCATAAAATGTCCTACTAACATACACTTATGTTTATGAATCATAATTCAGTCCACTAATATAGTTTTTTTTAAGGTGGATGAACATACTAGTATGGTCTACTTGAAGATTTGAAGTGTCTTTGGCTCATTGGCTGTTATGCTTGTTATTTTTAAAAACTAAGATTTGTTGTTATTTTGTTAAGTTTTTATCTTAGTTATGTTGGTTAATTTGACACTCAGGCATGTTATTATGTTATGTTTGTTATCTTGGTTATGTACTAATGTTGGTTAATTTGAGACTAAGACTGGTTGTTAATTTTGTGCCCAACATGGCAGCATTGAACTGTTGTTACCCCCGGTTATTCTTTGGTGTGTTTTATTGTAAATTTGTGAACTTTGTTGCTTGAATCTAACCTTTGGGCAATGTATTACTGCTGCGGTGGTTCCAAAATGATTTCAACAAGTTTTATGACTTATGCACAATTGTTTTTTATGTTAAATAGACCAGCATCAATGATTAATTGATTATACATGTTTTAAAATAGTTGTTTTGTTGTCTTGCTGAAAAGTAATTTATATAGGTTTATACAATGGCCTATTTAGAAGTATAAGCCTATTAGCCCGCAACCTATTTAAGAATAGGTCCATTGGCCTATTTAAAGGCCTCTTTAAGTGGCCTAGTTACTTGGTTATTTAATATGCCTATTAACCTACAAGCCTGTATTGGCTTGCTAAACGGTAGGCCTATTTAAAGGCTTGGACATGAAATAGGCTTTTAAATAGGCTAATAGGTTAGGCCAGGCTTTAAAAGAGGTCAGGCCAGACCTACAAAATTTGCCTATGACAGGTAATAGGCCAGGCTTAGGCCGCAAAATTATCAGGTAGGCCAGGCTTTGGCTTTACAAAGCCTGGCCTGGCCTACTTCCACCCCTTATGATATTCCACCAAAAAAAATACAATAAGCAATGCCTATACAAAACATCTAGGTACATTAAAATAAAGGGGGCAAAGCATAACCCCATCCATAGGCTCCTGAACAGCACAATCAAGCACCCGGTGAAGGACCCTGCACATCTAAAATAAACCACAAACGTGTGGTGAGACTAGAGTCTTAGTGACTGCAGTCAGGCAAGCAGTGTAGGGAGTTCATACAATTGATAATGCACAGTGTAACAATTAAACATAATGTCATCAACCTCAATTAACCTTAACAACTTCATAGTCAATCATGAATATAAGCCTCTTGGTGTTTTTACCCAGCACCATGGGGTCTTTTCTCTTATAACCTCTGATCAGAATTGAGATCAGTCTGTACAAGGAACGTCTCCCTTGTATCATTTTCCTTCAGTCTTAATTATCAATCAAGGGTTCCTTTTACTCTTACATAAGTCCTCAAGTCCTAAGAGCCCAAAATTCCTCTCATACCAAAGTATACATAAATTTTCATAATGTAAGAGTCATTAAATACACGTTCACATGTTCTCATCATGCATCATTTATATTCATGAATGCCAACTCAAGAAATACAAGCTTATCAAAAGCCCTAATGCCAAGAATTGGAGTTTGCATCTCATATCACCCAAATCCATACATAGTACATTTCAACCATAGAACAACTTAAAAATCATGCACAATCCAAGAATAACGGAAATGAAAAGGAGATTAGGGTTCATTATGGGAGAATATGCAAAATGGAGTGAGTGGGTGAACCACACTCACCTTATGTAGGGGAAAGAGGGAGTAGTCTCTTGAGCTTCCCTCTTCTTGGAGGAATCCACAATCAAGCTTCTTCTTTTTCTTCTTACACAAGGGGGTGCTAGGGCAAGAAAATGGAAAGAGAGATTTTAGAAATTATGAGCCAAAAGGCTCATTAAAAGCTTTTAAAACGCTGAGTCTACAATCTCTTTCTCAAGCAAGCGTTTTCTCGCTTGAGCGACAAGCCCTGAGTGATTCTGTCTCCACGCTCTCACTCAAGCGAGAATATCCTCGCTTGAGCGCAATTGCTCATAAAACCACTCCCCCTCTATGACTTTGTCTCGCTTGAGAGAGAACAAAACAGAGAGCAACCCTTCCTATTCTGGATCAATTTTTACTGATATGTTCTCTCAAGCGAGAGTCTCCTCGCTTGAGCGACCAAGCTCCAGACTTACCCCTTCTAATTCAGTTTTAAACCCACTTTTTTCTACTTCCTTTTATAAAAACCTATTAGACTCCTAATTTCTTGTAAAACCTTGATTTTAAACTTTGGGATGTTACATTTCGCATCCTCAGCCAACAACATTTTTAAATCCATACCATGAGAAAAAGACCTCTTCCAAGATTGCTCATGATAATGAGTCTCAAAATATCTCCTTGCAGCTTCTTTGGTAGAAATAGATTTAGAATGTCGCACATCACTAACTTTCAAACTTCTGATTTCATTCCTCAATATTCTCTTATCAACACAAGCATGAAAGTATTTTGAATTAGCATTCCCAGCCTCCAATCACCTTAATCTAGATTTTTGAAACAACAAATTATCCTTCATAGACATTAGTTGATATAATATATTTTTTAACTTGCAATTTTGTTAAGTGAATCCTTCCCAATTGTCCTTGACTAATTTTGCCGTCTAAATTTTTATTAATATATTTTATTGCTGAAATATTTGAGACATCAATGCCTCGATTTTTAACTCTTGTATGCTAAGAACCCAAAAACTATGCAACATGTTTGATTAAGCTTTGGTTTAGAAAAAAAAAATATTTTTTAAGCTGATTTAAAAGAAACTAAAAAAATCATTTTTAACTTTTCAAATAAATAATTCAAACATATACTAGTCCGTTTAACATGTTTAATAACGTATGTTTCATGATCTTATTAAAATGTAAAAGAAATATGTAGTAAATTTAATTAATATAATTAGAAAAATTGGTGTATGTACGAACAAAAGAAAACGTATAATTGTGACCTATATAATTTCTCTACCTTCATCAGGGCCGACCCAATCCTAATGTCGGCTTAAAGCAAATTATAAAATTGTGACCTATTTATAAGACATAAGAGGTCTCACATAACATATTTATTAAAAAAAAGAATATATATTTTTAACAAATGAAAGTTATGTTAAATTAAGAAAATTATTTTTATAGTTTTAAAAAAAACTATTTTTATAAGGATAAAAATATTTTCAATTATTATTTATCAACTAATAGTTAAGGATAAAAATAATTTTAATTATTAATTTTCATATATAAATATATATTTATAAAAAAAATTGAGCCCCTACCTAAAGTCTTTTTTTTTTGTCAAGAAGTCATTGCTTTAATGGCTTTGATAGCTTCCGCTTGGGCCTGCCATAACCTTCATCGATGCATTAGCTTCATGGGAGTGATTGATCATTATATATGACTTTATGAGTAGTTTTTTTAAAAAAAAATAAGAAAAAAAAAAACGCTCTACTACTTACAACTAACATGTTGCTTTGCTTCCGTCAAAAAAAAATGTTGCTTTGCTCGCACATGGCTGGACTGGAATTGTTTTTATTTTGCCTTTTTTTTTTTCCTTTAGGTGGCTATATACTTTGTTCTGCGTATGCTAGCACATGGATGGTGGGTGGCTTTTTTTTATTTTTACATAATTTTAGTTTTTCAAATACTATATATATCGGTGTTAAAAAACTAAAAATCTTAAATATTTTAAGCGCTAATGAAAATTGTCAAAGTTCAGAGTCGAGGAGACACTCAAAAGGATCATGATCAACAAGTCATACATAATTTCCAACAAATTAAAAAAATATCCATACATAATGATAAGTTTTTTTTGTCAAAAGCATAATATATTTGAATTTAACTTGAAAATAACAATTGGAAATAAAGGGTATTGTTGTACACATCATCGTTTTCTATTCTTTATACCACCCAACTTTTTTTAATTTTCATTGTTCCTCAATTACCCTCATTAACACCTGTGAATTTCTCTTACTCTCCCCATCCACCCTCTGCTGTTACACTACACAGCAGTCTCACATCATTCCACCATTATTTTTTTTTTGTTTTAAAAATTTTAAAGAATTGTGTACCAAAAATTAGATTTCCGGTATTCTAAGAATAAAAATTGTGTACGAGAAATCTAATTTATGTATACAATTCTGTACTCTGATATACAATTATATATATATATATAACCAAAAATTAGATTTCCAGTATTATATATTGTATATATACTATTGGAATTTGTTTACCTTACGGAAATTATATATATATAATTGCTATTAATTATAATTTATTTAAATTATAAAAAATTTATCAATTGTAATTGATGTATAACTATAATTCTAAATTTATTATATGTTTATTAATTAACATAATTTTATAATATGTTTATTAATTAACATTAATATTTTATAACATATAGTAAATAATTTTATAACAAAATATTTATTTAATTTAATAGTTTTATAAAAAAACTAAAATTATATTATAATATATAAAATGATTTATTTTATTAAAATATATAACATAATAAATTTCAATATTTTTAAAGCCGGAATGGTAATTAAACCGGTGAAGGTACTGATTTACCGTTCAATCTGGCCGAACCGGTAATAATTAAATTTAATTTTTTAATATCATATTAAATTATGAGATAATAAAATTCAAAATATTTAATTAGAAATATATTTTTATAATCAAATAATCTGACAATATATTCAAAATTAATAATAAATGAAATATTATAAATTCATAATATATATTTTATTGTTATTTATATGTTTTGACTTGTTATGAATTTCTATATTCAATCAAAATGTGTTTATATATAATAATTTGCACATAATATATAAAGGATATGTGTGGTGCATTCCCAGTTCTCGGTCCAACCGGTTCAACCGGCCGGTCCGGTTCGATTTTCAAAGCACAGATAATTTTATATAATTTAATTAAATTTTATAATTTTATGATGTATAATATATTATACAACATAATAAAATTTATAATTTTAATAGAAAGTATATATTGTACCAGACAATTGTATATATATAACACATACCGGAAACTTAGGGCCTGTTTGGTTTGCATTTTCGTTTCCTGTTTCCTGTTTTCTGAAATTTTACAAAGGAAAAATTGGAAATGCTGGAAACAAAAATTTGTTGTTTCCAGCATTTCCAGTTTTTCCTTTGTAAAATTTCAGAAAACAGGAAATAGAAACAGGAAATGTTTTCGCAAACCAAACAGGCCCTTAGTTTCCAGTTTCAAGTATACAATTATATACCATAAACTTATTTTCCGGTATATAATTGTATATCAAAAACTTAATCCTAGGTACACTATTTGAACTGTGTATCGAAAAATTTTTGGTATACAATTCTAAAACTATGTATACCGGAAATTTGATATACAACTTTTTTAGGATTGTATACTCAAAAGTTTAAAAAAAATAATGGGATTTGTTAGGGCCACAGGAAACACTAGAAGGGGGTTGAATAGTGTTTTATAATCTTTAAAGATTTTTCTTGAAAACCTTTTGAAACAAGCAAAACTGATTTGAAAATATTTGATCAACCTTCCAAAATTGAGAAGTTTAGCAACCTGCTGATGCAACTCGGAAGGTTGAAGAAAAACCTTTCTAAAATAATTTTCCCTTTACAGAAAAGATTGTTTTCTGTTCAGATTAATAAAACAACTTTTCTTTAACCCTCCTTGGTTAGTTTAAAACAGATAACAGCGGAAAATAAAGAGTAGAGGGTTGAGAGAACTTTACACCGAGAATTATCCTGGTTCACCCACTAACCCAGTGAGCTACGTCCAGTCCCAGGGCAAACACACCACTGGATTTTCACTAATCCCGCAAGATTACAACCGAGTATTATTTGCACACTTGGCCTTTCTAGGCCCAACGAGTATTCTTTTGCAGACAAGCCTCTCCAGGCTCAACACCGAGTATTCTTTGCACACCTGACCTCTCCAGAACCAACAAGTATTCTTTGTTTTTCAACTGTCTCTCCAGGGAACTTAAGCAGTATTCTTTTTCAAACAAGCCTCTCCAGGCTCAACACCGAGTATTCTTTGTTCCACCAAGCCTCTCCAGGCTCTCAGACACCTAATAGTGTTTACAATACAGAGTGGGTTACGTTTCTGAGAAACTTAAGCCCGGGTTCTTCTTGTATAAGAAGATAACTGAGTAAAACTCAGAATACACACGATAAATCCTAAGTACAAGGCTAGATAGAGATACAATAGAGTGCTTAGGCTAAATAATTCTTTCTTTTGACTTGGCCTCTTTAACTCTTCCTGCTAAACTCTTCTCTTCTTCTTCTTTTCTTCCTTTGGAGAGCTTTACTTTCTTGTTTCTTCTCTGTATCACTTGCTTTCTCTTTTGTTGGTCAGCAGCTTCAAAGTATGATTTTTCAGAATTTTTGCTGACAAGTTCAAGGACTATTGAGAAGCTATTTATATCATCTAGTGAAATAGCCGTTGAGAAAGTAGTCATTGAGAAATAAGCAAATAGCTCTTTGATAGCCTTTATCTTGAGCAGAGTAGGTGTACAGAGACTGTACCGTTCTGACACACAACAGGCATAAAAGTTCTTTTTCATGTACTACTTTTCTGTGTGCGCAGAGAAGAAGCTTTGTAGACTTCCTTGTTGCGTATGCTTTGCAGAAGACGTTTAGAGACCTTTAATTCTTTAGAGCAGAGGTTCTTCTGACTTTGTTAGTGTTTTCGTTGACTGTCTTTCAGAAGGTCTTCTTAGAAACTCGGATGATGCACCTCTTCAGAAGGTTGATTTTATTCTTCAGTTGAGCTCACATACTTCGGAGAGTTCTTCACTTGCACATGTTGCTTATGTCATCACATGTCGATTCAGAGAGTATGTGTTCAGTAAGTCCACAGACTTTAGTAAGTGCTGATTTAGTACACACATACTTCTGGAAACTCATGTGTTTCAGTAGGTTGATCAATCTTCAGATGATTGCTTTAATTCTTGCGCAAGTTGATCAATCCTCTTAGGTAGATGCTTTAGCTTGAACGTATTCTTTTCTGAGTTCCTGAAATGATAAAGGTAAACTGTCTTTCTTAGTAGCATCCGCTTCTTTTGCAATCAAATTTGTTAAACATTAAAACCATGGGAAAAGAGTCTTGAGTTAAATTGAATACTTAATTTATATTGAGACTCAACGGGATTACTGTGACGTGTTGTTGTGACAAGCTAAGAGCAGGGAAAGGGAGGAGAGAGAATGAAATTGAGGGGGAAAGAGAGGAGAGAGACGGAAAATGGAGATGGTAGTTTAGGAAAAGAATAAAATGGGGGGTGTCGATAGTAAAAAGGAATGGTGTGAATAACAATTTCTAGAAATAAAGCACAGGCCCAGCCCAATGGCCAAACCTACACCCTTAGGGTCCGTTTGGTTTACAGTTGAGTAGAATTGATTCTAGAAATGAATGGTTGAGATGGAGGATGCACGCTTTATGAAGTACGTTGGACGGAAGTGATTTAAAATCAATTCTGCAGAATTGATTCTGGGTGGTTTAAAATCTAAACCAAACAGGCACTAAATTTTAAAGTAGGCCTTGTCTTGACCCAAAAAAATAGTGAGGACCTATCAAACTAATTAGAATAATTTATTAAAATTTTTATAATTGTATTTAAAAATTATTTCTGAGAGCCTTTGAAAGGTAAAATTACTTATTAAATTATCGTAACAGATAATTAATGTTTATGATAACAAGTAATTTGATGGTTTTAATCTATTTCAATATTTATAATATTAAATAATAAATATATTTATTTTAATTAGAATTAAGAGGATATGAAAATTAATCGTAATTAAGTAAGTATTGTGATAAGATGAGACTTACTATAATTAGGAGGGAAAATAAGAAATTAGTAATATTTTTAAAATTCTAATATAAAGGTTTTAATAATTTTATATGGAGCCTATAAAATAATGAGGTCTGGAACACTCGCTTCATTGCTTTACCTTTTTCCTATAAAAAACTTATTTTTCTTTGTGAGGCTTGTTGTACGATGCTTTGTATTTAGTTTCCTAGTCGCATATCTTGTTTGCCATAGACATATGGCTAGATGGGAAGGTGGAAGTTGTCCAACCACGAGATTTTGAGGTTAGTAATAGGGGAAGGAACTGTGTGTTTTCAATCTTACATTGTCGATGGGTATCGCAAATCTAGTTTCATTGTTTTAATTTGTAGACAATTTCTTATTTTTTTTTGTCTGGTTTAACATTGTCTAGGGTTTAGTTGGTATATTGATTGTTATTCATAGTGCCCTGAAGTTGCGATAACAGTTTCTGGTAGCAACATTTTCTGATGTGGGGTGTATTGGTTTGTTCCCGATTCCCCGCTATTGGCTTAAAATAAATTTTACTCGAAGAAAAGGCAAGAAACAAGTACAGGGATTAAATAGACATTTTATTTGATTAGATAAATTACAAAAGAGAATATAAAATGCATATCTAATGGATTCTTGTTATTCTTCGATTGAGCTTCTATTGCATCTCATCCTCGAATGAGGCCTTGTTGCTCCTCATCTTCGAGCACGTCTCTGCTGCTCCTCATCTTCAAGAAGGCCTTTGTTGTTCCTCATCTTCGAGTGCCCACTCACCAACTCGAAGTGGTGATCAGGAATGCCTTCCCAAGGCATTTTGTGGAGAGGTAAGTCTGGTGCTTGGGATGGAAACAAAAGAGAGTCCCTTGGAGGACTAGGACTCGCCATTTTGAATGGATTGTTCGACCTAAAGGAATAGCTAAAGGAAATTGAAGGGGCCTCTTACATTGGACACCCTGTCAACCTGAACAGTGGCAAGGCTAAGAAAGACCAGGTCGAACAGAGCAACCAATAACAGAATCCACTCCATGAAAACTGAAGTTATGGAATTGTGGTGAAGATCAACAACTATTTATAGGGGAAGAAGGAAACCCAAAACTTAAAATGCCACTAATTCAGACCAATAACAGAAGGCCTGCATTTACTGCGTTCAAGTGGTCGGTGGTCAAGGAGTGGTCTCTGGACGGCAGAAGAAATTAATGTTGAGTCTCAGAAGATAATTATCAGAAAATGAGAAATTTATCTTAAGTCTCATGCTCTTAGAATTTTAATGGATTACAAATATAAAACATAGAGATGTTTACAAGAATATCCTCTCACAAACATTCTGTTAAATTTTCAGATCAACAGTATTTGAGAAGGATCATCTGAAAGCTTCAGATCGTCTTAAAGCCAAATATCATCTGAAGTGTATCATCGTCTGAAATCGTGAAATCTGTTATGTGACTTGGTTGCATCTGAAGGCTGAAGATATCAGAATCAAGTGAAGACTTTTTGAAGACGTTGTTGTCTATGCAGAACGTTCATCTTCTTGGTCTAACTTATTTCAGCACAAGAGTCAGACATCCTTTCTTACCTCGTTCAAGAGTATTGCACAAATAAGAAAAGTCTGCAAATCCTGTTGCACCTGCAACAAAAAGTATTGTGTGCGCAGAACCTGCACCTGCAACCGTCCCAGATTATGCTGTTAAAGAAGCCCAACATCTTGGAGCATTTAATGCTATTTGACAACGGGAAACAATGTCTCATATGTTATATAAAGGCTCGTGAAGTTGAAGAAAAATAGATAAGAATTCTTTGAACTTTTACGCTGCCAAAACGCTGTCAAAAACACTCTGATATTTACTTGTATAAATCATATTTCATATCCTGGGTTAATCTCAGCTTTGTACTTGTGTTCTAGCTATCATCTGAAGATAGTGTTATAGAACATTCTCTGTTACTTTAAACAATTTGGGTTATAAGCCTGGAGAGGCTTTCTTTATAAAACAATACTTGGGTTTCACACTTGGTTAAGTGTCTGAGAGCCTGAAGAGGCTTGGTGAAAGAAAGAATACTTGCGGTAGAGCCTGAAGAGGCTTGACAGAAAAGAATACTTGTAATTCTTGCAAGAATAGTGGAAATCCAGTGGTGGTTTGCCTCTGGGAATGGACGTAGCTCACAGTGGTAGTGAGTGAACCAGGATAACTTTGGTTGTGTTCTCTCTTACCCTTAAACTCTTTCAATTCAGTTTATATTCTAACCAAAAAGGGGCGTGGAAAGTATTTTAATTAGAGAACCTTAACTTTCATTACAAATATATTTGCAAACAAATTTTAAGTCTGAACTTAAGTTCAGAAGGTACAACAAAACTTCAGACCATAATTCTTCGTCTGAAGACTTTCTGAAAAGTTTTTCAAAATCTAAAGGTTTCCATTGAAACAATATTCAACCCCCCTTCTAGTGTTTCCCTGTGTGCAATTACATTTAAGGCACGTGCTTAAAAGGAGATTGAGGAAGAAGCCTTGTGCAAGGTCGAAGCTCACCTGTGAAGGACAACTCGAAGAGGTCATGACAAGGTCGAAGTCAGGCAGAAGCAAACTACCACCCGAAAGCTTTGAAGTCCTTTCATCACTCGAAGAGGTTTTAAATCTTAATCCACGTCAGCAACAACAGTTACAAAATAAGTGATGCGCAAGCATTAAAGAACGTGGGAACGTGGAGGTTGACGAAGAGCCTGCATGGCAGTCACATGTAGTTCCAGAAAGTTTCCAAGAGGTGCCTATACATAGGAATTGAGAGGATTGGCAAAAGGTCCGCAAACTGAACACTCAAGCACCCTGAAGCCAGAGCATCCATCCAGAGATCAAGGCACCCAGTTGCACAGAGTAAGTAGGGACTACAGACCGCCATTTTTTTTTATTTTTATGCTTTTACGTTCAATGTAATTTACTTTTCAAGTGTATGCACTTTGTTAATTGTATTTACTTCAATCAAAAGTTTGTCCATTTTGGACACCCCATTAAAGATCCTTCTTTTCTTCTCCGAATTTCTTAAAACGACACTTAAAGAACCCTTTCTCAAAGGACTCGTATCCATGGTTATCAAATCGAGATTCCAATCGTGAATCGGAAGACCTATTTTCCGAATCGTGAATCGAATCGTTTTATGAATCGTAAGATACATGACCAATAATAAAAAACAATATAAAAACATACATATGTTATCATTTTAAGTAAAAAAAGTGAATAATTCATTGCATAAAGCTGATATATTATCCTACATCAAGAAGATGCCAAAAAATGCATATTATCCTACTTCCTAATTCCTAATTCATATGCTTAGGTCCTAGTACATAATCATAATCATATCATAAAGTCATAATTTGAGTGTCACTCATCATCCCCAAGATCAACATCACTTAGTTCATCCTCATCCTCCTCTGTCAAATGCTCTTCTTCTCCTTCCTCTCCAATTGCAATTATCTCTTCAACTTCACTTTCATCCTCTATGATAGATTTTCCCTTATCATTCTTCTTGGCATTTAGGTTTCTTGGACCTATGAAAGTGAAAATATAAAAACTTAATAGGTATATGAAAATGTTACTTCTAAACTTCTAAGTTATAGGTTTGAAGTTTGAACAAATACCTCTCTTTCTTTTCTTGGATGGAGCTTCTTCTTCTAAAGTAAAGGATCCATGTATATCCATCCATGAAGCATCAATTGGTAATCAAGGACTCTCTTTTTCAGTAATCCATTCATCATCCGATTCAATATCGGATAAGCATATGGGATCATAAGTTTCCCCCTTCTCCTCTCTAGTCTTTTGTCTCATCTCAAGTTGAAGATTATACTTAACAAAGACAAGAGCATTTAATCTTTGTTGCTCTAGGCGGTTTCTTCTCTTAGTATGGACTTGATCAAATATGCTCCAATTTCTTTCACATCCCGTAGCACTACAAGTGAGACTCAAAACTCTCATTGCTAGTTTTTGTAACTCTTTGCCCTCTCCACCATAACTTTCCCACCAAGCTAGCAAAATAAAATACAACATAAATCAAAAGTCATAACTATATCTAATTATTTATTCTTGGCTGCCATGCTTTTTCCAAATTCATGTAAATTAGTGTAAAACTTACCAGGTTGCTTCTTTTCCCTAGTGTCTATTGCCATGCTCATTCCAAAAAGTCCATTGGCTATCTTAAATCTATCAAGTTGTTGATCAATACCAAATCTGATTCTTCTATCCGGAACCATTCTTTCAATGGTTTCATATAAACCAAATAAAACATCACTATCCGGCTTGAAGTTTTTATCATAATGGAACCTAAAAAAATACGAAATAAGATGATTTAATCTCTAAATCTAAAATAAATAACTATAGTACATAAAACTTAAAGAATGAAATTACTTACTTAGGATTAAGATAGTAGGCAGCGGCATGGAGAGGCCTATGTAGCTGCAAATTCCATCTAGAATCAATTATCTTCCACACCTTTTTATACCTGGACTCTTGATTCTTGAAGTTTACAGCTATTTGTTCTTTAGCTCTATCCATAGCTTCATAAATATATGGCATGGTAGGTTTTTAATCTCCATCAACAAGCCTTAAAACCTTCACAAGTGGACTCACACACTTCAAGCAATATTGGATGGACTTCCAAAATCTAATATCACATAAAACTGTGTTCACCACTTCTTTAGCTTCACTTTTACAAGCATAATTACTAGTAGCCCATTCCTCCGAAGCAAACATAAATCGGAGAGCATTCTTTTAACTAAAAAATTTGTAAGTGACCTTCCTTTTCCATCTGTCCAACCATCACACATCAAAGTGCAGCCCCATTTTTCCCATTCAATCTTGTATTTCTCCAAACTTGCTTGGATGTTATCGACCGCTTTTTTCAAGTAAGACACTCTTACCTCATGATAACTAGGAGGTTTTAATCCCCTTCCATATTCACCAACAGATTTTAGCATTTGGGAAAATAAAGGACTTCTTACCAAATTAAATGGCAAAGCATTACCATAGATACATTTGCAAATGTCTTGAATCACCACCTCTCTATCTTTCAACATCTCATTCATTGTCTTTTGCTTCATAGATGTTGTCTTCCCTTTTTTAGCAAAAGATTCTATTGTTCCTTTTCCTGCACTAGCATCTTGGGCACTTCCTTAAAGCATTCTTGAATTGACTCTAGCTTTTTCTTTATCATCTAACAGCTTCAAAAACAATTGTCTAACTTCTTCAGGAACTGTAGGACAAGCAATAACATTCTCCTTTGTTCCAGCAAGATGGTGTTTCATCCTTGCAATACCTCCCCAACAACTATGAGAGCAATACTTGCATTTAACTAAAAGCCTATGTGGGGGAACACTCTCACAATGACTCCAAGTAATATCAGTCTCCCTTTTCTTCTTAGTTTGACCCATAACCACGGTAAATAAAAAAACAGCAACAGTAACAAATAACAATTGCCAATGAATGGAACAGTAACAGCCACAAGCTTCACGTGCAAGAGAGTTGAGAGATTTTAGAAAAAAAATAAAATAGGAGCAAGGTTATGTGGGTGGGGACCAGAAGTATTAGAAAGAGGAGACAACTTGCTGTGGGTGGGTGGGAATGGAGACCAAAAGTTGAGAGAAGAAAATTAAAAAATTGAATGCGCCATGGAGAAGAAGGCGTACAGCACAGGCACAGACCATAGAAGACTTGGGGGGACCAATGAATGTTTTAATTTGACCTAAATTAAAAGGAAATAGCTTTTCGGCCCATTCCCAATCTTTTCCCAAAAAAATCGCAAAAAAAAACGTTAAATCTGCATGTTTACAAAACCGGGTCGCACGACCCGACCCGGATTGGTGGTGCGCGACCCGCGTCTCTGCTTCGCATGAATCGGAAATGAATCGCGAAACTAACGATACATTTATGTTTCGTACGAGTCAGCTACGATTCTTGGTCAAAATCGATTCAAGCTGCGATCCGTTTCGGTGGGCATGTTATTTGTTTCGAATCTAGATACGAATCGTACGATTCGTGCGATACTTACTACCATGCTCGTATCTCGTCCCAGATTGCTCCTGAGATACATTTGTTTAGACTGAATTCCAGGATAAACAAATTGGCACGCCCGGTGGGACATTTCTTTTTAGTGTTGTATGAATTTAAGAAGTTGTAGAAGAACCATGGCAAACAAAAACATAAATGGCTCAGGAAATCCCCTAGGAAATCCTTCAGTCAATGAAGCCTCCCAAGATAGCCACAATGGAAGTTAGAGTTCCCCTAGTGGAATTGGAAGGCATAGGGAGGACATTGTAGTAGGAACTCTTCCTCAAGCAGAGGAACTAGTGGTCAACCAAATCAGACCATATGAACCTCTTAGGGTTGAGGGGCCACCCCCTGGCTTTAATACACAAGACATGATTGCCACATTAGGAATTCCTCAAATGGTGTATACAAACCCTTTAACAGTTCCTTTTCCCCCTAAGAATACAAAAATACTTCAGAGATGTGGTCTAATGAGATAGGACCAAATACCTTCACCAACGTAGCCCTACAGTCCATGAGGCAACAAATGGATGAAAGTAACCATGATATGGTTAACATGTTGACTCATCAAATGGCTACAATGATCACTCCCCTGGTAGAAACCACTAACCAAAACTACCAAGTGTTAGCAAGCCAAATGGGAAGGCTTGCTGACATGTTTGGAGCTGGACAAGAGACTTTAGGTCTCGAAGAGCCAGAAATGCATAGGAGAGAAGTCCAACTTGAAACTGTTCTGAATAGGCTACAAGGGATAGCCCCCATGATTGTGGCTCGAAACCAAGATCCAGATCGAGTGGAAGAGTGAGTAATACAAATGAACTTAGGGGGCAACAAAACATAGACAACCTAGTCGAATAGGTACTTAACAAACACGATTTTAATGTAGGGTATGCAAATCAGCCTTACTTCATGTCTGTTTTTCCCCAAGATATTTTACAGGCAGAGTTTCCTAGAGGTTTGAAAGTACCCAAGTTCTCAAAATTTGCTGGGGAAATAGGTGAGTCAATAGTAGAGCATGTGGCTAGATACCAAATTGAGTGTGGAGATTTAGCCAACAATGAGTTGTTGAGGATGAAGTACTTTCCCAAGTTCTTTGACTAAGAACGCTTTTACCTGGTTCACTACATTACCCCCTAGGAAACTCTGATAAGTGAAAATTAGAAAGGACGTTCCATGAACAGTTCTTTCGAGGGGAGAGTAAGGTTTGTCTAGTAGAGTTAATGAGCATTAGGAGAATGCCAAATGAAACCATAGAAGACTACCTCAATAGGTTCAGACAATCTAAAGCTAGATGTTTTACCCCTGTTCCTCAGAATGAATTAGTGCAAATGGTTGTAGGGGGCATCGAGTTTCATATTTGAAAGAAATTAATCAGCCTGCCAGTTCGAGACATGGCTCAACTTGCTGATAGGGTTAGGCAGATCGAACAGATCAAGGCTGAAAAGGCCGAGTATAAGAAATATGATCGAATAGGAAGAAGGGACAATGTAGGTTACATTGTTGTGGTAGAAGCGAGTAGTGACTCAAATATTGATGAAGAAGAAAATGAGGTCAATGTGGCTGAACTAAAACCTGGACCATGATAAGTGAAAATTAGTTGATAAATTAGAGCACTTTTTATTTCACTTATCAAGGATAAAATGATAATTTTACCCCAATTTAATCCCTTTTTATTAAATATTAGATGAATTGTATTTATTAATCTAAGATTTGACTTTGATGCTATTTTGATGAAAATAATGCTGATTTTTGTAGGATATTGCAAAGATTTGATTTGAAGGATAGATAGCATTAAATGAGGGAGATGTCTGCAAGATTTGAGATTGATTGAAGATATTTAATGAAGATTTAAAGAAGATTTGAATCCATTAATGAGGAGATCACTTCCAATCAATAAAGGATTCTGCAGACAAGTTTCCCAATTAAATCAAAGATTGCTCAATAAATACAAAGATATCATCAAGAAAAGGGAAATAAGGAAAGACAAATATGCTAAAACCAGTCTCGGGGAGAGATCAAGATTAAAAAGAGAAAGTTGGAGCTGCAAGACGCTACCTGCGCTTCACCCCGCGCTATAGCGCAGGTGAAGCGCGGACTCTCTGGAAGTTGCGCCTCATCCTGCGCTATAGCACAGCCTGGAGCGCAGGTTACGCTGATTTGGTCCCTGTTGCCATTTTTAGATAGATCTCTTCCCAAATTGTTGTGTCTTTCCTTAGTCTATAAATAGGAACCTCTTGCACCAATCCCAGTGTGCACGATTATTGTAATTCAGTCTTATTTCAGTAATAATGCACCAGAGCTAAGTTTAGAGTAGGAGAGGAGGAGCGCTTCACAAGGATTGAAGATGGTGACAACATCTTCGGTGGTTTGTATGGCTACCTCGTGTAGTTAACTCTCCATTAGGATTGAATGTAATCGATTCCATTCCCAAGTGTATGTTGAACTCTATCTATTTATTTATGCAGTTCCCTAATTATAGTGCTGGTAATCTTGTTCTGTGCTTTATTCCTAACTTTCGCGCTTGCGCCGGAGTTATATGCTAGTTTGTAATTAACGTTATGACTAGGATTGAGTTTGGGGGAGCCTAGACATAGGAAACTCAACCTCTAAGTGAATGAGAATACTCGGTTAACCACTGACTGAACCATGGTTGTTTACTAATGATTGATGGGTAGTGTGAGTACCATAATGAAGGGCATCTAAACATTAAGCTTGGTATTAATAAACCGATAGCGAAGGTTAGTTGATTGTCAATCCAGGATTCGACGCAAGGATGTATCTAATGAGTGATGGGTAGTGACAGTACTCTAATGAGGATGTGTCTGTAGCTTTAGGCCTCGTTTATCAACTAATTCTTCTAAAAACGGAATAAAAGAGAGCAAAATAAGTCGAGGGTAAGTCTGTCGCTTGGGAGAGCCCGTATGGATTACCTTTGAGTGTGAGGCGCGCCTGGTAACTCGGGGTCATTAGCAATAAAGTTTGTCTACAACGTTATAATTCAAAGTCTATAAGCAGTAGGTAGTCTCGACATACATGAGGGGTGCGATGAGATGAAGTTCAATCCTAATCCAAGTAAAGTATCTGTAACTCTTCCTTTCTAATCCTATTAATATTAAATCTGTTATTTACGTTATTTCGCACAACAATACTCTCTAAACCATTGCTTTCCCTTGATAAATAGATCACAGTCTACGTAAATTGACCGTTCCCTGTGGATACGATACTCTCTTACTATTATACTGTTGGATTTGTGGTTCGCTTGCCAGAAACCCATCAAGTGTTTTTGGCGCCGTTGCCGGGGAACAGTTTCCAATTCGTGTAGAACTTGGAAGTCTAATTATCAAGAATATCTATCTTAGGATTTCTTTTATTTATTATTCTTATTATTTTAGGAAATTTTATTATTTAGGAAATTTATACTTTATTTTTTTTATTTATTTTGATTATTTTCTTTTTATAAAAAAAATCTAATTAGTTAATTATTTAAAAATAATAATAATAAAAAAATAATAAATAAATAATAAAAAATAATAATAATTTTTTTTTTGTTCCTCTTTCCTGAGCTAACATTTGTTTGAGCTTCTTGAATTGTGAAAGACAGGTGTCTCAAGAGCAATTGAGAGAAGTGACCAAATAGAGAGAGAAAAAGGGCAAGGAGACAAATTCAAGACTCTCCATAATTTAGGAAATTTGTATTATTTTTAGGAAATTTATAGTTTTTCTTTTTTTTCTTCCACACTTACCTTTTTTTTAGTTTCTTGTTTATGTTTTTGAGAGGCCAGGTGTCGCCCAATCAATTACAACTTGAAACAAAAATAGGAAGGACATCAAGGAAGAACAAAAGTAGAAACAAGGAAAGGAGACAAGGGAGAAGTCGAGAAGAAAACAAAAATATTTTATTTTTAATTATTTTATTTTAATTATTTTCTAAAAAAATATATATTATTATTATTATTTTGAAAAAAAAATATTTATTATTATAAAAAAATTATATATTATTTTTTTTTGTTATTTTGTTTTTCTCTTTGTTTGAGCATCTTGATTATTACTCTTGAGAAAATAGGTAACAGAAAAAGGGGCAAGGCTCAGCTCAAGGAGACAATCTCAACACTCTTTGTTCAACCACCCCAAGTGAAGTAAATGAAAAATATGGAGGACATTCAACCAAAAAGAGTCTTGGGAGACTACATGAGGCATCAAGGGCTACGTATTGTCCTCCCAACTTACCTAAATTCCTTGGAATTAAAAGTATCGCATATCCAGCGTGTTCAAGCTCACCAGTTTGCAGGATTAGAACACGAAGATCCAAATGACCACCTGTCTACATTTTTTGATTCAGTTGAAACTATGGGTTTCGAGGAAAAAGACAAAGAGGTTGCTCACTTACGTTTATTTTCTTTTTCTTTTACAGAGAAAGCTAAGGAGTGGTTAAAGTCACAACCTAGTCAAGGTCTGACTAATTGGAACATGGTAGAAGATAAATTCTTGGGAAAATTCTTTCCCCTACCACGTTACTTTCAAGCCCAAACCAACATCTCCTCATTCAAGCAAGAAGCAAACGAACCCTTATATGAAGCTTGGGAGAGGTACAAATCCTTGTTGTATAAGTGCCCTAATCATTGCTTTGATGATGCTATACAAATCAACATTTTTTGCAATGGACTCAAGCCAAAGTACAAATCCTTCATAGTGCCGCAGCAAAAGGAACAATTCTATCAGTAAATGTAGAAAAGGCACTTACAGTCATTGACAACTGTGATCTACGCAGTCAACAGGATCCATGTTGAGGACAGGATATTCAAAAATAAGAGCTTCTTCAAGATAATGTCAAATTCCTTGAGCAACAAGTGAAGAAGTTAAGCCAACAAGTGCAAATGATCCTCCGACAATAGCAAGTGACGCAAACTGCCGCAGAAATGACTTCAAGCTTGGTATGCGACTTTTGTAAAGAAAATCACTCCAATGGGCATTGTGCTTACCCCGAATTCCGGATGGAACAAGTTTGTTTCTTAGACAGCATAAGGAGCCATGACCAAAATTAGAATCAAGGGAGTAGCACCACAGTGCCTGATATCACTTCCAGGATTGAAGAAAAGCTCAACAGGCTCACACAAGATATGATAGCCAATCAGAAAGCAATACAAGAACCATTCATGCATCTAGCAAAGCAAGTGGAGAAGATCAGAAGGGAGTTCGATGAACAACAAGCAGTCTGCAAATCAATATCTACTAGAAGCGGCAAAGAAATAGGAAAGGGTATTGGTGACAACTTGACAACAGAAAAGGAGGTCCTAGGAAGAAAGGAATAAGAGGTTGAAAAAGAGAGAGACGAACCAGAGCACCAGGTGAATTCAAGAAATAAAGAAAAAGAACCGTCACCAGAGCCTCATCACCGAGAGCTACCTTACCCTAAGATCCCCACCAAAAAGAGTCAAGATAGGGAATTTTTCAGCTTTCTGGATGCTATGAAGAAACTGGAGATTAAGATTCCTTTATTGGAAGCCATGAATCAAATGCCAACTTATGCAAAATTTATGAAAGAAGTGCTGACCAAGAAGAGGAAGATCCCGGAAGAGACTGTAGAACTGGAAGCAGGATGTAGTGCAATCATCTATGAAGAACAACCACCCCAGGACGACACATCCAAGGAGATTGTTCAGCAAGATGAAGAAAAAGCAGCACAAGAGGAAGAATATCATGAAGAAAAGGTCTATATCACAAGTAAGTCACTTGACCCAGGTAAGTTTACTATACCTATCTCTATTAGTAATCTACCTCCTACTCAAGCTTTATTGGATCTTGGAGCGAGCATCAATTTGATGTCGTTATCGTATTTTAACAAGTTGACTAATGTGAAGGTCAAGCCTACAAGGGTGAAGTTGCTTCTTGCAGATAAATCCTCTCAATGCCCTTATGGGATAATAGAAGATATTCAAATCAAAGTGGATAAATTTGCATATGTTGTAGACTTCTACATTGCAGAGACAGAGGAGGAGGATACTGATGTCCCCCTAATTTTAGGAAGACCTTTCATGAAAGCTTCTAAGATGATTATTGATGTTGATTGAGGAAAATATGAACTGAGCTCAAAAGATGAAAGTATTGTGTTTCATATTGATAGAGGTATTCTCAAATTACAATAAACTGATGCCATTTTCAAAAATCAGACAAAGCTGCCAGGCTCCGAATTTCTGAGGAAGCCTAGGATGAGGGTAAAGAAGCCAGAGTCAATATGGGAATTCAAATTCAAGAGAAGGAAAGGATCAACATCTGATACTGAGGAATATAGTGACAGTGATGGAAGAATCAAGAATTGGCATGGAGGATGGGATCTTAAAGGAAGAACTGGAATGGAGCCAGACATCATCCTCCACTTGAGGCCACCATAAAAGGGTTGATTAACCAGGCGTCGAGCTAAAAGACGTTAAACAAGCGCTTTCTGGGAGGCAACCCAGAGATTTTTAAAGTCTTTAATTAATTTCAGTTTTGTTTTAATTAGGATTTTTCAATTTTTTTAGGATTTATGAAATTTTCAAAATTGATGGGAATACGTTTGTGGAAAATAATTTTTTTGAAAAAATAGGAAGTAGCAGAAAACGTGACTAAAAATTGCAAAATTGCATTCTATTTTATGCGCTTCACTTGCGCTGTAGCGCAGAAATGCAATTTTAGTCTTTGTATTATGCGCTTCACTTGCGCTGTAGTGCAGGGTCAAGCGCAGGATACGAAATTTAAAAAAAAACTTCTATTTTCTCATGTACTGTTTCTCTACTTCCTAAGCTCTTCTTTTCACTCTTTCCAGTCACAAACCTCCATCAATTTTGAAACTTTCAGTTATGTTTTCTTTAATTGTTACCAATTGAAATATTCATTTACTCTATTTTCACTTTAGGGTAGCAACCTTAGGATAGGAAATATTATTGATTATTGCTATCTTGAATGTGATTTTGGCTGTGTGGAACATGAAGAACAATTTGCTTGAATTGAAATGCTCTTTGTTTTGTGAGTTATTAAAGTTGAAAGTGTTATGCTCTGTTTCTTTCAAAAATCTTGAACTTTCACTTTCCATGGATTGATTGAATACTTGCAAAACAAATGAGTATGATTGTTTTTAGGAAGTCATTACCAAGTGCATTGAACTTTTGTTGTGAAAATATTAATTCCTTGAATTATAAATTGGTTAATGATGGCTTCCATGTTCTTCATGAATTGCACAGACTGCTGCAAAGTATAAAGACTAGTTGACCCCAAACCAATCAGGAGTACTAGACCCATACCCGAGCATGCTGCTTGAAGAGTTCCGGGTATTCTTGCAGTGGCCTGGGGACAGGCCTATTTTCCCAGGGGGGATGGAAGCAGCAGTAGGACAAGAACTCACAGGATACAGAGGATGAAGATTGATACTGGTGTTTTCTTTCTTTTAGTTTTTCTTTTATTTTCTAATAATTTTTCTATTAGTTAGGATTTTTTGTTCTGTATTTCATATTTTTTAAATCTTTAGAATTTTTAAAATTTTTAGGACCTTAGGAAATTAGGAATCAAGGTCACTCTTTCAAATTCTCTGTAAATAAGTAGTTTAACTAACCATTCTAGGAAAGATGATAGGGTCTTGTGATTAATTCCATAATCTGTTAGGATTAGGATACTTCTCAAGAGAACCTATCAGGATAGTTAATTAAAACCATTAAGTGCTTTATCAAGGAAATTTTAGCCAATAACCGGTGAGATGAGAGCCCAAACACTGAAATTGAGAGCTTTTCACCGCTGCTTGTCAACTGTTATTGCTTGATTTTTTAAATTTTTGCTTGCTTGAAGAAGATATGGAAGTGACAAAGGCATATTTTGTGATTATAATACTGTGCTCAGTGCCAAATAGCCAACCCTGATTAAATGTTTCCGTTTATTGCTTGCCCATTTGAGCCTTGAATATTTCTTTTGATGCACCCTAGCCATATTCAATGATTATATCCTGTCCCTTCACACTTGGGATAGAGAGCAAGGTGCACCACAACAAGATGGGACAAGAGGTTGGTAAATTAAAAGGTCAAAGAGATTCAAGAGCAGGCACAAGGAATCAAAGAGAAGAGCATTCCTCCATAAATAAATTCTCTATGTTATTGTTTATGATTCAAAAAAAAAGAGAAAAGAAAAGAAAAAAAAAGAGAGAGAGAAAAAAAATTTGCACAAAAGTGTGGAAGTTGAATAAGTTGGGGGGAGTACTTCTTCAAATAAAGAGGCCAAGCTGAAAAAGGGTGACCATTCAAGAATGACCAGGTGAATTGAGAGAAGTCCCAAGCATAATCACAAGATGCTCTCTATTCAAAGTGTTCCTTGAATATCCAAAAAAACCATGATTTCTTGATAGCCCAGCCTCATTACAACCTATGAAAAGACCTTTTGATTCATATTAACTGCTTGCAGGTTCAGATCATGGAAACGACTATCAATTCTAGTTGTTCAACAGTGGTGAATAAGATTGAGGGAAACACTTACCCGTGAGAATGAGAGATTTCCTTGGTTTATCACTTACTGCTTTAATTGCTATTATTGAGAAGTTTGATTGATGTTTGTATTTCTATTCTGATTGATGATTGGTAACATCCCTTGATCCTGAGTTTTTCTTATGTTTGGAAAGTGACTTCTACTTAGGAAAGAGTCGAGGAATAGTTCCTTGAATTTGTTTTTAATTATTAGGAATACACTGGGAATAGAATGAAGTTGGCTGAACGTCTCTAGAAGGGGGGGTTGAATAGAGACCTTCCAAGTCTGTTCCTGCAATTCCACACTAAAATTGATAGTTGAGACTTGCTCTCAAGTTGATTAACTTGGAGTCTCTGTTAAGACAAGAGAGAGCTTATACAATTTTAGTGGTGAGCTTAGTCTGATCTAGTGATTAATACTTATATTGATTACCAATTAAGTTATCTCTTTAATTATCAAGATGTCTTACTGATTTCAGTATAGTTAGATGTGTAAGCAAGGTAAGAGACAAAAGACAGAGATCTTATCCTGGTTCACCCACACCTTGGGCTACGTCTAGTCCCCACAACCTGTGAGATTTTCCACTATTGACAACCAGCCAATACAAGTATTCTTACAGCCTCTTCAGGACGATCCACTCATACTAAGCCTAGGCACACTCCTATCTTAGCTGAGTCACAAGTATTCTTACAGCCTCTTCAGGACGCACACCCTCACTCTAAGACTAGGCACACTCCTATCTTAGGTGAGACAAGATACTGATGAGTGTTTATGATAAGTCTAGCCTAAGCTCATACACAGTATGGATATAGAAGTTAATGAGCTAGACTGAGTCTCAACTCTGATTACAGTAATTGAATGATACACACAAAGATGAGATGAAAGAGACAGATAAACAATCTCAAGATGAGATGAGTCTGATCTTCAGACAGCTGATGGATGTACTTGAGATGTCTGTTGAGATGTGATAAGTTGCTTGATGATTTCACAGATGTATAGGCAGTCTCTCTCACTTCTCAGTTTCCAACAATGCCTCTTTTATACCAAGACTTGAGAAACTAGCCGTTTATGGCCGTTGGAGTCCGTTGGAGCTTGCAGCATCAGTCACAGTCTTTTCAGTAGGTTCTGAGCAGCTTTTCAGTCTAAAGTATTGTGTCAGTGTCCTTGCATGCTTCTTAGTTGACTTGACTTGCTGTCTCCTGAAACTGAGAATGCTTTCTGTCTTAAGTCCAGATCCTGTTGTGCTCTTGTTGCATCTCTAGTGAGATCTCTTCTTGCTGCGTCTGTTCTTGAGACGACGTCTCAAGCTGTTCTTGCATCTCAAGCTGAACTAGCATCTGTTCATAGCTTGCATCTCAAGGTGTCCTTGAGTCTCTTTAAAGCTTCATGATGAGATCTCTTTTATTCTTAGAATGACATCTGAACAATAGACATGTGCATCTCATGCTGCGTTATTTTCTGAATTGTTTCTCTTAGTCTTACTAATGTGTCTGATTGCTTCTGCATCTGTTTATTGATTCTGATTGTGCCTTATAAGCTTATGCTTCTGCATGGTTTCTGATCTTGTGTTGCCTTGCATGTAATCTGGTTCTTTCAAGTGAATTGGCAATCTTTTCAGTCTCAATGGTTTCCTGAAATAACTCAAGATGTACAAGGTCTCTGCCATACTTGAACACACAGTTAGTAATACAAGATGCATCTCATCTGGATATTTGAACTTACTTAGTTTGACATATTAAAAACTTATTTAGGGTGAGCTTGTCTCAACAATCTCCCCCTTTTTTTATGATGGCAAACTATAAGTTATATATCTTATGAGATTTTGGAGAAAGATGCACGGGGATATGATTTTCATTCCTCTTTTAAAATGTGCAATCTCATAATTAAACAGAGGTAACAATATGGGAAGAACTCCCCCTGAATCATAGCTTCCTTTTCTGTTTATTGATTAGAGCTTTGATTAATGTATTAAGATATCAGACAAAATTGTACTGCATAATTAGAGAGTCAATTTTCATTAATCACAAAGATAATGAGGATGATTACAAAACAGAAGATGCCACTGCATCTTATCAAAATACTGAAAAGATGCTGACTGCATCTCTAGCATCAATCAGATCAATCCTCACAAACATAGCTGAAATAAAATAAATCCTAACTAAGACTCTCATTAGATATCTAACCTACTCTCCCCCTTTTGACATTATCAAAACATGAAAAGCTAGCTAAGCTAGGATGAGTGGGAAGAGGATGAGTCAGAGTCAGGTCCTAATGGCCTCAGCACAGTTTGTGGGAACTCAGGTAATGGAGGCAGGTGGGTAATATGACTGTTGAGCTGCTTGTGAAATTCATTTGTTGCATGCATGGCTTGAAGAATAGTATCAAAACTAGCAAATAGAGCATCCTGCCTCTTCTTGTGTTGATGCAACTTCTTCAAGATTTTCTTCTGATTTTCATCCAACCTGGTGTTGAGGTTTTGCTGATACTGTTGTTGCTCCTCTTGAAGTTGATTCAGAAAGGTATTAATTGAATTGGAGAGATGTGTAGGGATGGATGGTTCAGAGGAGGGTGGATCAGCTAGTTGAGGATGGTGCAGACTGGTCATATTTTGGCAGAGGTGAAGTATTGAATATGGTCTCAACGAAGAACTTTCCAGGAGTAGGGAATGAAGTAGAGCAAGTTGGCTCAGGTCTTACAGGGGAAATTGGTTGAGGATGTGTGACTTCCACTGTCTCTGGCTCAGGTTGCTGTTCTGGAGCTGTGTTATGACTTGATGCAGTTGCATCCTTTTCTAAGCTGACCAGTGTCTCAGCAACAATCTTACTTACTGGGGAAACTTCTCCAGTGATTTGTTCTGGTGCAGGAGACTGTGGAGTTGACAGATGTTGGGGTGAGAGGATCAGGGTGTTATCTATATTCTGATGTTCATTTTCACCAGCAACATTTACTTCACCAATGGCCACATCTTCTTCAATTCTGGCCACTTCTTCTTCATGTCTTACTTCCTCTTCTTCTGCCACTTGCTCCAGTTGTGGCTCATTTACTCCAGGAGTTTCTTGTGTTTGGGGAGTGGGTTCAGTCTTTGATTTTCTTTTCTTCTTCTTCTTTTTCTCTGTTTCTGCAGAGGAGGAAGGTTGAACTTTTCTCTTTGACAGGGATCTCAGATCCTTCTTGAGATCCCTCAGCAGCTTCTTTTGATGCCTTCTTCTTCTTTTTCTTTTTAGCCTCAGACATCTTTGAAGAATGAGAGGCCTGTGTGGTAGTAGGCACAATAGGTGTGGAGTTAGTCAAAGGAAAAGTAGGAGAGGGAATGGTCTTACCATCTAGACTCAGGGATTTGAGGTTCTTGGTTCCAATATACCCAGGTCTCTCATCAGACTTGTCACAGCTGCTGAAGTCCACCTTAAAGTGCTTCATGATGATGGTAGTGAGCATGCCAAATGGGAGAGAGGCGTTGATTTTGGAGTTGTGGAAGGCGTGTTCCATGTGTCTCAAGATGAGGAAAGGCAGATTGAGGGGGATTCCATGCTTGAGATGGTACATCACCATCAAGTCTTGGTGATAGACTTTGTTGAAAGTGTCAGCCCTTGGCATGATGCACTTTGCAACCAGATGAAAAAGGAATTTGCCAAAAGGATTAAGGAATGATGAAGCATCTGAGATGAGTCCTCCTTTGAACAGAGAGGTACCCACACTTGCAGAAGGAATTCCAATGTTGTTCCACCATTGATCTTCATGATACAACCTGTTTCTAGTCACAGGTGCTTGGATGATTGCTCCTAGAGACTCCTCAGTGAGCTCAATATGAACTCCTTTGATGTCAGAGATGATGTGGGGCTGTTCCTCAGATGATCCTTTGGCTTTGTAGCAGGCGGCATAGAAAGCTCTGGTCAACTTTGGAAAGACGTAGTCAGTCATGGTCAAGTAGTTCTGCCATCCTTGCTTTTCCAGATAAGGGGTCAGATCCCATCCTTCGTCCTTCAGTTCTTGAGTAGAGATGACTCTGCCAATAATGATTGTCTTCTTAGAAAATCTCTTTGTAAATTTTTCTTCAACTTCTTCGTTTGAGAAGAGGTTAGACTGAAACGAAATCTTATTTCCTTCAATAAATTTCTCCTTTCTTTTCTTTGAAGATCCAGGTTGTGTGAGGTCAATGTGAACAGGGGATCTGGGTGCAGCAGACTGAGTCACTTGGCCAGCAATCCTCTGTGATTTCATACGAGGAGGCAGTGGGGTACTCTTCTTTGATGATGTGGATTTAGAGGATGGTGAGGGTTGTGAAGGTTGGGTGGTTTGTGAAGGCTCTGTTTCAGTGCTAGGTTGTGGAGATGGAGAGCGAGATAGGGTTTCTTGGCTTTAGTGAACACTCAGAGATTGTGATTTCTCAGAGGAAGACATCTTATCTGGAGAAGATGAGGATGATGATTCAGAATAAGGAAGTTTTATAGCTGTGATCTTGATGCGCATTTGAGGGAAGAGAGAACGTGAGAGTTTGAGTATGAGGTGAGACTTATATAGTCTGATTACTGGGAAGAGAGAGAGAGAAAGAGCCAGTAATTGCACGTTAGTGGGGAGTTAATGTGACAGTTGTGGGTAGTTGGCTCTGCCTTTTATAGGATAACGGCTAGTTTGTCAGGTAGTGGGCAGTTACTAGCCATTTGAGCAACGGCTCAAACCCTTCATTTTTGCACATGGATACGTCTCACAAAATTCATGAGACGCAAGTTGAGATGAGTCATGAGATATGTCTGGTGACAGATGCGTCTGAGCTTCACATCTCTGAACAGATGACACTTAAGTCTCATTTCTGGTGAGACTCTAGTCACAGAGCTCATGGTAGAGCTTGTCTCAACTACTTTTATTCAAGAGAACATATATTTAGCAATTTTAAGTTCTCATTGAATCTTTCCTCAACTAAAGGTTTTGTAAAGATGTCAGCCAGCTGACTCTTTGTATCTACAAAAATTAGCTCAATATTTTCTTTTTGCACATGATCCCTTATAAAATGATGCTTTATATCAATATGTTTGGATCTAGAATGATGAACAGGGTTCTTTGCAAGATTTATGGCACTTGTATTATCACAATAGATAGGAATTTTAGAGTACCTGACTGCATAATCTTGCAACTGAGATTTGATCCATAGAACTTGAGTACAACATGCAGCTGCTGAGACATACTCAGCCTCTGTTGTAGATAGGGCAATAGTGTTTTGCTTTTTTCATGACCAGGATATGAGACACTTTCCTAGGAATTGACAAGATCCACTGGTGCTCTTTCTGTCAGTCTTGTCTCCAGCAAAATCAGCATCACTATAACCTATGAGATCAAAGCTCTTTCCCTTCTCATACCATAGGCCAAGATTAGTAGTCCCAGTCAAGTATCTAAATATTCTTTTTACAGCAGTAAGATGAGACTCTTTGGGATTAGATTGGAATCTTGCACACATACCTACAGCAAACTGTATGTCTGGTCTGCTGGCAAGTAAATACATAAGAGAACCAATCATACCTCTGTATAGTTTATCAGATACAGCTTTACCTCCCTCATCTTGATCTATTTGAGTTGATGGATGCATGGGAGATTTCATTGGTCTGGCCTCACTCATTTTAAACTTGCTGAGAAGATCTCTTGTATATTTTTCTTGACTGATGAAGATCCCATCAGCTAGTTGTTTAACTTGAAGTCCCAAGAAGAATCTCAGCTCACCCATCATACTCATCTCAAACTCTCCCTGCATAAGACTTGAGAATTCTTGACATAGAGACTCATTAGTTGATCCAAAAATAATGTCATCAACATAAATTTGAACAATTAATAAATCTTTGCTAATTTCTTTCTTAAATAAGGTAGTATCAATCTTACCCCTTGTAAAATTATTCTTAATTAAAAAAAAACTTAACCTGTCATACCAAGCTCTTGGAGCTTGCTTGAGCCCATACAGAGCTTTAGATAGCTTAAGCACATGTTCTGGATGATTAGGATCTTCAAACCCAGGGGGCTGCCTTACATAAACTTCTTCCTCTATGATTCCATTTAGGAATGCACTTTTCACATCCATCTGGTATAATTTGAAGTTTCTGAAGGCTGCAAAGGCTAGCAGAATCCTGATTGCTTCAAGTCTTGCTACTGGTGCAAAGGTCTCATCATAATTTATTCCTTCTTGTTGGTTGAAACCTTGAGCCACCAGTCTGGCTTTATTTCTCATGACTTGACCTTTCTCATTTAGCTTGTTTCTGAAGACCCATCTGGTTCCAATTATGGTTTGATGAGATGGTGGGGGAACCAGATTCCAGACCCTGCTTTTCTCAAACTGAGTTAGCTCTTCTTCCATGGCCTTGATCCAGGATTCATCATTTAAGGCTTCATGTATATCTTTTGGCTCTATGTCAGATAGAAGAGCCATTAGATTCTCTGTGTCTCTGAAGGAAGATCTGGTTCTGACTCTGTCTGATGTTTCTCCAAGTATCTGATCTCTTGGATGAGATCTTGCCAGTCTCCAGCTTCTGGGTAGCTGAGATGCATGCTCATTTTGTATCTCAACATTTTCTTGTTTGATTTCTTGAGATCTGGTTTGATTATCTGATTTATCTTCCTCTTGAAGATCATGAGGGGGTTCAGATTAACTGCTTCTGAGAGGTACTCCTTCAAACTGGCCTTCTCTTCTGTGTTCAGACAGAGGTGATCTTATCATTTTTTGTTCAGATGAGAGTCTTTCTTTAGCTTCCTGAGTTGAGATCTTCAGATCTTTTATCAGTTCTTCTATCTCCTCATCAACTTCTTTCTGAGTATTTCCCTGTACTTCATTGAATACTACATGCATAGATTCTTCAGTAGTTTTGGTTCTTAGGTTGTATACTCTGTAAGCTTTAGAAGTTAGTGAATATCCTATAAAGATTCCTTTATCTGATTTGGTTTCAAATTTTCCCAACTGATCTTTAGTATTTAGAATATAGCAATCACATCCAAACACATGAAAATATGAAACTGAAGGTTTCCTACCTTTCCATAGCTCATATGGAGTCTTATTCAAGATCTTTCTTATGGTGACTCTGTTCAAAATGTAGCAAGAAGTATTTACAGCTTCAGCCCAGAAATACATTTCAATTCCAGAGTCACATAACAAAGTTCTAGCCATTTCTTGAAGACTTCTATTTTTCCTCTCAACTACACCATTCTGTTGAGGAGTCCTTGGACAAGAGAAGTTATGAGTTATGCCATTTTTATCAAAGAATTTTTTAAACTTAGCATTCTCAAATTCTCCTCCATGGTCACTCCTAACAGATCCAATGTTGTATCCTTTCTCAGATTGAATCTTTTTGCAAAAGGTTTTAAATGAATCATATGATTCATCTTTCTGAGATAGGAACAGAACCCAGGTGAATCTTGAGAAATCATCCACAATGACAAAACCATACTTTTTACCACTGAGACTTGCTGTCTTAGTTGGTCCAAATAGGTCAATGTGGAGGATCTCAAGAGGTCTGATAGTTGAGACACAGTCTTTTGGTTTGAAACTTGATTTGTTGTGCTTGCTTTTTATGCAAGGATCACACTTCAGGTCTTTGTCAAATTTTACCTTAGGTAATCCTTTGACAAGAGACTGGCTAGCAAGCTGACTCATAGTTCTCATGTTAATGTGTCCAACCCTTTTGTGCCAAAGCCATCTCTCATGATCATGAGACATGAAACAGGTGAGATCTGATAGACTCTCAAGTGTGACTGAGTAAAGATTTTTCTTTCTTGTTCCAGAGAAAATGATTTTTCCAGTTTTAGAGTATATGATCTCACAAAAGGTAGGCTGGAAATTAACATGATAACCATTGTCACATAGCTGGCTAATACTCAGCAAATTATGTTTCAAACCTTCAACATAATATACATTCTCAATTTGAGCTGTGTTGGCCTTACCAATTTTACCTATGCCCTTGATCTGGGCTTTGCTGTTGTCCCCAAAGGAGACAATGTTGAGTCTCAAAAATATCATAAAGAGGTTTATGATGTTTTAAAGACTGAAATTTCTCTAAGTTTTAATGATCAACAAATTCAACTTAAGATGTTTCTCATAAGATACAATTGTCTAAATGTTTATCTATGATTTTCAGCAAGAAGCCTACTTTATAAGACTAAGTGTTGTACCCGTCTGAAGAAGCTGATGCTGTCTGAAGATGATCAACCCGTCTGAAGCATCAAAGTCGTCTGAAAGCTTTTGATGACATGGCATCCCTTGTCTGAAGCTGTGATAATCCATGCACCTCTGCACGTTTTTCACGCATGTTCTCTGTTACAAACAGCTGGCACCTGTGCAATGCAATTCAAGCACGCGCTCTGTCACAACGTGTCCTCTGCTACGCAGCAATTGCAGCAGCAACAAAGAGCACCTTTTTGGCAGGAGCAAACCTTGTAAAAATGTCAGAAATTGTCAGGGAATATCAGAATATGTCAGAGAATATTCTGTACTGCAGCAGCTGTCTCACAACGGCTAGCATGGATTTCACAAACCTGAGAGTCTTCAATGATTCAATCATTTGGTTATAAATACCCCCTCACTTGAAGACCAGTATATAGAGAGAAGCATAGCAAAAGAACAGAAACTCTGCAAGTTTTTCGCTGTAACACTCTGATAGATTTTATCATCTTTGTACACACAAATTGTTATTTTGAGCATACCTCAGTAATTCCTGTACAATCTGTAGCTGTTTAAGTCTCCAAACTGATATAGTTTGTGAGCTTAAGCATTTCTCTCATTTGTATTTGCTTTTGAGCCTGGAGAGGCTTGTCTGAAAAAGAATACTTGTGTTGTTGAGCCTGGAGAGGCTTGTCTGAAAAAGAATACTTGGTTGTAGAGCCTGAAGACGCTTGTTAGAAAAGAATACTTGTAATCTTGCAAGATTAAGAGAAAATCCAAGTGCTAGTTGGCATTGGGACTGGACGTAGCTCACAAGTGGTAGTGAGTGAACCAGGATAAATTCTGTGGCTAAGTTTCTCTTCCCTTATCTTTGTCATTTCAGTTTTAAACTAATTAAGGGGACTGAATATTTTATTTAATATTTTAAAAAGAAGAAACTTCTTTTAGAACCATTTTAAAGCAGTCTGAAACCTACTTCAGACAGCTATCTAAAAACTTCAGACAGCCCACTAGTAACCTGTCTGAAAGTCTGTTTTGTAAATCTGTTTTCGAAAAGCTTCTTAAAATATTTAGAAACACTATTCAACCCCCCTTCTAGTGTTTCCCTGTGTTCCTACAGTTGGTACCAGAGCTCTACTCAGGGTTGATACACCTAACAAGTGTCTGAGGACTAAAAGATACACATGGAAGCTTCAAACAGTAACAGGCAATACATCACAGAAGGAGCCTCTATCACAAGACCTCCAGCTTTCAATGGAGAAGATTATCACTACTGGAGAGATAGAATGAAGCTGTTCATTGAAAGCACAAACATTGATGTTTGGGATGTGGTCACTGATGGAGACTATCTGCCTATGCTAAATAATGTGCCTATACCTATGACTGAATGGACTTTGGAGCAAAAGGCTAGAGTCCAAATGAATGCTAAGGCCAAACTCTATCTGATATGTTCCCTGAACAAATCAGAATATGAGAAGGTTCATGGATGCACCTCTGCCAAGGAGATTTGGGATACTCTTGCAGCAGCCCATGAAGGTACTGAGACTGTCAAGCAATCCAAGATAAGTATGCTCATACATCAGTATGAGATGTTCAAGATGGAAGAATCTGAAACCATTGACCAAATGTTTGGAAGGTTTCAGACCATAACAAATGGACTCAGGTCCTTAGGCAGAACATACAACTCTGGAGATAATAACAGAAAAATCCTAAGGAGCTTGCCTAAGTCCTGGAGACCCAAAGTTACTGTCATTCAAGAGGCAAGAGATTTGAACTCTCTTAGAGTGGAAGAACTGTTGGGATCTCTTAAGGTCCATGAGCTTGAGCTTGGAGAAGATGACAACAAGAGAAAATCTCTAGCCCTAAACTCCAAGACCAAACAGTCTAGGCATGGCAACATCAAGGCTATGCAAGCTGAGGCAGCTTCAGAGGGAGATGAAGACTCTGAAGGTAGCTCAGAAGATGATGATGATCTTGCTCTTCTAAGTAGGAAGATCAAGAGAATGCTACAGAACAGAGGAAGATTCAGAAAGAATCAACCCTCAACCTCAAAAGGAGGTAAGTCAGGTAAAGACATACAAACTGACAAAATTATTTGTTTTGAGTGTAAGCAACCAGGGCACATGAAGGCTGAGTGTCCAAAACTGAAGATAAACAACTTCAAGAAGAAGAAGTTTTTCAAGAAAAAGAAAGGTCTCATGGCAACATGGGAGGACCTGGATGAATCAACTTCAGAAGAGGAGGAAGACACCTCAGAAGAGGCAAATCTGTGTCTCATGGCAAGCCTACCATCTTCAGACAGTTCTGAAGCTGAGGTATTCCCTCTTACCTTGCAAGAAATGTATAATGATCTGGTGGAAAGTTCCAAGGAACTGTTCCTAGAGTATAAGAATCTATCCAAGGCTCACACAGAAATGTGTAACAAATATGAGTCTCTGGAAATAGAACATATTATGCTCAAGGAAAAGGTCTTTGAGACTGAAAACCATAGTTCACAAACTGCGTCTGAAGAAAATAAAAAACTTCAGAAACAGATTGTAGAACTGACAAATGATCTAGCCAAGTTTGTCAAAGGAACAAAAAATTTAAACATAATGCTTGGAAATCAAAGACATTCCTCTGACAAAAGTGGACTAGGCTTTTTTGATCACAACATGTCTGAACCTCCTACTGTCTTAAATTTTTCTAAAAGCAAAAACAAGGTCACTGGGTGTTCTCACTGTGGTAAGCCTGGACACAATGTGATTCAGTGCAAGCACAAGAGAAAAGCAAGACCCAAAGCTAACAAAACAGGACCCAAAAGAACTTGGGTACCTAAAAACTTGATCATTCCTGTTGCAGATGTGTTTAACAGGACAAAGGAGACCCCACAAATGGTACCTGGACAGTGGGTGCTCGCGACACATGACAGGAGAAAGGTCTTTGTTCCAAAACCTTAGACCTAAGGAAGGAGGAGTGGTCACCTTTGGTGGAAATCAGCAAGGGAAGATCACTGGCATAGGGACTATAGGTATAATTCCTTCATCCCTCATTAAAAATGTTCTTCTTGTGGAAGGACTACAACATAATTTACTGAGCATAAGTCAATTATGTGACAGTGGTTATGTAGTATCCTTTACCAAGGAAGGATGCATAGTCAAAGACTCCTCTGATCAAACACTTTTTACTGCTAAGAGACACAGCAATGTGTATAAAATTGATCTAGAGGATCTAGCAAGTCAAAATGTAAAATGCTTCATTTCTGTTGAAGATGAAAAACAGATTTGGCATCAAAGACTTGGGCATGCCAGCTTGAGATTAATCTCAAGATTAGCAAAACACAACCTTGTTAAAGGATTGCCCAAGCTCTCATACAAATCTGACATTTTATGTGATAGCTGTCTGAAAGGGAAACAAACAAGACACTCCTTCAAGAGTAAAGATGTTGTTTCAACTAGCAGACCACTAGAACTTTTACACATTGACTTGTTTGGTCCTATTAGAACAGAAAGTCTTAGTGGAAAGAAATATGGTTTGGTCATTGTTGATGACTATTCTATATTCACATGGGTGATATTCCTTAGAAACAAGGATGAGACTTTTAAGAATTTCACAATATTTTGCAAGAAGGTACAGAATGAAAAGGGATTCTGTATTTCTGTCATAAGAAGTGATCATGGTGGGGAGTTTGAGAATGCAAATTTCAAATTGTTCTGTGATGAGAATGGGATCTCACACAATTTCTCTGTGGCAAGAACACCTCAACAGAATGGGGTTGTTGAGAGAAAGAACAGAAGTTTGCAAGAGATGGCAAGGACCATGCTCAACTCAAGCAACTTACCTAGAACCTTCTGGGCAGAAGTTGTTAACACGGCTTGTTACCTTCAAAACAGAATATTGATAAGACCAATTCTGAAAAAGACTCCATATGAGTTGTTGAAAGGAAGAAAACCCAACATATCATATTCCCACATCTTTGGATGTGAATGTTTTATACTGAACACCAAAGATGATCTTGGAAAATTTGATGCAAAGTCTGATAATGAATTTTTCATTGGATATTCTGAATCATCTAAAGCATATAGAGTGTATAACTCTAGAACTTTAACTGTTGAAGAAACCATACATGTAAAATTCAATGATAACAAAGAGACTGATAGGGAACTATCAGATCTAGAGGATGATTTTGCAGGAATGGAGCTGAATGATCACAGCAATTTGAAGGATGAGCACCTATCTGAAGCTCCTGCTGTTTCTGAACCTCTTCAGACAAATGTTGAGTCTCAGACAGATGTGATACCTCCTCATAAATCTGATTGGAGATACAAGTCACATCATCCTAAAGAGCAAATCATTGGCAGCACTTCAGAAGTAGTTAAGACAAGATCAAAATTCAGACATTTGAATTCTCTTGCTCTCCTGTCTGAAATTGAGCCAAAGAGCATTGATGAAGCTCTGCATGATGAAGGGTGGATCCTAGCCATGCAAGAGGAGCTAAATCAATTTGCTAGGAGTGATGTATGGACCCTTGTTCCTAAACCCCATGGGAAAACAATTATTGGAACCAAATGGGTGTTCAGAAACAAGCTATCTGAAGAAGGCAAAGTTATCAGAAATAAGGCAAGGCTAGTAGCTCAAGGTTATAACCAGCAAGAAGGTATTGACTTCACTGAAACCTTTGCCCCAGTGGCCAGGTTAGAAGCAATTAGAATTCTTTTATCTTATGTTGTAAATAATGGCATCAAACTATATCAAATGGATGTCAAAAGTGCCTTCCTCAATGGTTTCATTGAAGAAGAGGTTTTTGTTAGACAACCCCCTGGTTTTGAAGATGTAACTTTTCCTGAACATGTTTTTAAACTCAAGAAAGCTCTCTATGGTCTGAAACAAGCCCCAAGAGCTTGGTATGAAAGACTGAGCAGTTTTCTTGCAACTAATGGTTTTGAAAGAGGAAAAGTTGACACAACTCTTTTTAGAAAACAGTCTAACAAGGATCTTATACTTGTCCAAATATATGTTGATGACATTATTTTTGGTTCAACTAATTCTTCATTGTGCAAAGAGTTTTCTGAGTTAATGCAATCTGAATTTGAAATGAGCCTAATGGGTGAACTAAAGTTTTTCCTTGGACTTCAGATTAAGCAAGATTCTGATTGTATATGGATCAATCAAGAGAAATATACAAAGGAAATGCTTAAAAAGTTCAACCTAAGTGATTGCAAACCCATGACAACTCCAATGCACCCTTCTGCATCTCTAAATAAAGATGAGAATGAAGAACCAGTGAATCAAACTCTGTATAGAGGAATGATTGGTTCATTATTGTATCTAACAGCAAGCAGGCCTGACATCATGTTCAGTGTGTGCCTGTGTGCTAGATTTCAATCTGATCCAAGAATCACTCACTACAAAGCTGTAAAAAGAATTTTCAGATATCTTAAAGGTACTACTAATCTTGGTCTGTGCTATAAGTAAAGTAAGGATTGCAGGTTAGTAGGATACTGTGATGCTGATTTTGCTGGAGACAGAGTTGAAAGAAAAAGCACCAGTGGTGGATGTCACTTCTTTGGAGAAAATATGATCAGCTGGTCAAGCAAAAGGCAAAGCACAATTGCATTATCAACAGCTGAAGCAGAATACATCTCAGCAGCCAGCTGTTGCTCACAACTATTATGGGTGAAGTATCAACTTGAAGATTTTAATATTGCAATATCTGTTATACCTGTGTTATGTGATAATACCAGTGCCATTAATTTATCTAAAAATCCCATTCAACATTCTAGGGCTAAACATATAGAAATCAAATATCATTTCATTAGAGACTATGTTCAGAAAGGTGTTTTTGATATTCAGTTCATTGATACAGAGCATCAATGGGCTGATATATTCACAAAACCTCTAACTGAAGATAGGTTTAAGTTCATCAGAGATAAACTGAACATTCATGCATTGTGAGTATGTATAAAAAATGATGTGTCTGAAACTTCAGCCTGTCTGAAACATGTGACCTGTCTGAAGTTTTGGTCGTCTGAAATTAACTGGATGTCTGAAATCTTGCACTTGTCTGAAATGAACAAATGACGTGGCAATAAAGGGACGGTTTAAATCCACTTTGCACGTTACCCTATGTCTGCGCAGCCAGTTTCTGCCATCATTGCCTCAGAGGTCTATAAGTACTGTAAGGCAGTGAGTCCTTGGTACGTTACAGCTCACTACCCTCTCAGAACCTTTGCTATTCTTCATCTTCAAGAAAGCATTTTCTCTCTCAAGTTCTTTCCATCCTTCAACAATGGCACCAAAGAAGTCTGGAGCTGATAATATTGTGAAGACCAAGGGTGTCTTTCTAGAAGAGCTTGAAGCACTAGGAATGGATCTTCATGCAGAATTTCAAGCAGCTGGGTGGCTTGAATACTTCAACAAAAATCGTTCACATTGGCATGAGCAGAGTATACTTGATTTCTGGGCCACAGCCAGAGGAATCCCTAACCCTCAAGGCATCTACACCACCATCAAGGCTAATGTGCTTGGTACATCTATCTTTATTGATGAAGACATCTTGGCCATTGTCTGTGGTGTCAAGACTGAAGGTGCTGTCTTCTCTCCTGGCTGGGAATCAAGAAATGGAGGTCAGAAGCATTTTACTGAGTTTTTGTATGGAACTCCCTCTCCTGCTAGTCTGGATGCTAAGAATATGTCAGATAAGGCTAGGGTTCTGCATGCTATCTTGGGGAACTCTGTAATCCCTAAAAGTGGCAGCAGAAACCATGTGTCTGAACTGGAGAGATTCTGCCTCATTCACCTTCTGAAGAAGCAGAAGATAAATCTTCCAAATATCATCATGTACCACCTTCAGAAGAGGCTGAGAGACTCTGCTGGAAGTTTTCCTCACAACACCATCATCACCAAGGTGTTGTTGCATTTTAAAGTTCCAGTTCACCAGCTCTTTGATCACCACTCAATTCCTATGTTTGGTGAATCAAATCTGAAGAGCATGAAGATTAAGCTGACTCCAAGGCCTCCCTCGCCAACCATGAAAGAAAGTTTGTTGATGGAGAAAGCTCAGAGGAGAAGTTCCACTGTGCAGATTCTGGAAAATGAACTAAAAGGAGATATCAGAAGACATGAGTTCAAGCCCTCAAAGGCGTCACCTCAACCTAAGCTGAAGAAGCTACCTATAAGAAGCTCAGCTAAGATAGCTTCTGCATCTGTACAGATTCAAGCATCTGAACCTGTTCAGAAACCTTCTCAGAGGTTGTCTGAAATTGTGGGTCAGGTGTCTGAACCTGCCCAATCTTCAAAGCCTACTTCTATAATGGAAGGACAGGCTGTGGATATTGATGCAGTTGCTGCTCAACCTCTTGCTGCATGCTCCTCTGACCCTGAACTGATTCAGGTTGCTGCTTTGGCTACTGCCATTGAACAAGAAGAGTTACAACTGAAAGAAGAGCAAGAGAGAACTGACAGAGCTCTTGCAATAGCCTCACAGCTTGCTTATGCTGAGGATGACAAGCAAGCAGCCATTGCTGAAGCCTCAAAGAAAAGAAAGAGGTCATGTGCACCTCAGAGTAAAAAGAAGAAGGGTAAACTACTTCAGACAGTGTCTGAAGTTAGGATTACCAGAAGTACTGCTTCTCACCTAGAAGAAGCAGACATTGCTGGAAGGTATCAAAAGTTTGTAAAGGCTAATCAATACTTCAAGAGAAGAAGGGCTCTTTCCTCTGAAGAAAGAGAAAGGGAGGATAAGGAAGCCAAGGATAAGGAAGCAAAAGAAAGAGCTGCTAAAGCTCAAGATGTTGCTGCTCCCAAACCTTACAAAAGGATCAAGGTGAGATTTGATAATGTAACTCCCTCACCTCCTTCATCACCTGAAAAGCAACCTCAATCCTTATCTAAACCCACCTCACCAGAAAAGCAACCTTCTCCACCTACTTCCCAACCTTTACCAACCTTACAGCTAATTACATTACCCTCTGAACCTTTCATACCATCTGAACCCTCATCACCTACACCCATCATACCATCAGACAACCTGTTGTCTGAACCCCCTGCACCTCAAGAAAACCAAGTTCTTGAACCCACATCTTCACCATCCAAACCCCCCTCACCTCTGTACATACAGCTATCTGATAGCTCATTACCTTCACCTTCATCACCTTCCTCACCATCATCATCTCCACCTCACACACCTTTACCACCATCATCACCTTCATCTGTTCATCAATTCAACCTTTCAGCTGAGATTGCAGCCTTATGCAAGAGACTGACAAGAACCTCCTTTGGCTCTTGTCCTTTGCCAAAATTCCAGCATCTGTCTAAAGAGCTGCATCACTTTAGAACAGCCCCTGCTGTCTCACTTCATCAGGGTCTCACTAAGAAGACTGTGTCTAATGAAAGGGCTTTGTACTCCAACAATGCTGATGGTTTGGAGAAGATAAGGAAGGGTGTTGTCCCTCCTAATCATACATGGGATCTTATCAATCCATTCTCTGAAGACTCATGGAAGCTGAACAATGAAGAATGGCTAATGGTAAGAATGCTGAACACTGAAGCTGAGTTGTTCCAAAGAGACTTGGCTAGAGGAGTTGGAATGATAGGCCACAGGCCTCCTAGAACCAGTTCAATCAGGCCTTCAACCAAAATCTTGGTGAAACCTGATAGGATTGTTCCTAGGTATCCCCTCAAAGAAGGTCAAGATGAAAAATTGAAGGGTCCTAAGGTCTATTCTGTATCAGCACCCCTGTCTGAAGCCATGACTGCTTCAGAATGGGAAGGTCTTCCTGAGTTTATCATATCAGAAGGAGGAGGCTTGAATCACTTGTTTGAAGACTGGATGTGGGAATCTTACTGGAAGATCAGAGAAGCTGCTGGGTCTTCTTCTGGGTGTAGTGGTCCTGATGCTGAATCTGCAATGGGTGTTGGACACTTCACAAATGTTCAGTACCATTTCTTAAGAGATCACTTTCCCCCACAGGCAGATTCATTCAACCAAGCTTGGGTGCTTCTGAAGTATGTTGGGACCTTTTTTTGTCCAGTCTACAATCCTTCAGAATATGGCTTACAGCCTGGTTTTGGAGTTTTGAGATTTGTTTGTCCCTACCTTCAGCTCATCCTAGTTGAGTCTGAACCTGACCTGTTTGAAGAAAACCAGAAGCTGAAATCCAAGGTCAAGGCACTTGAGAAGAGATGTGAAGAATCTGAAAGAAGATGTGTTGTCTCAGAAAAGAAGGCTCAAAAAGTTATTCAGAATCAGCAAGAAATTCTTCATGAGCAGCAGCTGATAAGAAGTGGGCAACAAGAGTTGAAATCTTCTATTGAAGCTGCCATTGACAAGGCGAAGGAAGAACTGATCTCCTTTCTGTCTGAAGCCCTGTTGAAGAAGAAGGACTAATTTATTGCCATTGTCTTATGTTCATATTTTTTTAAGTGCTGATTGTCTGTTTAATCCTTACATTATTTTTAATACAATCAGTGCCTTCAATCCATCTCATGAGGTCTTTGCTCTGATACTTGTTTTTACTTTATCTGTACTTCACAATCCTGTTTGTTTTATTGCTAGGTTATTGTTCTTGCTCTATATTTCCCTTTTGATTGATGACAAAAGGGGGAGTATTAAATCTAACAAAATCTAAAGTGATTACAGGATTCAGGGGGAGTACATGAAACAGTCCAAAGTTGTCTGAACTTCTGAGAAAATTCTATATAAAAGCATCTAAAAGAATATATTTGTTCCAGGGGGAGCTAAATCTTAATCTCTCAACTTTGCAGATTTAAGTTAAATTTGTCATCATTAAAAAGGGGGAGAATGTTGAGTCTCAAAAATATCATAAAGAGGTTTATGATGTTTTAAAGACTGAAATTTCTCTAAGTTTTAATGATCAACAAATTCAACTTAAGATGTTTCTCATAAGATACAATTGTCTAAATGTTTATCTATGATTTTCAGCAAGAAGCCTACTTTATAAGACTAAGTGTTGTACCCGTCTGAAGAAGCTGATGTTGTCTGAAGATGATCAACCCGTCTGAAGCATCAAAGCCGTCTGAAAGCTTTTGATGACATGGCATCTCTTGTCTGAAGCTGTGATAATCCATGCACCTCTGCACGTTTTTCACGCATGTTCTCTGTTACAAACAGCTGGCACCTGTGCAATGCAATTCAAGCACGCGCTCTATCACAACGTGTCCTCTGCTACGCAGAAATTGCAGCAGCAACAAAGAGCACCTTTTTGGCAGGAGCAAACCTTGTAAAAATGTCAGAAATTGTCAGGGAATATCAGAATATGTCAGAGAATATTCTATACTGCAGCAGCTGTCTCACAACGGCTAGCATGGATTTCACAAACCTGAGAGTCTTCAATGATTCAATCATTTGGTTATAAATACGCCCTCATTTGAAGACCAGTATATAGAGAGAAGCATAGCAAAAGAACAGAAACTCTGCAAGTTTTTCGCTGTAACACTCTGATAGATTTTATCATCTTTGTACACACAAATTGTTATTCTGAGCATACCTCAGTAATTCCTGTACAATCTGTAGCTGTTTAAGTCTCAAAACTGATATAGTTTGTGAGCTTAAGCATTTCTCTCATTTGTATTTGCTTTTGAGCCTGGAGAGGCTTGTCTGAAAAAGAATACTTGTGTTGTTGAGCCTGGAGAGGCTTGTCTGAAAAAGAATACTTGGTTGTAGAGCCTGAAGACGCTTGTTAGAAAAGAATACTTGTAATCTTGCAAGATTAAGAGAAAATCCAAGTGCTAGTTGGCATTGGGACTGGACGTAGCTCACAAGTGGTAGTGAGTGAACCAGGATAAATTTTGTGGCTAAGTTTCTCTTCCCTTATCTTTGTCATTTCAGTTTTAAACTAATTAAGGGGACTGAATATTTTATTTAATATTTTAAAAAGAAGAAACTTCTTTTAGAACCATTTTAAAGCAGTCTGAAACCTACTTCAGACAGCTATCTAAAAACTTCAGACAGCCCACTAGTAACCTGTCTGAAAGTTTGTTTTGTAAATCTGTTTTCGAAAAGCTTCTTAAAATATTTAGAAACACTATTCAACCCCCCTTCTAGTGTTTCCCTGTGTTCCTACAGACAACTCCAGAAGACTTTTCTTCAAGTGATAGGAACTTGTTTTTGTCTCCTGTCCTGTGCCTTGAACATCCACTGTCTAGTACCCACTCTTTCTTGGTCTTTGCTGCTGCCAGGCACATCTGTTACAACAAGAGATTTAGCTTTGGGTTTCCCACTTGTATTTGGGTCCTGCATGGTTAGTTGCCTTTCTCTCAGATGCTACTTGTCTCATGTAACAGTCTGTGACTTTATGGCCATATTTACTACAACAAGAGCATCTTTCTTTCTTTTTCTTTCTTGCAGGTATGAAGAAATCTTTGTACCAAACTTCATTTGAAGATCTCTCATAACCAAGCCCAGCTTTATCAAAAATTCCCTTTTGAGATCCAATGAGTCTCTTAAGGTTTTTTGTTCCATTAACAAATTTTGCTAGGTCATTCATGAGAGTTCTGTTTTGGAGTTTAAGCTGTAGATTTTCTTCTTGTAAACCCTTTAGATTATGCCCATTGAGAACTTGAGTCTTGGCTTTTACTTGTTCAGATAATTTCATGTGAGACAACATGAGACTGCTGTTTTTATGATTCAGATCTTCATTTTCTTTTTCAAGAAATTTTACCTTCTCAAGAGCTGTATTTAAATCAGATTTAGGTAAAGAGCTCTTAGATGCAAGAAGATTTGAATCATACAGAAGATTCTCAAAAGCAGACTTAAGTTCATCAACAGAATATTCAGAGTCAGATTCATTTACCTCTTCATCTGATGAGTCTCCTTTTGCCATGAGACATAGGTTAGCTGATTGTCCATCTTGAATTTCCTCTTCCTCATCTGTGTCATCCTAGGTGGCCATCATTGCCTTCTTCCTAGAACTTTTCTTCATTTCTTTTCTGAATTGAGGACATTCAGACCTAATATGCCCAGGCTTCTTGCATTCAAAGCATATAACTTGTCCCTTCTTGTCAGTCTTTATTTCTCCTCTTCTTGAGGGGAAACTCTTTCTTCCAGTCCCTCTGGCCCTCCACATACGTCTGATCTTCCTTGAGATGTAGGCTAGCTCATCATCCATCTCACTATCATCTTCATCCTCATCATCCTCTTCTGTTTCTGAGTCTTGAGATGAGTTGAGTGAGGTTTGTTGAGAAGAGCTAATCTTTTTGCCTTTTGAGTTACTGGAAGTTGCTTTCAGTGTTATAGACTTGGGACGTCTGATGAGATCTTCTTCCATTAACTCTTGCTCATGTACTTTTAGAGATCCAAGAAGCTCATCCAGCCTGAGGATGCTCAAGTCTTTAGCTTCCTGGATGGCTGTTACCTTTGGTCTCCAAGGTTTGGGCAGACTTCTCAGGATTTTCCTTACCATGTCCTGATTTGAATATGTTCTTCCTAGAGATTTCAGGTCATTTGTTATGACAGTGAATCTCCTTACCATGTCTTCAATACCTTCATCTTCAATCATCTTGAAAAGCTCATACTGTCTGACCAGTATGTTGATCTTGGCTTCTTTGACTTGGTTTGTTCCCTCATGTTCGATCTCAAGAGCATCCCATATTTCTTTTGCAGAGACACATCCTGCTACCTTGTCATATTCACTGCGGCTAAGAGCACAGGTTAGCAGATATTTAGCTCTTGAGTTTAGAACATACCTTGCTTTCTCAGCATCTGTCCATTGATCTCTGGGTTTGGCTGCCCTGAGTCCCAGTTCATCCGTGATGTATGGCATATAGGGGCCCATCTCAATGATTTCCCATAGATCAGCATGCTGAGATTCAATGAACAGTCTCATCCTGTCTTTCCAGTAGTAGTAATCAGTTCCATCAAAGGCAGGAGGTCTGTTTGTTGAAGCTCCTTCAGGAATGAACAGACTTGTGCTAGGACCAGCCATGGATCTTTATCCTCTTCACACAAAGGTGTGCTCAACCCCTAGAGGCCGAGCTCTGATACCAACTGAAGTTGGCTGAACGTCTCTAGAAGGGGGGGCTGAATAGAGACCTTCCAAGTCTGTTCCTGCAGTTCCACACTAAAATTGATAGTTGAGACTTGCTCTCAAGTTGATTAACTTGGAGTCTCTGTTAAGACAAGAGAGAGCTTATACAATTTTAGTGGTGAGCTTAGTCTGATCTAGTGATTAATACTTATATTGATTACCAATTAAGTTATCTCTTTAATTATCAAGATGTCTTACTGATTTCAGTATAGTTAGATGTGTAAGCAAGGTAAGAGACAAGAGACAGAGATCTTATCCTGGTTCACCCACACCTTGGGCTACGTCCAGTCCCCACAACCTGTGAGATTTTCCACTATTGACAACCAGCCAATACAAGTATTCTTACAGCCTCTTCAGGACGATCCACTCACACTAAGCCTAGGCACACTCCTACCTTAGCTGAGTCACAAGTATTCTTACAGCCTCTTCAGGACGCACACCCTCACTCTAAGACTAGGCACACTCCTATCTTAGGTGAGACAAGATACTGATGAGTGTTTATGATAAGTCTAGCCTAAGCTCATACACAGTATGGATATAGAAGTTAATGAGCTAGACTGAGTCTCAACTCTGATTACAGTAATTGAATGATACACACAGAGATGAGATGAAAGAGACAGATAAACAATCTCAAGATGAGATGAGTCTGATCTTCAGACAGCTGATGGATGTACTTGATATGTCTGTTGAGATGTGATAAGTTGCTTGATGATTTCACAGATGTATAGGCAGTCTCTCTCACTTCTCAGTTTCCAACAATGCCTCTTTTATACCAGGACTTGAGAAACTAGCCATTTATGGTCGTTGGAGGCCGTTGGAGCTTGCAGCATCAGTCTCAGTCTTTTCAGTAGGTTCTGAGCAGCTTTTCAGTCTAAAGTACTGTGTCAGTGTCCTTGCATGCTTCTTAGTTGACTTGACTTGATGTCTCCTGATACTGAGAATGCTTTCTGTCTTAAGTCCAGATCCTGTTGTGCTCTTGTTGCATCTCTAGTGAGATCTCTTCTTGCTGCGTCTGTTCTTGAGACGACGTCTCAAGCTGTTCTTGCATCTCAAGCTGAACTAGCATCTGTTCATAGCTTGCATCTCAAGGTGTCCTTGAGTCTCTTTAAAGCTTCATGCTGAGATCTCTTTTATTCTTGGAATGACATCTGAACAATAGACATGTGCATCTCATGCTGCGTTATTTTCTGAATTGTTTCTCTTAGTCTTACTGATGTGTCTGATTGCTTCTGCATCTGTTTATTGATTCTGATTGTGCCTTATAAGCTTATGCTTCTGCATGGTTTCTGATCTTGTGTTGCCTTGCATGCAATCTGGTACTTTCAAGTGAATTGGCAATCTTTTCAGTCTCAATGGTTTCCTGAAATAACTCAAGATGTACAAGGTCTCTGCCATACTTGAACACACAGTTAGTAATACAAGATGCATCTCATCTGAATATTTGAACTTACTTAGTTTGACATATTAAAAACTTCTTTAGGGTGGGCTTGTCTCAACATAGAATTGATTTTTTATTGCAAAGAGGTCTCTTGCTTGAGGACAAGCAAGAAGTTAAGTTGGGGGGATTTTGATAAGTGAAAATTAGTTGATAAATTAGAGCACTTTTTATTTCACTTGTCAAGGATAAAATGATAATTTTACCCCAATTTAATCCCTTTTTATTAAATATTAGATAAATTGTATTTATTAATCTAAGATTTGAATTTGATGCTATTTTGCTGGAAATATTGCTGATTTTTGCAGGATATTGCAAAGATTTGATTTGAAGGATAGATAGCATTAAATGAGGGAGATGTCTGCAAGATTTGAGATTGATTGAAGATATTTAATGAAGATTTAAAGAAGATTTGAAGCCATTAATGAGGAGATCACTGCCAATCAATAAAGGATTCTGCAGACAAGTTTCCCAATTAAATCAAAGATTGCTCAATAAATACAAAGATATCATCAAGAAAAGGGAAATAAGGAAAGACAAATCTGCTAAAACCAGTCTCAGGGAGAGATCAAGATTAAAGAGAAAGTTGGAGCTGCAGGACGCTACCTGCGCTTCACCCCGCGCTATAGCGCAGGTGAAGCGCGGACTCTCTGGAAGTTGCGCCTCATCCTGCGCTGTGTAGCGCATCCTGGAGCGCAGGTTACGCTGATTTGGTCCCTGTTGCCATTTTTAGATAGATCTCTTCCCAAATTGTTGTGTCTTTCCTTAGTCTATAAATAGGAACCTCTTGCACCAATCCCAGTGTGCACGATTATTGTAATTCAGTCTTATTTCAGTGATAATGCACCAGAGCTAAGTTTAGAGTAGGGGAGGAGGAGCGCTTCACAAGGATTGAAGATGGTGACAACATCTTCGGTGGTTTGTATGGCTACCTCGTGTAGTTAACTCTCCATTAGGATTGAATGTAATCGATTCCATTCCCAAGTGTATGTTGAACTCTATCTATTTATTTATGCAGTTCCCTAATTATAGTGCTGGTAATCTTGTTCTGTGCTTTATTCCTAACTTCCGCGCTTGCGCCGGAGTTATAGGCTAGTTTGTAATTAACGTTATGACTAGGAATGAGTTTGGGGGAGCCTAGACATAGGAAACTCAACCTCTAAGTGAATGAGAATACTCGGTTAACCACTGACTGAACCATGGTTGTTTACTAATGATTGATGGGTAGTATGAGTACCATAATGAAGGGCATCTAAACATTAAGCTTGGTATTAATAAACCGATAGCGAAGGTTAGTTGATTGTCAATCCAGGATTCGACGCAATGATGTATCTAATGAGTGATGGGTAGTGACAGTACTCTAATGAGAATGTGTCTGTAGCTTTAGGCCTCGTTTATCAACTAATTCTTCTACAAACGGAATAAAAGAGAGCAAAATAAGTCGAGGGTAAGTCTGTCGCTTGGGAGAGCCCGTATGGATTACCTTTGAGTGTGAGGGGCGCCTGGTAACTCGGGGTCATTAGCAATAAAGTTTGTCTACAGCGTTATAATTCAAAGCCTATAAGTAGTAGGTAGTCTCGACATACATGAGGGGTGCGATGAGATGAAGTTCAATCCTAATGCAAGTAAAGTGTCTCTAACTCTTCCTTTCTAATCCTATTAATATTAAATCTGTTATTTATGTTATTTCGCACAACAATACTCTCTAAACCATTGCTTTCCCTTGATAAATAGATCACAGTCTACGTAAATTGACTGTTCCCTGTGGATACGATACTCTCTTACTATTATACTGCTGGATTTGTGGTTCGCTTTCCAGAAACCCATCAGACCACCCTATACTTGTACTTTTCTGAAACCTGTAAAAGAGGAATCAAATTCTTCGACCAAAGAAAGGTTCAAGAAGCCATCATATGGTTTCGATATTATTAAAGTTGACCAAATTTTTGATATTTTGTTAAAAGGCAAACAAATTATCTTAAGTGATGATCATAAAATCCCCACACCTGAACAAAGGAAAGGGAGAAAATATTGCAAATATCATCATGTTTATGGTCATTGGACTAACCATTGTGCTCATTTCAGGGACTTAATCCAGAAAGCAATATCAGAAGGGAGATTGAAGTTCGAGGAGAAGATGAAAGGCACCATAAAGGTCGATTCAGATCCCTCTGGAACCAATGTGAGCTACCACTACGCCAATTTTTGGATATTAGAGCACTATCTTTAGGGCGCTCCCGTGTTGGTTAGCGTCTAAAACAATCGTTTTAAAACTAGGGCACTTAAAATTTGGGCGGGAGCGCCCTTATAGGTAAAATAGAGGGCGCTCCATCTGCGCGCCCTTGTTATCAATGTTTTTTTTTTTACATACACTTCTGTTGAGGGCGCTCCTGGGAGCGCCCTCCATTGTTTTTTTTTCTTTTTGCAGGGCGCTCCTAGGAGCGCCCTCCATTATTTTTTTTCTTTTTGCAGGGCGCTCCCAGGGAGCACCCTCATTCCCAGCGTATTTTTTTTTTGTTTAATTCTGATGAAAGGAGGGCGCTCCATGAGCGCCCTCCAATAATATTAAATTTTTTTAATGTCTGGAAATGAGCTCCCTGGGAGCGCCATCTTTTGTTTTCTGTTTAATTTTCCAGGGCGCTCCAGTGGAGCGCCCTCTTTTCTGATTAAATTTATCAAAACTGTTTTTTTTGCAGCAGAAATTAATAAACCCTTTGGTCCATTCTCTCCCGCGTTTTCACATTGTGTCTCTCTCTCTAAACCCTTCCATTCTCCTTCATCTTCAAGCTTCTTTGTTCCCTCCGTCGAGCTCCACGACCGTTCTCCTCCTTCGTTCCCTCCGTCGTTCGTCTTCCTCCGTCTTCCTCAAGCTCGTCCGTCTCCCTCCGTCAAGCGCACGGTCTTCCTTCACCGTATTAAACTCCTCTCCTTCTCCGCCGTCACCTCTCCTCCTCCGCCGCAAGTCCTCCTTCCCTCACCGTGAGCAAGTGCGAAGAAGTGAGCAAGCTTCCCTCACCGTCCTCAACCCACCATTCCGGCGTGGAGTGTCTCATTTCCTCCTTCCCTTCCGGTGCAGCGGCTTCCCTTCCCCACACTCTCCATTTCGCGGCCACTAAGGGTAAGGGAAACCCTGCCCTACACATTTTTTTGCTTTCTGCACATTTTTTGGTTGCTTGTGCACCCTTTTTTCTGAACATGTTCTGTTTTACTATCTGCACCCATTGTTTTTCTATTTGCACCCTCTGTTTTGCTATCTGCACTGTTATTGTGCTAGTAAGTTTAAATAACATTGAAATTTGTATATGAAAATTAATTATGTGTACATATTATTATTGAACACTTTTGGAAGAAATTGTTGTTGGTTGGAGTTAAAAATGTGTTTTATAAATTTGGGAATGTTAAATAAATAGGGTATATACTACCCATGCATTTAGTAATGTTATATAAATATATATTACTCATATTGATCACTTTTGGACTGATAGCTGGTGGTTTAGAGTTAAAATTGTTTTTCCTTAATTTGGGAATGTTAAAGAAATAGATGAAATGCTGCTCAAATTTTTAGGACTACTAATTTTTATTACGAGTATATTTTTTGACTTGTTTTTTTTTCTTAAAGGTATTGTTTCCTAGCTGGTTATAATTCAACACTGCTTATTGGTGATTGACTTTAAATAGGTATATGCTTTATCATGTTATCCCTTTTCTTTCAACTATAATTTTTAGGTTATTTGTATGTACATGCATTAACCTTAGTTTCCTGTTTAAGAAGAAATTGTATATTATGACTGACATAATATACAATTTATTCTTAAATTGCCCATGGTTGGACAGTCTGGATTTGTAAATTCGTATTAAATACATTACTTTATGAATTGTATGCTTTTGGTCTAAGATTCATTTCAGTACGTTTTTCCTCTTGTTCTCCGAGTTCATGCATATATAATCTATGTGAAATATAACTCATAGGTTATGTTGTGTGTTCTTGGAGAACCAAGGGGAAATGCTGCTGGAATTTTCATAGACTAGGAACAATAGTCATAAAATAATATGATACGAATTTGACAAATCTAGATAGGATAGGAACTCTCAACCTTTGCTAGTTAGTATGTTAGGTGTTAATTAAGCATGTAGTTAGTCATTATATCTAAAGAATGTCATATATACTTTTCGAGTTAATCATAAATGATTTCATGTTATGTTGATAGAATATGGATCGTTCTTGGATGTTTGCAAACCGTTTGACAAATGAGTATGAGGAAGGAGTGGAAATCTTTATAAAATTTGCCATTTGCCCTCCAGAGGTGGTGACTTCAAAGCCTACTGCATCTACCAGAACATCGTTGCAAACATTGGATATGTACTACTCTGAAAAGATGCAAGTAAATGGTGTTATGATTAGTTGCACGATAGGTGCAGGAATTGTTACTCCTGATGAAATGATTGCATGGATCGATCCCAATTGTCTTCATTCGGTTTTGTACCGTGAGTGGTTGGATGCCACTGTGATTGATATGTTTTCCTACACGGATCGATATGTTTTCATATGTCTTCATTCAGTCTTAGCTCCATCTTCCTGCACGGATCGATATGTTTTCATATCTCCACAACGCACCACAACATTCAATGTGACTGCCAAGCAACATAAGTTGTGGGAGAGGTGTTGTACAATAGACGCGGGAAAGACAAATTGTTCCTGGTTCCATACAATCATGACGAGTATGTGTAGTATATGTTTATGTCTCAATATTCTTGTTTTTTAAAAACCATTTATTTGAAATAACTTACATTGTGGTTGTAGGCGACATTGGGTTCTTCTTGCATTGAGTCTTAATGATTTTGGCAAGGTTTACTTTTTAGACTCTTTGCATAATCCCGCAGAACATTATGATCCCATGAAGAAAATGATTAATAAGTAAGTATTCCTTGGTTTACTATCACACTTACATTGTTAAGAGCTCTTATACAATTTACTTGTTATATTACTTTAGATCTTTTAAAGAATATAGAAAGTTGAGTGGATTCCTGCAAGCACGGAGTAGGATTATACCTGATCCCATATGGTACCGCATTAAGGTAATATAAATCAGATTTGGACATTTTGTTTCTTCATTACTAAGCACGTAAGTTTTTTATGTTTAAATTAATTATACTTGTAGTGTCCTACCCAAACAAACAATGACGATTGTGGGCTCTTCGTAATGCGTTATATCAAGGAGATCATTGCTCAAAACACACTCACAATACCTAAAGAGGTAATTATGACTTGTGATAGCAATTTACTTTTTTGAACCCTCATTCACTAGTTTATATACTGAAATGAATTTTTGCCTTTTGCAGTACTTTGCTCGGTTCCGAAGCTCAACCTACACAACGGAGCAGCTTGATGAGGTTCGGGAAGAATGGGCAAAGCATGTAGTTACCAGTTGTTTTTAATTGATTTGTACATTATGAGGGTAAGTAAACATGTACATAATGTGAAAATGTTGAACAAAGTTGTATATTAATGACTTAACTGACGGGTTCAGCAGAGTAGATATGATCACTTTTCTTTTTGCAACTTGAAGAAGAGGCCTGTTTGTAATTTGTACACCTTTTCATATTACATTCCTGACTGGTTATAACTATTTGACTTATGAATTATGGCTGCTGGTATGGATTTGTACAGCTGTTTGATAAATTGGGAAATGTTGAATAAACAGAGTAAACTATGCCAAAATTTTTTGAGTTTAGAAGACTAGAGTTGTTAAGCATATATAGGAGATGCGTGTATATTTACCAATTGAGTATTGTGAGATGTCATGTATTTTGGTTATTTCTATATAGTTGTATAGGTACTTCATACTTTCACCACACTTTATAGCATGCATAGGAAACTATTCATATTATGACAAGTTTGAATTCTTATTTGAAGTAGATATGTGTGTTGTTTAATAAGTGTTGTTCATAGAATGACTAAGTAATTGAATGTTAAGGAATTAATATGCATAATTTTGGATTAAGCCATTGGGATCAGACTGAAATAAATATGCAGGTTAAAGTGGATTAAAAAAATGAAAAAATGAAAAAAAAAAATAAAAGGAGGGCTATGTCTTGTGCTTATGGAGGGCGCTCCAGGGTGCGCCCTTGTTGTTTAAAACAAGGGAGCTTCGAGGGCGCTTCCGTGTTTTACAGGAGCGCCCTCTTTTGGCTTTTTTTAGGGCGTTTCCCTGCACGTACTCCTTTTAATGACCAAACAAGAGCATATTCTATTAGTGGGCACGGAAGAGCCCTTTAATGCTGCACGGGAGCGCCCTCGAAGGCCTTTTTTGGCATAGTGTACGCTGAACCTTTCAAAGTGAACATGGTCGAAACGAAACAAGTTGATGACAGGGCCACAGATATGGCCACTATGGGCTTCGAGAAGGAAGTCAAGGACATCTACCCATCTGCTGAAGAGGACCTCCTCGAGTTCTTCACCAGGAAACAAGGAGAAAACAGGGGTGTTATGTTGTGCCCCAGATGCAGTGCAGTTTTTTATTCTGATTCAGCCAAGACCTTCGAGGAATCTTTGGCTAGGAAGCAACAGTTGAAGAACGTCCTGAATCAGCAGAAGTATGAAGAAGGCCAAAAGATGTACAATGCCTTGAAGGGTGTGGGAAGAGGCACAACACTTCCAGAAAAAACTTTTGTGCCACCATCCAAAATCCCTCCTAACAGTGGGTGAGACCTGTGCCCACAAAACCAAAGCCTCACGCTACATAGCAACCTGTAATGCCAAGAGGAGAAGCACCAAGCCTTGCTAAAGGAAAAGAAATAATGGTGAAACCATCGAAACAGATGAAGCCTCCACATGAAAGTTGGTATCATTTCAACCAGTATTCTAAGGCCAAAAGGTTCAATGACAAGAACACAATGGCGTAGAGCGCATAGGATGTATAGGGCCAAAATGGAACAGATGCAAGCAGAACATGTTCCAACAAACCAAAGGCCCAAGAGGAGGTTTGAGGCCTCTTCATCAGAGACACAAAGAGATCTGCGCGAGCATATTAATGCCAAGGTAAGAGAGATGAAGGAAGATGACCTCCTTTATGAGGAGTTTGAGTCACGTTTCCCTGATTCAATTCAAGATATGCATGGTATAGTCTCGATCTTACCAGCTGAATTTGCTCAGCAAGTGCAGAGGCTTGAAGAAGAGGAAGACTTTGAAGATGAGAACTTACAAAGTCCTGTGATGTTAAGTCAAACAGAAAACAAGACCAAGAATGAAGTGGTCAATCTCATAAAACCTTCTCCAGTTGACATGGCTCACATGAAGCCATTATACATAAAGGCAGTGGTTGAAGGAAGCCCAATCAACAGGGTGATAATTGATGGAGGCGTAGCCATTAATTTACTGCCCAAGGTTACCTTTGGAAAGTTGGGGAAAACCACCAAAGATCTTGTTCCTCGTAATATTGTCATAATAGACTTTGCAGGAAAGTCTTCGAGCTCTGAAGGAGTGGTGGCATTGGATTTTGTGGTTAGTGGTTAGGTTCAAACCACAATATTTGTGGTGATCCAGACCAAGGCAAGCTTCAACATGTTGTTGGGAAGAGAATGGATCCATGGCATGGGGGCAGTCCTATCAACAATTCATCCAAAGCTGTTCTTGTGGGATGATGCAGGCAACCCTATAGTGGTCGAGGCAGACCAAGGGGTATACACTGCTTAGCAAGGATTGATTGAAGCAAACTTTGACAAAAATCTATCACACATAAGTCCATATGAATTGGACTCGAAGTCTGCAATGCACTCAACAAAGGTGCCTTACTTAGTGAGGTTAGACCCTATCAAGGGTTTTGTATTGAAGAGAGAGGTCGACCTTGAAACAGCCTAAGAAATGCTCAATTCCTCATGGAAAACATAGAAGAATTAATGAAAAGAATTACAGCCTATGTAGCCAAAAGGAAAGCTGAAGCAGCCTTGATCTCAAAGAAGGCAAAGTAAAGAAAGATGAGGACTCAAATGGCTTGACACAAAAGGCCAAGAGTGGTGCAGGCTTCGAGTGTCTAGATAGCATATATGATGATGGGCCCCTAGGCTTCGGAGGAGGTCAAGAAAAAATCCCCAGGTTCGAGGCTCAAGATCAATTAGAAGAAATCAACTTGGGAACGACTGAAGATCGAAGACCTACCTTCATCAGTGCATAAATGGACTCAGGAACCAAAAAAGACTTAACCAAGTTACTTATGGAGTTCAAGGATTGTTTTTCTTGGAGTTATGATGAGATGCCAGGGTTAGATCGAAGTTTAGTTGAACATAGGCTCACCATCCTACCTGGGAGAAAACCAGTGAAACAAGCCCCTCGAAGGTTCGCTCCAGAAGTGGTCTCGAAGATCAAGGAAGAGATCGAAAGACTCCTCAAAGCCAAGTTCATCAAGACAGCCAAGTATGTAAATTGGCTATCTAATATTGTTCCTGTTATTAAAAAGAATGGTACATTAAGGGTATGCATAGATTTTCGAGATTTATTAAACGAGGCTACACCCAAAGATGAGTATCCAATGCCCATTGCTGATATGTTAATAGATTCAGCAGTAGGAAACGAAATGTTAATCCTTCTAAATGGTTATTCTGGTTATAATCAAATCTTCATTACTGAAGATGATGTTTCAAAAATAACATTTCGTTGTCCTGGGGAATTGAGAACTTTTGAATGGGTAGTGATGCCGTTTGGCCTAAAGAATGCATGGGCCACTTACCAAAGAGCAATGAATTTAATATTTCATGATTTCATTGGTGAGTTCATGCAGGTGTACATAGACGATGTCATGGTCAAATCAAAGACCAAAGTGCAACACCTGGAACACTTGAGATGTTCACTTGAAAGAATGAGAGCACATGGTTTAAAAATGAATCCTATGAAGTGTACTTTTGGAGTCTCTGCAGGGATCGAAGTGGATAAGAACAAAGCTCAAGTCATTATTGAGGCATCACCCCCAACGGACAAGAAACAACTACAATGCCTCTTGGGGAAAATCAATTACTTGAGAAGGTTCATCTTGAACCTATCAGGAAAAACAAAGGTTTTTTTTTCTGTTTTGTTGAAATTGAAGAAAGAGCAAGAGTTCAAGTGGTGCGAAGAACATCAAATGGCCTTCGAAGAAATTAAGAAATACTTGGTCAATCCACCAGTGATGACTCCACCAATCCAAGGAAAACCTTTGAGGTTATATATTTCTGCATCAGAAGAAACCCTGAGAAGCATGTTGACCCAAGAAGATGAGAATGGCTTCAAAAGAGTAATTTATTATTTAAGTAGAAGCCTGAATGATGTAGAAAAAGATATAGTGCTTTAGAAAAACTATGTTTGTGTTTGTACTTCTCTTGTATAAAGTAAAGTATTATCTAAGCCTTCTGAAGTTTTTGTAAGTTCTCATTTTGATGTTATAAAGTATATGTTGATTAAGCCAATTCTTCATGGTTGAATAGGAAAATGGGCACTTGCATTAACTGAATTTTCGTTAAAATACATGCCTTTAAAGGCAATAAAAGGACAGGCCCTTTCTGATTTCTTAGCCGAACAACCAACGGTTCAAATAAAAAAAAATTAATTTTGTTGGGCTTAAGCCTTTGGAATTATTCTTCGATGGCTCGAAACATAACAAAGGAAACGACATAGGAATGCTGATAATATCCCCTAATAGGATAATGACTAAGGTTATGTTTCAAATCAAAGGAGAATGTTCTAATAACAAAATTGAATACGAAACTCTTATTGCAGGACTCGAGCTACTATTAAGTTTTAATGCAATGCATGTACACATAAGGGAGATTCCCAATTAGTTATTAACCAACTAAAGGGATTGTACAAGTGTTACAGCGTAAAATTGGCAAAGTATTTTGCCAAAGCTAAAAGCCTTATGAGTCACTTCGATGAATTAACCTTAGAACATGTACCCAAAGTAGAAAATGAAATAGCCAATGAATTGGCTCAATTAGCATCTAGGTACAGGGTCAAACAAGGCCAATTGGAAAGCTTGATCGAGACAAACCTTTCCTTTCCACAGAAGAAAAAATGGTCTTGAACATTGATGCTTTAAGCCCTTCGGATTGGAGGAAGCCTCTAGTGGAATACCTACGAGATCCTTCAAAGCCCACTTACAGGAAGGTCAAATTTAGAGCCTTGAACTACACCATCCTTGGTGATGAACTTTACAACAAGCCTAGTGGGGGACATTTGCTGAGATGTTTAGGAGAGGCTGGAGCATATTTATTCTTAGCTGAAATACACGAAGGTATTTGTGGAGCACACCAAGCAGAGGAGAAGATGAAGTGGACTTTGCTAAGGTATTGCTATTATTGGCCAACAATGCTGAAGGATTGCCATGAATATGCTAAGAGTTGTGAAGAATGTCAAAGGCATGGACACCTGCAACATGCACCAGCAGCAGAGCTACATTTAATAGTGAAGCCTTGGCCATTTAGAGGTTGGGCTCTCGATCTTGCAGGGATGATTCATCCTCCCTCCTCTAAGGGTCACAAATTCATCTTAGTAGGAGTGGATTATTTTACCAAATGGGTAAAAGTCATTCCTTTGAAAGAAGTGGGCCAGAAAGAAGTCATTGACTTCATTGAAGAACATATAGTCCATAAGTTTGAATCCTCTTGATTCATTTTCGAATCGAGATATGCTTGATTCTCCTCCCCAACCTCCACACTTGAACACTTGTCAAATTTAATTTCAGAATTGTCGGCCACTAAGGCCGCTCGCATACCACCTCGTCCACGATCAATATATATATGGGAGGGTTCAACTTACACCGGTGTAAGTTACACTAAGTATTACACTGTTGATAACTACAAATCAAATATATTTTTTAGTAATCCAACCATTGAATTATGTTTATTCACCATCATGATTATTTGTGTCAAATTTCGTAAAATATTGACATTAATAACTTGATAATCAAATGATTTGTTTTTTCATATATTTCATATATATATATATATATGACATTAATCTTGAGACATCTCAATGAGATATTTTCGGATTAATATAAAATTTTATATGTATGATCTATATGATAGTGACTTTCAATCCAACGGTGGATTACTTGATACAATGATCCATTTAAAAATTATTGAACGGTGTAATACTTGGTGTAACTTACACTGGTGTAATTTGATTCCTCATTATATATATACATGATTTTTCTAACATGTATGTGCAACCTTGCACATGAAAATAAATCAAAAGTGGAAAGGTTTTATTGGAAATTACAATAATCACAATATTATTAATAGTTGTAATTTCTAATAAAATATTTCTCCTTTTGATTTATTATTTGTGCAAGATTACACATATTAAAACAACTAATATATATATATATATATATATATATATATGATACTGTCAAAACTTCATCAATATGTCCAAGTTTCCGAGCTTTTGAGTTTTTAATTCCTTTTACCGATAACATATCCTATATTAAAATAGTTCAAATAATTCAGCTATCTTTAAATAAAGCATAGCAAAGAAACAGCTAGCTGGAATATTTCTTTAAGAAAAAGTTAATCATGATACCTTAGATTTGCTTTGTTGAGCTCCGGCCTTTCTCTCTCCACAATTCTTTATATATATTAAACAGAATTACATGGCAATAATAATGCATTTGAAAATAAGATCTTTACAAGACACTTTAGTTTCATTCCTTTCTATAAAGGAGTGAAAGAATAAAAGAGATATACTAATGTTAAGGAAGAAAAGAAAAGGTGATCATAATTAGATCCTGACCTTTTTTTTGCGAAAGGAACAATCCGAATGGCAATATCTTATCAAATGGCTCCTTCAATAATTATCCGCTTGAACTTTGTGAATGGGGCATGATTTCAAATTGCAAATATCTAATGTTCTAATCTTACAATACTACAATAGTGCGTTTTTATAATTACTAGATTGTGTGTGTGCGCATATATATTTTATATATCTTTTAAAAAATCTAATCATATAGTAATAATATCTTCATACATTTAGAAAATTTGGAGAAAAATCAACCCTACGAATCCTATTTACATGGAACATTATTAATTAATTAGAATTCCATATTGATCATGGGATCGACCCTAGCATTCTTATTTGAGAGGATTTTTAAGAATGAAAGATATTCCGCTAACCGAACAATTATTTAGTAAGAAAGGTTAACAAATATAAAAAAATATAACAAGAAAAAGAAATTGATAATGATTTAATAATTTTTTTCGGTTTTCCAAAAATATCTGGTGGGATAGTGTCCAGCAAATAGCGGGAACCCTTCCAACAATGATATTTTTTCTATATACACGAATCTAAAGATCGAATCCAAAATCACATGCTTTAAGGACCTGAACTTCTTTCACTCGAATCAATACATGTTGGTAGAATGATTTAATATTTAACACACATATTTTTTCATCAAGAGAATTTTAAATTTAAAGCATGGAAATACATTCATTTTATCTTTTGTTGAAATTTAACTTCGCATTAAAAAAATGAGAACAATCACAAAGATTGAACCGTAGATAATTAACTTTTCATAGAAGTTCTAGTGACATATATCTCAATCATTCTAAAAAATTTAAGTGGTTAAGTAAAAACACATTAATGATCTCACCTAGTAAATTTATGCATAAATTTAACTTTTTTTTATATCAATTAATCATATATCCGGAAGGCTTAAACTTTAAGTGATCAACACACATGAATAGTTTTTTCTCTGACAATTTTATAGTATACATATACATACGCTTGCAGCTTCTAGCTAAATTAGCATTACCTGAGCTAAAGCTCTTGGGTTGTCTTGGTTATATGCTTTCCATCCAAAGCCACAAGTGATTATAACGCAGAAATTTGAGTATAGTACAATAATTAGTTGTTGACGGATCAATCATTATAGTGACAGAGGCCAGTCCCAGAAGGTCAAGAAGAATCATAGTTATAATGATGAGTGGCCAACGGGCTTTAGAAGTTTGATTGTTAGTTACACGCACGTCCTAAAATAAACAGAGAGAGAGAGAGAGCCAACATATCAATCCTGAATAACGTGATGTCCTGGTGTATGTTTACCTCAAAGGCCGGTTCTGGGTTTCCACAAGTCTTCATTATGTAGTTTTTTTTTTCCTTTTAGTGTTGTGAATTAATCAATGTCATCGTTAAACAAACAAAACAATATTTAACAATAATTTCCTATTCTACTTTCTAAAAAGTGTTGAATATGGGTCCAAATTATATGTATAATGCAGTATATACAAGGCCGGCTTAAGGCCCAAGTAAGTAAAGCCCTGCTTTAGGCCCCCAAATTTTTTTAGTATTAATATACTTCTATTAAATTAATTGTAAAATTATGTTTGAAAATAAAATTTAATTAAAATATTATGAGTAATTGTTAATTTTTATTGGTACTAAAAGTGATATTTAATGAGCTAACAATTTTTTTCAACAAATCATAATTTTATTTAAGAAAAAGAGATTGGTTAGTTAATACTAATAGCTAAAGAAGCCCCAAAGCTTTTTTTTATCTCTATTCTCTTACTAATCAATTATGATTTCTATCTACACCTTGGCTCCATGCTTTCTTCTTGAACATTGCTTCAATAGTCTAGTTTGACACATTAGTCAATATCCATTAATTTATTCTCACCTCTTATGTGATGTGCATTTGTTGGATCTTAATGGATTGAATTTATTTTCAGGATTAAATATCTTAAAGGAAATTACAGGATTGGAAAATGATAAACCAATTGACATTCTTAATTATATAAAAAGAATATATTCTTTTCCAAATGCATATATAGTTTATAGAATAATGTTAACGATTCCAGTATAAGTTGCTTCAGCCGAAATGAGTTTTTCAAAGCTAAAAATAATAAAAACTTATTTAAGATCAACAATGTATCAACAAAGATTAAACAGATTGGCCTTATTATCTATTGAAAAAGAAATGTTAAATGAAATTAATTACGACAATTTAATAGATAATTTTACATCACAAAAAACTCAAAAATAAATTTTAAATAAAATTATGATATATTTTAACATAAATTGTTTTATTAGTAAATAAAAAGGCCTCATTCTTAAGTTTACTTTAGGCCTCCCAAACCCTTGAGCCGCCCCTGAGTATACAAATATTTACATAGAGTGGATATATTTAATTATTACTCCAGATCTTAAACTTTATATTATTATTATATATTCTTAATAAGTTTTAATAATTAGTTTTTTTATCAAGTAATGTTAAATAACTGATCTATTGTTACAAACAACATGAAAATATTATAATAGTAGAAGTAGATTATAATTTATATACCCTTTCATATGCTTAAATAATAAGATTTTTAAGTACTAATAATCTATCCAGTGCCATACACAAAAAAAATATATGGTTTAAATACATTTTTGGTCCTCATACTTTTATAGATGGGTGATTTTGGTCCCCCTAGTTTTAATTGCTCAATTTTGGTCCCTCTTCTTTAAAAATTGAACAAATATAATCCTACTGTTAGCCTCCCGTTAAATATTTAGCAGAGTTTGCTGACATGGATTTAATTTTGTGACATGTAAACACATGACAGAGATTATTATTTAATTTTATCTCTTAATTTTTTTAAACGTATAATCAGAGCTTACAGATTTCAGTTCGCTTTCGATTTCATTTTAAATTTCATTTCATGCCCAATGAGATTTCAGTTCGCTTAGTTGATGGTTGAAGCAGACCCGTAATTGTTTTAGTTTTGGGATTTGTATTCGCTTTATTATTTTTGAGAAAATTGGAGTGTAATAGTGGGATTTTGTTTTCTCATTGTATTAAATTATGCAGAATCTGATTTTATATTTTGATTTTTTGTTTAAAAAAATTAAGAGATAAAATTAAATAATAATCTTTGTCATGTGATAGTTTACACGTCACAAAATTAAATCCATGTCAGCAAACTCTGCTAAATATTTAATAAGAGGCTAACGGTAGGATTAGATTTGTTCAATTTTTAAAAAAGAGGGACCAAAATTGAGCAATTAAAACTAGAGGGATCAAAATCACCCATTTACAAAAGTATAGGGACCAAAATTGAGCAATTAATTAAACTAGGGGGATCAAAATCACCCATTTACAAAAGTATAGGGACCAAAAATGTATTTAAGCCAAAATATATCTATTTTTATATAATTAATAACTTTAAATATATATTTTAAAATATATATTTATAATTTAATTAATTAATTAATTAAAATATGAAATATATGTTGGATTTTTAAATTTAAATTATTAATTCATAAAAAACAATCATTTTCAACCATATTATTTAATCAATAATATTTTATATCTTTTAAACTTATTACATTTTTTATATGGTTTAAATTTTTAGATATTAATAATTATCATACTATTCAAATGTTCAAATTTGATTATTTGTCTTTATAATTATTGACTGAGAAATATATATTATCGAATGATAATGATAAAAAATTGAATTTAAATTGAAAAAATTGATATAATAAATAAAGGTCAGAGATTGGAATAATAAATGTTCAAATTTCACAATATCACTTTTTTAAGTGATTGAAAAGATGAGAGAGGATGTTCAATTTTTTTAACAAGGAAGGTGTATGAAAGACACATCATAAAAAAATGAGAAAATATAAAAATGAATCGTGAGTCCGTGACTTTCCAATTGAGAGAGTGAGTGTCATACTCTTTAGAGTGAGATCTCAAAATTAATATACAGAGAGTTGATTTAAGATTTAAATTTTTATAAAGTATAATAATTGTTATATATAACGGTTGAAATGTAAATATAAATTAATGTTTTAAAATTTTATTAAATATTATAATAAATAATCACTTTAAAATTTTAATAAATATATTATTTTTATCAATAATAATTATATATAATGGTCGATTTATAACTTATATTTATTTTACGATTTTATTTATTATATTAAATATAGTTTTAACACTATCGAGTAATTGGTACAACATGGTACATCTGATTAGGAGTGAGCTTGGGACCGATTTAGACGGGTTTTATATGTCCCTTATCCGACCTAACTTTTTATCGGGCCAAGTTTTCCTATCTGAACCTGTCTACAAACCTGAAGAAACCCATCCACAAACCCTAAACCATAATTTTTTACTTTCTTATTAATATTCAAAATTGTTCAGAGAAAAATATCACTATGTATGGAATGTGTTAATTTTAAAAGTAGATAAAGCCTCTATCATAGAGGAAAGTTTTGAATTAAAAAATCCCGAGAAAGATAAAATGATGTTAAGCCTTTAAGTAATTGAAAATCATAAATACTAAATATTATATATGGGACGGGTTAGGTAACATGGGAATTGACCCGAACCCGTACTCAACTCGATATTGGGTTATTAAATAATACCTGATTTAACCCTAATCTTTCATGTAAGATATGGTCTAACCCGACCCGAGTAGCTTGGGTTGGGATGTTTTAGTGGGACGGGTCGGGTTTTGCTCACCCCTACAAGCGATGGGGGTGGCAATGGGTACCCTCTGGACAGCGTACTACAATGTTCGTCCCTGTACCAACATTTAAAAAAAAACCATATTCATGTACGCAACCAATGCTCGTCCTCATACCTGCTGAGCACCTATATGCCCATACCTGTGCCTATATATAATTTGTAAATTAGCAACTCAATAAGAAAAACATTAATTTAAAAATTATATCTCAATTGAAAAATTATTCCAGGTTCATTCACACATAATTTGTAAATATCACCATGCATTCACCAACATAATGATTAAATAATCATGGAGTAATTCATAACAGTTTAATACTTCCACATAACAATTTAATTAACTTGGATTTCATAATATATAATTTAATATCATAAACATAACATAACAGTTTAATACATTCACATCAAACTATTTTATAAACATAAACGGCATCCATAGTGTTGCACATAGAAGATGAAATGGAAGGCAGCCACCGGAAGGGCGACGATGGAAGGGACAATTAGGGTTCTACAGATTTATTCCGGTTGCTATTTTAATCTGCAATGTTTTAATATTTTATTCTTATGGTAATTTTAATATGAAATATGTACCCTTTTTTTACTTTTTTTGTTTATAAATATGTATAATGAATTCTAAAATTATATAAATATATTAGATATTTGGTTAAAATTAATTAATATATACTTATATATGATGTTATTTATTTAATAATTATATATATATATATATATATATATATATATGAGTGTGTGTGGGCTTGGGGAGGGCTTAGCACTATATAATGCTCGTACCCCTTTCCATCCCAATGAAAACTTGCAGGTAAAAGCTCGTTCCTGTTTAATGGGCTTTTACCCTGCTCATTAAGGGTATTTTTTGTGAGTACTCGTTGAGCTTGAGCCCAATTGTCATCCCTAACATGCGACATGCTTCATTCCCCTTTTCGAGTAGGATTTATCTCTCATGGTGGGTACATGTGATTTTGACAAAAATAATATTGTATTTAATGTTATTGTTATCACCTATTTTACTTAGTATTAAATGTAGCATTTGATTAAGAGACAAGAACAATTTACACCAGGTGTCAATCTTATAGAGTTACACCACTTAATATTTTTTGTTGTAAAATAAAAATTTAATCAATCCAATCATTGAATTGAAAGTTTTTATAAAGTAGATCAAATTCATAAAATTACATAATAATAAAAAAACTATTTGATACTTAATCAAACTAATTTATTTTAACGTATAATATGTTTTTAAAATGTAAATAAAATTTCACTATTAGATAACATACTTAAAAATGTCTAAATTATCTTAAATTTGATATACATAATTAATCATGAAGGTAATGTATAATGACTCAACTGCATGGATTGGTCAAATTCTCATTTTATGAAAAAATATTAAATGGTGTAATTCTATAAGTTTGACGTACACTTGGTGTCAATTGATCTTGTCCCTTTAATTAATATTATTATATTCAATACTATTTTACTTATATAATATATAAGTTTGTTACATAATATTAAATGTAATATTTAATGCTATTAAATTCATAGATTCGACGAAATGAACTAACCCAATTGGACCGTACCAAAAAATCCCTCAAAAACATAAGGTTCATACTTTTATTTTAGAAAATCAGAATAACTCCTGAGCTTTTTAACCCAACACCGATAGTACCCTGCAAAATTCCGGAAAAAATGTAAGGCTCGAAACTTTATTTTACAAGCCTGAATTATTCTTGGATTTTTTAGCCCGACTTGAAAAACCGGCTACCCGCATTGGGCCAAGTAGTCCCAATTGCCACCTCTATATATTCAGGTCTATTTCACATTGATAGATAGATTTATTAAATATAATATTTAATATTAAATATAATATTTAATATTATATTTAAGGTCTATTTTTTGTTATTATGTTAAATATAATATTTAATGTTATTTTTAAATCTATTTTACTTATATAAAGAGATTTATATTTAATGTGATTGTTCTTATTTATTTTTTATTATATTAAATATAATATTTAATATTATTATTATTATTATTATTATCATTATTATTATTATTCTGGGGGTATTTTACTTAGTATATTGTATTGAATATTGTTTTTAATATTATTATATTTAAGAATATTTTACTTATATATATATAGGTTTATTATGTAATATTAAACATAGCATTTAATGATATTTTACACTTCTATTTTACTTATTATTTTATTAAATATACTATTTAATGTTATTGATTTAACTATTTTACTTTTTATATTTATTACTTTTATTTTGGCCTATTTTACTTAGTGTATTATATTAAATATAACATTTAATATTATTATATATTCAAGTCTATTTTACTTATATATAGTTTTTTTTGTGTAAAACCATATGCATCTTCCACGAGAGACAATCATTTTCGAGCCGATCGAGTAGGACATCTATGGACGAGAAAGTTATCCCTCCAAATATTTAATTTAACATATTTTACTTTTTATATTATATTATATTATATTGAATATAGTATTTAATGTTATTGTTTATATCTATTTATTTTATTCTGGCCTATTTTAGTATTTAATGTTATTTTAGTAGTTAATGCTATTGTTTTAGTCTATTTGACTTAGTATATTATTAAATATAACAATTAATATTATTATATTAACTCTATTTTCGTTATATAGATTTAGATGTATGTTTATTATGTATTATTAAATATAATATTTATTGCTATTATTTCAAGTCTAATTTACTTAAATATATATAAATATAGTATTTAATGTTATTGTTCAGATCTATTTTATTTAATAGGCTCAATTGCACTTTTGATCCCCCTATTTTTTTTTTCGCGATTTTGGTCCCCCTACTATTCTAAATTCGCGATGTAGTTCAAAATCTTGGTCCCCTATTTTCAAAATCTATGTGTTAGAGGGACTAAAATCGCGAATTTGGAATAATAGAAAACCAAAATCGCGAAAAAAAAGTAGGGGGACCAAAATCGCGGATTGATAATAATAAGGGACCAAATGTGCAATTAAACCTATTTAATACTATATTAAATACAATATTTAATGTTTTGGACTATTTTATCTAGTAAATTATATTAAATATAAAATTTAATTAATAGTATTATATTCAAGTCTATTTTACTTATTTAAATATGTTTATTATGAAATATTTAATATAGCATTTAATGTTATTATTTTTTTTGACTCTAATGTTATTATTCATATATATATATATATATATTTTACTTATTATATTAATATCTTAAATATAGTATTTAATGTTATTATTTTGACCTATTTTATTTATTATATTATATTAAATTTAGTAGTTATTGCTAATGTTTTAGTCTATTTGACTTAGCATATTATTAAATATAACATTTGATATTATTACTATTATTAACTCTATTTTCCTTATATAGATTTAGATGTATGTTTATTATGTACTATTAAATATAATATTTATTGCTATTATGTCAAGTCTAGTTTACTTAAATATATATAGATATAATATTTAATGTTATGTTCAGATCTATTTTATTTAATAATATATTAAATACAATATTTAATGTTTTGGACTATTTTATTTATTATATTATATAAATATAAAATTTAATATTATTATATTCAAGTCTGTTTTACTTATTTAAATATGTTTATATTATATAGTATTTAATATAGTATTTAATGCTAATATTCATATCTATTTTACTTTATTTAAATATGTTTATTATATAACATTTAATACAGTATTTAATGTTATTATGTTGACCTATTTTATTTATTATATTATATTATATTTGACTTAGTTTATTATTAAATATTTAATGTTATGTTCAGATCTATTTTATTTAACACTATAATAAATACAATATTTAATGTTTTGGACTATTTTATTTAATATATTATATTAAATATAAAATTTAATATTATTATATTCAAGTCTGTTTTACTTATTTAAATATGTTTATATTATATAATATTTAATTCTAATATTCATATCTATTTTACTTTATTTAAATATGTTTATTATATAACATTTAATATAATATTTAATGTTATTATTTAGACCTATTTATTATATTATATTTGACTTAGTATATTATTAAATATTTAATGTTATGTTCAGATCTATTTTATTTAATACTATATTAAATACAAAGTTTAATGTTTTGGACTTTTGACCTATTTATTATATTATATTTGACTTAGTATATTATTAAATATTTAATGTTATGTTCAGATCTATTTTATTTAATACTAAATTAAATACAAAGTTTAATGTTTTGGACTATTTTATTTAGTATATTATATTAAATATAAAATTTAATATTATTATATTCATGTCTGTTTTACTTATTTAAATGTTTATATTATATAATATTTAATATAGTATTTAATGTTAATATTCATATCTATTTTATTTTATTTAAATATGTTTATTATATAACATTTAATATAGTATTTAATGTTATTATTTTAACCTATTTTATTTATTATATTATATTATATTTGACTTATATATTATTAAATATTTAATGTTATGTTCAGATCTATTTTATTTAATACTATATTAAATACAATATTTAATGTTTTGGACGATTTTATTTAGTATATTATTAAATATAAAATTTAATATTATTATATTCAAGTCTGTTTTACTTATTTAAATATGTTTATGTTATATAATATTTAATATAGTATTTAATGCTAATATTCATATCTATTTTACTTTATTTAAATATGTTTATTATATAACATTTAATATAGTGTTTAATGTTATTATTTTGACCTATTTTATTTATTATATTATAATATATTTGACTTAGTATATTATTAAATATTTAATGTTATGTTCAGATCTATTTCATTTAATACTATATCAAATACAATATTTAATGTTTTGGACGATTTTATTTAGTATATTATATTAAATATAAAATTTAATATTATGATATTTAAGTCTGTTTTACTTATTTAAATATGTTTATGTTATATATTATTTAATATAGTATTTAATGCTAATATTCATATCTATTTTATTTTATTTAAATATGTTTATTATATAACATTTAATATAGTGTTTAATGTTATTATTTTGAACTATTTTATTTATTATATTATATTATATTATATTGTATTATATTATATTTTATTTGACTTAGTATATTATTAAATATAACAAATAATATTATTATATTAGCTCTATTTTATATAGATTTAGATGTATGTTTATTATGTACTATTAAATATAATATTTATTGCTATTATTTCAAGTCTAATTTACTTAACTATATATAGAGATAGGGTAGATTTCTTTTATTAAATATTAACATTAAATATAATATTAAATGTTATTATTTGAGTCTATTTTACTTATACAGATAGACATAGGTTTATAAGCGTGTTTGGTAAAACTAGCTGAAAGGTTTTCTCAAAGCTTAAAGCTAGCTCAAAGCTGAAAAACTAGTTGATTTGATTTGAATTGTTTGATAAAACTTGTTAAAAATGTAAAATGACATATAAAGACCTCATTAATTATTAGATAATGATTAGTCGGGTGGTTGAGAGATAAACTTGTAACTAATTTTCAGCTAGTAACTGAAAATTGGATTTGTTTTTAAAAAAGGTACCTCAAGTACATTTTCAAGAAAAAGTAGTAGGTACCCAAAAAGCCTACATTACCAAACACAACTGAAATTATTTCAACTACTAATTTAAACTTTAAGCTAGCTGAAATGGCTTACCAAACACACTCATAGATAGATATCATGATAAAATATATAAAAATGCTTATTAAATGTACAAATATAATATGTATATCCTAATGCTATACGCTAATTAAGGAAATCAATGTCAACTTTTATTTTCTAAAACTCAAATCATATTATGTAGTTACGATCTCTAGAAAATTTTTATACAAATTCATTCAATACTCAATACTGTTTTAGGGTAAGTTTAGAACCGCATTAAAAGACCAAGTTCACGTAAAAACTATAATGCGCAATGTGTTACATTTAATGAAATATGTGAAATCACGTCGAACGTTAATAGTAACATATAAACACACATATATAGAAACGCACTCGTTGCTTTGAATTTAATGTATACAATTGATCCAATCATATATATATAAATACTGTCAAAGGCTGTTAATATTTTGTTTTTTTGGTGGAGAGTAGTGGATAATTATATTTTGTCATGCCAATCATGATTCTATTCCCAACACAATTTTGTAATATTTTAAAAAGGATTGAAATTAGCTTTACTTGCTTAAGTTACCATAATTCTTTGAATTAATGCCTTGTTCTTATATATTATAATTATAATTAAGCTTTTGATTTCTTATACCATAATATATTAATATGTAATATTAAAATAAAGCTCATATATTTTTTTGGACAAATATATAATTAGTTTTGTCCTTCTGTTTAATGCAAAGTTTGAATTAGCCGTAATAAAAAAAGAAAAATAATCGCTTACAAAATTGTGAACACTGAACACACAAGAAAGAGTAAAAGCAGCATGTCCGTGTTTGTATGTATTGGCAATGACAAGGAGTAAGGAGCAGACAGCTGTAGGCAGCAGCACAATAAACCAGGCGAACAAAGATATAAAATTCCCCTCAGTCCTCACAGTGTGATGCCAAAACTACCCCTCAATTTATTAGTACTGCTGATTGAAGTTGTAACTATTGCAAGCAAAACGACAGCATGTTAGAGGAACCTCATCTTTTTAATTTTAAATACTTGCGAGAATCACCGGCTCTTCCAGTCATCCATCATCCTCCCAGCTCTTCCACCTTATAATTAAACAAAAAACAGCTACCTACATGTTTAGTTTTAAAATAAGAAGGTTACACACTTTTTGACACACTCTTTTCAACACACTCAATGTAATTGATTAAAATTAGTTCTACCAAATTATGTGGGTTTCACTCCAATGTGGTGGAACCCATGTGATTTTTAACCAATCACACAAAGTGTATTGGAAAGAGTGTGTTACTACTTACTAGCACTCTTCTTAAAATAATTAAATTTAGGTGTTAAAAGTTAATTTTATTCCAGGAAGTTGTATTTAATTTTTTTATTTTTAAATTAATTTAATAAAAAATAAAAAATATTTAATTGTCTATTAATAAAATTAATTTAAAGTATGGGATGCACATAAATATTGTTTTTATAATATGTGTAACATTACATATGTGATAATAAATCTTTAAAGTCAAAATATTTTATTAGAAAATGTATTTATCACAACATTTAATGCTTTAGTAATATTAAATGTTACATTCTTCAATAAAATCTTTCTATCATTGATTTATTATCTATGCAATATTGCACATATTAAAAAATTAAAATAAAAAACAATTTTTTAATTTTAATTCATTTAAAATTAATTTTTTAATACTAGGAATTAGAGACAAGAATGGCAGGTTGCAAGCGCGTGCCCCACAGTCACACGCATAGATGGTGTTTTTTTGACGGTTAAATACCGCGATTTTTTTATTTCCCTCTCAGTCCCGTTGCAAAGGTCCCTTTCACTTTTTTTTTTCTCTCCTCTGTGTTACTTCTCTTCTCCGTGTCTGACTCTGCTGAAGCAGTTTTGCTGAGCAAGAAAATCAACGCAAGGAAGAAGAGAAATAAAATACAGAGAAGAACCTTGCCGTCGTCGTCTCTGTCGCTATGGAGTTGGGAGGCGCCACCGCGACTCTCACGAAGAAGCTCTCTAACGGCTATGGAGTCTCCGGAAGATCCGCGTACGACGGCGTTTTTGCTACTCCGGTTAAGCGCAGAGCGGGTTTCTCTCCTCAATTGGACGATTACCGCTTGATTTTCTGTGGTTCGGAAGCTTCCGTCGGTTCCTCGATTCCGATTCTCGAACTTCCGGAGCTCAACGAGAGGAGAGCGACGGATGATACTCGAAGCTCGAAGCTCGATTTCTCGAAGGTCTTCGGCGGTTTCGGTAATGTAGACTCTGCTGTGTCATTTGAGGAGTTGGTTGCTCAGCCTAAAGAGAAAGACAGTTTCACCAGCGGAGCATCGGCACGGTGAGTTTGCTTGTTGAGGCTTTTTTTTTTCTCTCACTATTTTTGCGTTAGGGTTTATAATGTGGACGTGGAATCATATATGTGCATGCGTACTTGAAATCCAGATTGGATTCGAGAATGTTTGTTCTTTGAACTTGTTTTGTTTCTGCTGCATTTTCCTTTTGACCGCTTTGTCGGTCATGTGATGTGATTTCTTTCTGTGAGAAGAGAAACTGCGGTTTCTGCTGCTGCACTTTTATTTTATTTTATTTGTGTTGTGCTCTCTGCAAGTAAGTGGGCAGCAAAGTTGATACCTTGACGTTTTTTTCCCCACTTTCTGTTTTAAACAAAAATTTCGAATAAATGAGAATCTACTGCTCTGTGGAACTTCTTGATCCCCTTCCTTTCATTCCACTTCACCAATTGAGGAGAATCTTGTTGGTTAAGGTTTCAAATGCAATAGGATTATGATTTTAAATTTGTTGTTGTTCCCAGGGTTTATGTTGCTGCTCAAATACTATTACAGTTACAATAGGATTGTACTTTTTTCTACCCCTTTGTTTCAGAGTTGTACTTGTATATATTTTCTTTTAAGCTGGACGGAGCTCTTGCCTTGAATCTCAAGCGACCTTGACATGCTCCACTCCACCCCAATAGTTGGCTGTACAAATTTTGGTCACTCGTCCAAATATAATATGAGTTTTTAGTTACAAATAACACCTAGTTTATGACGCCATTATCTTACTGATAGCGTTTGGTTCAAGTTATACCTGTATTATACCAGAAATGGCACACATCTAGACAAAATTAAGCAAAATCTCTCCAGAAGAGGTGCGCATGTGTGTGTGTGTGGGGGGGGGGGGTTGAATTTTAAGCATACTCATAAACTGGTCTTCTGAGAAGGATGGAGATCTGTTTTTGGAAACTACTTTATTATGCAAACCAATTCGGTAGCATTATTTACAAACTGAGTGCTAGTGAGCTGCTTAGAATTCAGACATTAACCTTAACTGTGTTCTTGACATTTTTGTAGGAACAAGGTTAAAAGCAGAAACCAATCTAGCCAGGAAGATCATACCAATTGTTCAAAGGAAATTCCAGTGGTGTCACAGTCATCCAATAATGCCAAAAGGATCAATATGTCATATCATAAAGTTAACCAGGGAAGCGAAAATGGAACAAATGGGACAACACATATAGCTCAACTCCATGCTGTCCCTGCTTATACTTGTTTAGTTGAAGAAGTGAAACCAGTGAAGATGAACAGATCTAAAACTTCTATACCAGCAGCACAGGATACATATCGTGGGAGTCATTGTAATGAGGAGATAAAGGAACGTGGACGTCATACTAAATCATTTAGTGGTCCTTCACCTGATATTGCTAAGAAACCGTCTTCAAGCGATGGACTGAAAATTAAAAACAGATCTGATTCTGTTGACCTTTTTTATGATGCATGTGAGATTAGCAATGAAAGTAACGGAACACCTCAAGCCAAAGTCAAAAGTGGTAGCTGTTCCAATGAGGGGATAAAGGAAGGTGGACGCTGTACTAAATCGTTTACTGGTCCTTCACCGGATAATGCTGAGAAACAGTCTTCCAATGATGGAGTGAAGGTTGAGAATAGATCTGATTCTGTTGACCTGTTTTATGATGCATGTGAGATTAACAATGAAGGTAATGGAACACATCATGCCGAAGTTCCTCCATCAGAGACCGTGGCAGATAAGTTGGATAATCATAATTCTGATGCTATAAGATCTATGGCAACCAAAGGCCAGGAATCTCAAAGTGGCACATCTGAAGGTGCGGCTGGTGCTGATTCACCGTCATACTCAGATGACATGGTAGACTCAAATTCAGCGGCAGCTGCTTCTGTAGCTGCTTTAAGGAAGGCAATAGAAGAGGCTCAAGTAAGAATGAAGGTTGCAAGGGAATCCATGAGAAGAAAGAAAGAAGGGTTTCCTGATCGTGTCAAACGGAAGTCTAATATTGACTTGAAAGCTGGGGTAAAGAAGGAGGCTGAACTTGCATGTAAAACAACGAAACCTGAAGAGATTAATACAAGGCAAACATTTGGAGAAACTGATGCTTTGCCTCAAGTTTCTTCTGAGGTAGGAAAGCCTACGATGAGAGTAGAGCAAGTAAGACCAGATCTTGGAACTAAAGAAACTTGTGTTGCTAAAGAATCTGTACAAGAAGCACAGAAGAAATTGAAATCATCTCAAGCAGAACATATGGAAGAGGTTGAACAGAAAGAAGCAGATCATAGAGGAAAAGTTCTTGAGCTTAAAGAGGCAGAAAATACTAAGGAAGTGCTGTATAGTAAAAACACAGGCAGGAATGCCTCTGAGAAACCAGAGGAATCTGATCATACAATAGAAGTGGTTAAGGAATATTGGCAACGGGAGAATAATGAAGAAAAAGTCCATGTGGATAATGAAGAAGGTGCTTGTGAAGAACCTGTCCATGAAACTACACATAGGTATCAAGAAGTTGCAGATGAAACAAAACTGATTGAGGAGACACTTGATAATGGAATATCTGACAAGAGATTGAAGGTTAATGAAGATGGAGAAGTTCAGAACAAGGTTACACCTTTTCATGAACCAAAAGACTATGAAAGTAACCTGGGTGGGCAAGGGTTAGTAATGGGAAATAAAAAAATGGTTGATTGCAAACCAGAAGATGGTAAAAAGGTTGAAGAGTACTTTGAGCTGGAAGAATGTCAAAAAAGCTTGAGAGCTATTCAGCATCTGGGAGAAGGCGAGAAGAACATTGCTCAAGAGCAAAAAGGAAGTGAGGATGAAGTTGAAGTGTGTAGTGATCTGGAGGAATGTGAATTGACAGACTTTCTGCAACCAATAGACAACGAGAGAGTATGCAGTCTTCATGGCTCAAACTTAACAAGTATGGAGAAAGAAATAGAGAACTTGGGGTGTTTAGAGGATAGAAAGAGGAGTGAATCTAATTTTCTGGATATAAATCAAGAGACAGAAAATTGCTATCATAAAGAAGCCACTGATAATACGTTTAGCAATATCTATGTGCAGGAAACACCGGAGGGTAATGTGGACCATATTCATGCTGATGAAGAAATTTATGAAAGAAATACAAAGGATGGTGAATTAGATGGAGATGGGAGGGTTCAAGATGCCCAAGCAAGTGAGAATGAACTTAAAGGAGCCACACATCTGATGGAAGAAAATCAGAGGGAAAGGGAAGATAACAAGGTAGAAGTTATTAACGTGACTCAAACTGATCCTAACTATGAAGAGATCAAAGGAAAGGAAGCTGACAATAGTGCAGAAACCAGTTCTTGCTATGAGCCAGATGAAACTGAAAAGTTGAGCAAAGCTCAGGCGGCTGATACAATTATTGAAAGTGATGAAACTCCCGATGTAACACTGGAGGGTTATTCAGGTGATGTGCAGGACGATACAGTGGTAGCAAGTAATGCTTCATTTCACCATCGAGGTGCCCTTGAACTCAATGAAACAGTAAATCAAATGCAAAATACATTTGAAACAGTTACCTTCAAAAGTGCTGCCACAAATATTGGTGAAACTGACGTGAAGGTTAGGCAAAACCAAGATCAGTGCTTGGAAGAAGCAGAAGATGACTGCAATCGGCCAATGCTTGTTGAAGAAACAACTACTGAGTCTGAAGAACTATGTAAGGATGCAAAGGAGGCTAGAGTTGCTGCAAATATTGGGGAAACTGACATGAAGGCTAGGCAAATTCAAGATCAGTGCTTGGAAAAGTCAGAAAATGACTGCAATGCAGCGGTGCTTGTTGAAGAAACAACTCCGGAGTCTGGAGAAATATGTAAGGATGTAAAGGAGGCTAGAGTTGCATCAGATGAAGAGATAGATGAGAATCAATCTAACTCCTCTAATGAGGAAATTTTGTTTGACAATGAACATAATATAGAAGCATCACAGATACCTAGTATGTCTGAATGGAAATCAAGCTCCTTTAAAGAAGAGGAGGTTAAATCAATTCATCACAGCAATCTAAAGGAGAGTCATCAAGCATCCATGACAACAGAGGAGAAGGAAGCCGATGGTAATTCTCGAAAGGTAGAGCTGGAAAAGGAACACCGCAGAAAGATTGATGAAGCAAAAGAGAGGGAAAGAGAAAGAGAAAAGGAGAAATTAGCAGTAGAAAGAGCAATTCGTGAAGCTCGTGAAAGGGCATTTGCTGGTGCTAGAGAAAGGGCGGCATTAGAGAGAGCTGCTGCTGAAGCACGTCAGAAAAACATTTCTGATGGTCGAGAAAGGCTAGGAAAATCCACTAGTCAGGCAAATGAGAAGACACCGGCTGAGAAGGCTGCTATGGAAGCAAAACTTAAAGCTGAACGTGCTGCTGTGGAGAGAGCAACTGCAGAGGCACGGGCACGTGCCCTGGAAAGGGCATTGTCAGAGAAGGCTGCCTCTGAAGCAAGAAATAAATCTGACAAGTCTGTTGTGGAGAAGAACCTTGGAATGAAGCAAAACATCCATTCAAAATCTTTCAGCTATGGTGGTATGTGATGCTAAAATGTTCTGCTATAGCTGACTCATCTTTACTATCATTTTCTTGTTTCATAGATTCTTTATTACACTAGTTTCTGTTTCAATTTTGATTGATTCTGTACAAATTTCATTTTCTTGAAGTTCGTGATTCTACTGATGTATTTGATGGAGCTGGTGGTGATTCTGCTCAGAGATGTAAAGCTAGGTCTGAGAGGCATCAGAGAATAGGGGAACGAGTGGTATGGTTCCTTGCATTGCCCATATTTTTTGTACAGATTTGATGGTATGTCAAATGGTTCCTTCAATCATTGTTCTATATTATGCAGGCAAAGGCCCTTGCAGAAAAGAATATGCGTGATTGGCTTGTGCAGAAAGAGCAAGAGGATAGAAATGTAATTTTCTTTCAAATTTTGCATTTGCATGTTTCACATTTTATCTTACAAAGTCTTATTTCCTGCAGAGGGTAGCCGAAACTCTTGATGCTGATGTTAAAAGGTGGTCAAGTGGGAAGACAGGAAACTTGAGGGCATTGCTTTCAACATTACAATATGTATGTGTGAACTCTCTAAATATACCTCTTAGAATTTAACCTCGGTGAATACCTCTTTTTATGAACTTGCCAGGGATCTCTTTTCCTTACCGTTCATGAACCTAATCCTTGTAAACTAGGGGAAAAGAAGACAAGAAAATTTATCATTTTCAAAAGCTTTCTATTATTTTGAGACAAGTGAACAAATGTGGAGAGAGAATACTTTTACATTCTAATCTGGAAAGTTTTGATAAAAACATAGTTACTTATTTAGTTATATTATTACTACCATGCCTTTTTAGTTTGCCATTGCCATTGCTCGGTGGATCCATTTTGCTTAGGAAAATTTTTTCCCTGCTTGTACTTTGCAGATCCTTGGGCCAGATAGTGGTTGGCAACCGATTCCTTTAACAGATATAGTAACCACAACTGCTGTAAAGAAAGCTTATCGTAAAGCTACTCTTTTTGTGCATCCTGACAAGCTGCAGCAGCGTGGAGCAAGCATTCAACAAAAGTACATTTGTGAGAAGGTTTTTGATCTTCTAAAGGTTCGCCCCTCATCCATCATTAAACAACATGAAAATTAGTTCTTATCTTTCTCCACTCCTCCAAAAACGGAAATAAATTTTATTTAAGTTTTCTTCTCCTTAACGAGCAATACTACTACTACTACCGAGTCAATGATATCAACCTAGAATCACAATGTTCCCTTAAACTTTTTTTTAATTAAACTTAAATGGAGTTATGTATGTAGTTGTGTTTGGGATTTGGATCCACTCATGTTACTAACCCGACATCCTTGTGTTTGGAAGTGAAGATTTTTTTAAAAACAATAAAGAGCAACTCCATCCATATCCATATGTGTACGTATAAAATTAAATTTTGCTGAAAAAATTTATTATGGATAAGACTCCTTTAAGTAATTACAATCATTTAATACAGTGTATAAAATGTTTCTTATTCAATATCTTTAGGGCACTTAGTAAACTGTGGTGCCTGGTCATTTGCCTATAGTAAAATCATGTCACAAAATAAATGTGCGGCAGCACGGGCTAAAAGAAATATTCTTTAGATTTCTTTTTAAGCGTTGTTTATGGTAATAACACAAATATCCTCATTTATATTAAAATTATTATCTAATCTTAATATGTATTTTATCTCTTTAATATGCCACATCAACATAGTAATTCCCTCTTATTAACACTTGGATGCATATAAGGTATACTTGATAAAATAATAATTAATCTTAAACTTTCTTCTAAAACAAAAAGTAGAAAATGCTGTTTCCCATATTATATGATCAGACGGTGTCAGTATTATGGAACAGAGCCGGTTTTTGAAACGTTTTCTTACTGTACTATGATTCCATATATGATATGAGGCATGTTTCTATTCTCTGAAGAATTAAATTTCAAATTTCCTTACTTTTTTAATTGTCTCCAGGAAGCTTGGAACAGATTCAACATGGAAGAACGGTGAACAGTACTTGGTGTCATGCTGCCTGATGGCAATGCGGATGGCGGTGACGATTCTTTGAAGTGTATGTTCAATGAAAAGTAAGCTCATATTTGAAAGAAGTCGGCTAATTTGGATGGCCTGCAAGTGGAACTTATTAATTATTTAGATGCATATAGATGTCATTTTATCCTTTTATACATTTAAAAAGAAAAATTGTTCACTTGAAACAGGCCTTTAATCAAAGAATAATTTATCCAAAAGCTAACTAGCAAAGTATCTCACTTTTGGGTCTTGGCTCAATCAGTCCAACTTGATTTTATTGATGGTTGAATTATATCACAATCACATTAATTGAAAAATGTTTTAAAGTTATATCCGCTTATAAGGAAAAGTTAATTAAAGCATAAAAATTCATGTCATAAACTAGTTTCGAAGTTAGAAGAATAACTACTCAATCTGAATTATCATTTTCACTCAATGAACAACTCAATTTATAAAATGTCCAACAATAGCATGTTTGCTTTACATTTGATCCACATATTTGAAACATAATTTTAATGGAAACAACACAAACTAAACAGTAGAATAGATTTGAAGTACATTAGGCAAGAGTTTATTCTCAGTAGATTAATTAATCTTTATTATTAGAGGCATGACTGTTTGTTGACACTTATTTTTTAAATCCCTTAAAAAAGAACCATCTTCTAAACTCTCAAATTGTCTCAAACTCCCTCAAATTTATTTTTTAAACTCTCAAACTACTGTGTATGTCTGCAGTCACTCTTATTGTTCTCTTTACTTTAAACTCAATCCTAAATCCTAATGAATAACTATCCTCTAAATTCTATCAAATTTATATTTTAAACTCATTGAATCTGTTGTGCATGTCTATAGTGCTACACTTTTATTATTCTCATTTGTGTGTTGAAAAATGAGAAGGGGAAGAGAGGGAAGATAAATGTTTTAAGGAAGCTCTTTCTTCCCTTGTGTGTTTGTGAGTGAAACTCTCTTATCTTATAATTTACAAAGCCTTACTCCTCCTCCATTTCTCTCCCCTTCAAACTCATAATAATACCATTAAACTCTAAAAAATAACTACTCTCATCATATAAACCTCTTCATCATTAGATTTTTTATTTTAAAGAAAGCTAGGTGTTTGAGTGGGAAAAAAAAGTGAACAAATAGGATATCGTCATTATATTATTGATATAGATTATATATATAGATTATTCATGTAATCCTATATATATGAGAATCCTTATTATATATTAAATTTCTTCGTAGATTCCTGGTTGCATCAATTGGTCCGATTCATTCAGTTTTGAAAACTCTAAATGATACAGTGAAAGCAAGTGATGTGATCCCAAAACATGATTGACAGATGATCCCGATAGATAAGAACATAGCTAAAAAAACGAAAAAACCGATAGCAAACGGAAACTAAGTACTTGTTACATACGACTCCATATGCTCAGATTGCTAACCATCCAGGTTAAACTGGACCAACCAAGAATTTTATTACACTCTGCCAAGATGATCATCCACCATGCTAACCAATTACTTGCCAAGCACATGGAGCATTATGCCATTCTGTGCATGTAATCGGTTCTCAGCTTGTGGGAAGATAATTGACCTTGGACCTTCAATAACTTCCTCGGTCACCTCCACTCCTTTTTCTGCTGGTAAGCAATGCATGAAATATGCTTTTGAGCCAGCTATATCCATAAGACTTTGGTCCACCTGCAGAATGCGATTGTTATTTCATGTAACACACTTCTAGCCAATAAACCAGTTCAAGCTCACCATAGCATTTATGCTATGCACAGGAGGCACAATAATGAAATAATAGGGGAAAGTAAGAAAGAAATCCACATCACATCCAGTTTTTCACGGACTTGGTGTGTGTTGGGTTTTACTACAAAACCATGTTTTAAACATGGATCCAGGCTAACGCTACAGAAAGTAGCGTTGACTCAAATCCATGTTTGAAATGTGATTTTAAAGTAAACCAAACGCACACTTAATAGATCCATTTAACCCAACCCTATTATCTTTAGTATGTTTTGTAGGTACAGAAATTTGAATCATTCTAACCACAATTCAAGCATATAACACATTCCTTAGTTCTTACGTCACAACACATTTTCTTTTAATTGGCCTATTTCTTCTTGGAACCCCAACCTCCACTTCACCCCACCAACAAAATTCAAAGCTTGAGCTTCTAAAGTTTTGTCAAAATGTGTTTTTATTTTTATTGACACACTAATTAAACCCTGAAGACCTTGTCCTTTTTGAATGAAATATCATATTAATATCATTATGTACCTGAAATCCTTTAAACCTTTCGCGGCGCTTTGCAGCCTCTTCCTTTTGGCCCATGCTGGCCCAGACATCTGTATAAACAATATCAGCTCCTTTGACAGCTTCTTTGGGATCATTAGTTATCTCAATCTTGCTGATTCCAACCTGGCGTGCCTTCTCAACTGTTTTTGGATCAGGCTCAAAACCCTTTGGACTAGCACAAACAAAGTGAATAGGAAACAAACATGCCAACTCCAACCATGAATGGACAACATTATTTCCATCTCCAATGTATGCAACCTGGTGTTTTTCAAGGAATGTGTTCAGACAATTATTCCCTTAACTAAGCAATGCCATGAAGAAGTAGGAAGAATAAAACTCCTAAAACAGAGCAACATAACCTGACCTTGTTACCTTCCACCCTACCAAGGTGCTCAATTAGAGTGATGGCATCAGCCATAATCTGGCAGGGATGGTTGTAGTCTGTCAATCCATTGATGACTGGCACAGTTGCATACTTCGAAAGAGTAAGTATGTCCTGCAATCAAACAGGTGAATCAACATTATAGTTTAGTAACTTATTCTAGAATTATTAATTAAAAATGAGTGATACACGTTTTATGAAACACATGACGAAAATGATAAGTGTGTGTTTGGTTTGACGTTGAAACTGACCAAACTCAAGTTTGGATTCTCCAACACAACGATTTCCAGCATTAGAAATGTGAATTTACCACGCTTTAACACTAAGTGCATGTTTGGTTTGGCGTTGAGAAGTGGTCAAACTCAAGTTTGCACCTCTCGATGCAACTATTTGTAGCATTAGAAACGTGAAACACTGTTCCAAATTTAAACCAGACACGTAACATTTTCAAAGCAGAAAACAATTCATCTCATACATACCTCATGAGTATAAACACGAGCCATGACAATATCAGTAAAGCGAGACAAAATGCGAGCAACATCACGAGTCTCCTCTCTAGTGCCCATTTGGATATCGCCAGGTGCTAAATAAACAGCATGGCCACCTAACAATGAAAAGCCTGTCTCAAATGAAACATGTGTTCTCAAGGATGGCTTTGCAAATACCATCGCCAATGTCATCCCTTTAAATGGTTTGAAATGTCCTGTCCCCTGATTTTATCAATGCCTTCACTTCAATGGCCCGTTCTAAGATCTTCATTATAGTTTCCTTATTGAAATCATTTATGTGAAGAAAATCCTTCACCTTGGTTTTTGCTGCATGATCCAAGAAAGCATAATAATTGAAGTCAAAAGGCAAGAATCTAGGAAGGGATGACATTATCATTATGGTCTTTGTGCCATGTACCTAGATTTTAAATTGTTAACAATCTTTTATTAATTACTGGAACGTTAGACATATGACATGGACTATTAGAGCTTAACAGAATCCTATGTGCAATGAAGATTTACTAAAAACAAATACCAACTTAGAAAGATTATAGTCATCATTTATCTCCTAGCCAAAATCAGACAAATACGGACAGTTAGAACAAGCAGGTGCATTTCTAGTAACACTTTAAACTCGGTAGTTATTAGAAACTTCTATAAATCAATGTTTGGGAGAGTTTATTTAAAATTTATTTAAATGAAGTATTTATATTTGTTTGGTGAGCAGATGGGGTATACTTTCTCTCCAGTACTGTGTGTCACTCTCTCTTCTATTGGATAAGTGTAGATTTTTGGAGAGGATCTCCACCCCTGCAAATGAGGCAGTCTCTTAAAGCCTTCAATTTTTTAAGGCCCCAAAAGTTTATACTTTATACTCTTAAATTAATTGTTAATTTGAATTATTAGATATAAATTTTATTGTGATAATTTTATTAAATTATTACCAAATTATTATTCTCCTTCTCTCACCCCATATTTCCTTCACTCCTTTCTCCTCTTTAAACTTCTCAATTATTTTTTAGCTATTACTTTCTCTCCTTAAATTTCTCGATGATATCAATCCATTATAAAATGTCAATTCATTAGTCTCTCTAATTTGAATCAATCTATTTATTCAATTGAGAGTTGAATTGAATAATTTTTAAAATATAAAATCTTATTTAACTTTATTTAAACTCCATAAATTGGCGAGTTGAGAAAAAAAGTTATGATAATTTTGAAAAGCTTACTTTAACGAGCTTTATGATGTTGACGGTCTTGATTGATTTTTACTTCCTCCAAAATTAAAGGCATTGAGAGAAATGTTAACAAAAAGAAATCAATACCTTATTAGAAGGATTAGAATATATAAAAAAATTATATTCTTTTCTAAATACATGTATTGCTTATATAATATTATTAACACCAGATGTATTGTTGCTGCTACTAAAAAAGGTTTTCAAAATTAAATCTGCTTATATCCTACTATTTGACAAGATATAGTTTGAATGGATTGAACACATTGGGCCAGTTTTGATGAAACTTCTGCAGAAGTATTTTTAAGTGAAAAAAAATAGAATGAATAAAAAAGGTCAAATGCATTTAACTTCTCCATAAATTGAAATTGGTCTCTGTAGCTCACTTACTCCAAAAGCTCTCCCATTTAACTTTTCCATAAGTAACTAATTGCAACTTATGGAGAAGTTAAATTCATTTGACCTCTTTGATTTATTCTATTTTTATCATTCTATCAATAACTTTGTTGCTCAACAACCTAGAAATATATAAAATAAAGATTAATGAGTTACATTAAATTAGGTTTCATAAGATGAACAAAAAAAATTGGGTTGGGACGGACTGACCCAAATTTAAAAATGAATAAAATATTCTAACGCGACCCATATTAGACGGGCTAACGTACTAAAAGTGTTGGCCAGTCCAAAAACAAAAGGAAAAGAAAGAACAAATGGAAAAAAAAAATGAAAAATAGACCAAATGGGCTGTCGCAACCCATATTTTTATTAGCCCATTTTTTCATTGTGTTATACGGGTCGAATTATAGGGGATGTTAGGTTAAGTATCCTCAAATTATAGGGGATCTCAGGAGCAGTATAGGCTTTTTTATTCTCTTCCCCCATTCGCCCTTATGGCCTTCTTGTTAGATTCCTCTGGTATGATTTACCAAAGGTAGGGTTTTGAACTTTGTGTTTCTGTGTCTTAGCCTTTAGGCCCTTCTATCCACCAAAAAAAAAAATAGTGAGTTAAGCGAGCTGGCCCAACGGGCCAAACCCATTTTACTATCCCTAATAATACATAAGGAAATTAATTAGTATCTTTTATATAAAAGTATAAAAGAATCTTTCTCTCTCTTTCTTTCACTTTCTCATAATCCCTTTTTTATCTCTCTTCTCACTTGTATTCTCTCTTTCTATCTTTCAATCTTTCTTTAGAGATATATTCTCTCTCCTTTCATACATTTGTACTATTGGTCTTCTACCAAATAGCAAAACTCTTACACATAATATGAAAAAGGGTTGAATATATTTTTAGTCCTGAAATATGGTCAAGATTTAATTTTAGTTGATATAATTTAAAATTGATGATTTTGGTCCTTCAAAAATTAAAAACACATCAATTTAGTCCTTATGGCACACTATAAATTAGCTACAAATTTTAATTGATAATGAATGAAAATGAGTATTTTCACTTTTTAAGAGACCAAATCTACCGATTTTAAATTATAGGGACTAAAATAAATTTCGACTATATTGGAGGGACTAAAAGCATATTTAACCCTATGAAAAAAAGAGAACACATAAGAAATTTAATGGGTGGGTAATTGGTTGAAAATTTAAAGAAAAATGTTATTTATATTACAATTTCATACTACAAATTTTTTAACAATGAGTAAGAAAAGTATGAGAACGAGAGAGGAGTGTAAGATGTAATAAGTGAGATGATAAAAAGTGTGAGATGTAATGTGTAATGTGATGAAGGAAAGAAAAATATCATTGTATAAATTGTTGTAAAAGTGCGTGTTTGGGTAACCGTCCTAAATGTGAATCCACATCTTCCCAATATACGTTTTTTTAAAAATAATAATGTGTTGCTTTTTGAAAAATTGCTTCTTGAAAATAGACTTAGAGATGTGGTATTTTCACATTCCACGGACTATCCAAACACACTATAAATAAGATAACTCAAATGTAAAACTCATTAGATTAGCTTTTCCTTGGTAAGTTAATATTTAAAAAAAAATTTGAAACTCCATTAATCTCTCTTTACTAATGCAATTGATTGGCATGCGTGTTACTTATATTAAAGCATGCTCCAAGACTTCCTCCAAAATATATAAAATCATGGATTGGTATCTGACAAAGTTGTGTCATTAAAAAACAATTCAAACCCACAAGCTAGCTACCTGAATAACACAGACCTGAGGTTCATAGATTGGCACGTTCATATACTTAAAAGTTACCATGTAGTAATTAGTCATGGCATTCTCCTAATTAGTGCCTGTTTGTTTAAAATTCAAAAGTTTAGAATCAATTCTACATAATTAATTTTAAATCACTTTTATGATCAATATATTTATAAAATATACATCACTCATTTTTAATTATTGATTAATTTAACTCTAAACAAAAATAAAAGACACTTAATGGCACGCAGATAAACACTAACAGCATATTTGTACGAATGTAATGGAAAGTAAAAGCAACGAAACATTACAAAGTTCTAACAGGCAATTAAAAATGTAATGGAATATAATGGAAAGGCTGAAAGCGATTGTCTGCCTTCCATAATAAACTGATCTCATGGTTTTATAATATTTTTTTTGTTATATAAAATAAAATATTTTTAAGTGTTAAGTTCCGAATTTTTTTTGGGCAAATTAAATACAGATGATCCAGATCCTCAGAAACACAGTGAAGTGGCGGTAGTAATTTCAGTTAAGGGTAAGAATTTAACTAATTAAGTAATGATTTATGATGCATGGGATAGAGCGGTTGAAGAGATGAATAATGGTTTTACCAGTGACGGAAGAGGATTCAACGGAAGAGGCACGGCACGTGATTTTGAAGGGAAAAGGCGAAGTGGAAATGCGAGAGAAACGAGTGCATTGGCGGAACATTGGAGAAGAAGAAGAGGGAAGCACAGCAGAGAGGGAGCCTCTGTCTGATCGAACTGAAAAGTTGCAGGAAATATTCGCTGCCATTTTCTCTATAGAACTGCTACGCCACTAACACTCTCTATGCGTTTCTTTCCCTGTCACAGTTTGAATGTGGTCAGTGATTTATATGCACGATATGATACCGCATTTTGTCACGTTTTTAATATATGAATTTCACTTTTTTTATTTTTTTTTATCATAGGTATCTTCACCTGGGCAATTATGCTCCAATTGGAATCATTATATCATTTTTACAGTAGGATTAGCTCTCTCAATCATTTTTTTTTAATATTTGAACCAGGGACCTTGTTTAAAGGAATTAAATATTTACTATTTGAACAAACAAGTCTTTAGTTATATATGAATTTTATTTTTAACCATGTTATATCAACACTCATTTATTTCATACACACATCTAAAAACATCTCCAATGATCTTACTCTCATCTTCACCTTTTATCATTTTTAAGTGGGTCCCATCAATACATACTACTCTTTTTTACTTTTTACAACTTAAACAATTCTCTTCTCCAATCATACACCTCTCAAAATTTTATTAAATGGACTCCGGGAGTTAGGCATATTTTATACATACATCACTAACATTCATTTTTTAATTCAAAATAATAGCAAAATGACCCACAATGATGCACAAATACCAAAGTTTCGGGGAGTTTATACAAATACTAAGCAACTCCCTCCAATTAGAGGTGGCAAAATGGGCTACCTGGCTAACGAGTCGGTCCAAAAAATTTGGGCTAAAAAATGGCACCCAAACTTGGCAAAGTACAATTAAAGCGAGCATTGTGGGGCTAAAGCCGTCATTTTAATAAAATGAGCTTAATTAAAAAAAATTGAATTCAATTCGGGCTCAAATTTTAAAATCAAGCCATACAATTTAACGAGTAGGTTTGGACCGACCCGATGAGTTGGCACATGTTATCACATTTTGCCACCTCTACCTCCAATGGTGCACCTCTACTTCTTTGAGTTGCTTAATTAATACGAAAGCAACTTAAGCGCAAGTTGCTCCAAGGTCATCTTCGCAACACCTCAAGATTTTACTATTTATAGATCTTAAGGGTGTTTCACTAATATACACATCACCCTATGTGCCTTATAAGTGACCTCACATACCATTACATTTCATTTCATTAATTATAAAATCTTGTTAATTCAGAAATAATTTAGTTATAAAATAATTAAGAAAATTATAGTTAATAATTTTTTAATCAATAAAAAATTAATTTTTTTTTAAAAATTGAATATGTATGATAAAAATTTACCTTGCTCCAACTTTTTTTAATGTAAAAATTGTTGGCATAAGTGATTGGAATCCAAATAAAATAGCATCGGTGTGTATATAGATAGATAGATAGATAGATAGATAGATAGATAGATAGATAAAAAGAATGCTTATTTAATATTCCACTTGCTTTTGTCTCCCATAAGGGACAAAAATAGGTCGGGTCAAGTAAGACTTTGTAAGGCTCAAGTTTAGCCTGCTTTATATTTTCGTGGTCCAAGTTTGGCCTGTTATTTGTCATAGGTAATTTTTTCAAGCGTAGCATGACCTGTTTAAAAGTCTGGTCTGGTCTATCGGTCTGTTTAATAGACTATTTCATATTATGACCTTTAAATAGACCAATTGACTTATTTCTAATAAGGCTAGTATGTTTACGAGCTAATATGCTTACTTTTTAATAATGTAAATATGTCACTAACATAAGGCTTTAAATAAGCCAACAAGCATATCTCTAACAACCTTCAATATTTATCGAGATCTATAGATGGAGATGACCTATCACACTTCATCTCTTTCTATCTTTTCTTCTTATCACATAATATCGGGCCAGTTTGGATGAAATTTTTGCAGAAGTACTTCTAGGTGAAAAAATAGAATGAATTAAAGAGGTCAGATGTATTTAACTTCTCCATAAGTTGAAATTAATTTTGTAGCCCACCTACTCCAAAAGTTCTCCCATTTAAGTTCTTCGTAAGTAACTAATTTCAACTTATGGATAAGTTAAATTCATTTGACATATGTGATTCATTCTATATTTTTATCTTCTTGAAATTCTTTTGTAGAAGTGTATTCAAACTAACCCGATCCGTCATATTTATCACTTATCTTATTTCTATATTCTTATCTTTCTAGGCGTCTACACTCATTAACGTGTCTATGAAACATTTTTCTTTAACTTTAGTGTAATTAAATAAAAGAAAATGACTTTCATAATTCAATAGATTAAAATTAAACAGTGAAATAGATATAATAAGAAAAGAAAGATGAGTAATATATATATGGGTTGAGAGATAGAAAGAATTAAGGGGGTTTCAAACAGGGTCGGCCCAATATCGCCCAATATGTAGTGAGGTCTCAAGCAAACTTTTATTTTGAGGCGTTTTTAAATACATGAAGTGAAAGAAAGAGGATTTAAAAGTTAAAATTCATTTAGCAATGATTGAACCATCAACCATTGAGGAGGAAAATCAATTTATAAACCAATGAACTAGGCTTAATTATAATAATTATTTTTTGTATAATAGATGTTACTAACAATTAGGGCCCTAAAGCAAGGGTTTGAACAACCTTACCCTTGGGCCGACCCTGGTGTTAAAGAGATACTGGGGTATTATTTAGTTGTCTATAAATCATAGTTGTTAAATAAAGAACAAACAACTCATTTGTAATAATGTCTGTACAATACAAAAACAATTTTTCAATAAGTGAAATAAAATCATTTTTATTAAACATATGTATTGTAACTCATACATAATTTATTTTTGGTGTGAACCACAGGTATCCTCCACAGGAGGTAATCCGAGCGAGGAACATTCACATTCTTGTGGGACTAACTCTCCCAACATAATTTTTTTTATCCACAAGGTTCGAACCCGAGACCATGCTTAAGAGGAATCAAGTATGTGGCATTTGAACCAACCCCCGTTGGTAGGCATTAATTTTATTTAATTATAAACCAAATGTGTTAAAAATCAAATTCTTTAGTAAAATTTATTTACATACTACTTGTTCTCTAATAAAAATATAAAAAAAAGTAAATATCTTTGGACATAAAATAAGAAATAAAAAATTATTTTTTTTAAAAAACTAATATTCAGTAAATTAATAAGTAAAAAATTTATATTTTTAATAAACATTTTTTTATTTTCAATTATTCAGTCAATATTTTATAAAAAAATGTAATGCTATTATTTTTTAGAAAAGGGTCTCCTCACGAATAAAATATTTATATTAAAAATATTGTATTTATTTATTTATAATATCAAATATGATATATTTTAATTAAAAAAATTCTATTTAAAGACACTCAATAACATAGGACATGTTAAATCTTTGAGTTTTTTTTTCACAAGTAACTTGCAATCCTATTTTTTTTTTTATCTTTACCGAGAATCCTCATAAATATAATTATGAAATTCCAAGATTTGAATATCTAACATTATAGCTAAAGTCCGTCTCTACTGTAATGAATCTCTGATAAATAAATTACAATCCTATATTATAATAAAAAAGAAAGTAAACAAAATAAAAATGATAACTGAACTGATAAGAAAAATTATGTTATATATGGATTATTATATTTATTGATTGAATATCACCAGGCCTCTTAGTTAGAACGGAATAATAAAACCTTGGGCCCCAAGAAATCGCACTGTTGGTGTTCGTATGTGCAGCGTCAGGTAGGTGATAGTGGACGCAAATTGGAATGGTGTGGAGACCCCAACCTTTCTCTTGCCGTTGTCGTTACAGATTACAGATTTTTGCTGTCCGAAAAGTCAATAATGTTGGAGAGAAAATAATTGAGCCAAATCAATCATTGATATGTGTGACGAGGCGAAAAATCAGCACCATGGATAATCTTGTCTTGTCAATACATAGCAGCTATTGCTAATAAGTTTGTCCCAGTTGTTCTTGAGCTTTTCCTTCTCCTTAAAAAAAAAAAACAATAGGATGAAATATCATTAAAAAAATCTTTAAATAAAAATACTTACCTTTTATAAAAAAAATTAAAACAGAAGCTTATTCAAAAGTTTTGCTGACCAGCTTTTTATTTAAAAACAGATTTTAAATTATAAAAAAACTTAAACTATAAATTTGTCAAATAATTATAACATTAAAGCTTTTATTTTTATTTAAAATCTTTTATTTTTAATTCCAACTTTAAGTGACTTTTAAAATAAAAAAGCTTCTATTTTTTACGCAAAATAAATTCTCTCCGTTATCAAATGTGCCTCATTATTTTTTTTTTTGTATAAAAAGACATTGAAATTTAAACTTAAAACACCATATGAAACTACTCAAACCCCACTGTTACTCCATAAATGTTTTACTTGGTTCGAACAATATTACTTCCCATAAATAATATATGTGGTCTTTTTTTTTATAAGCAAAATATATTAATGAGAGCACTATGGGTGCTCTAACCCAAAATACAAGATAAAAACCAATTATAGAGAAACAACCTCAATAACTAAAGAGTACACCTGGATAGCAGCACCCTTACACAACCCAAATAAGAAGTAAAAGATACAAAGCCAATATAATGTAACAGACCTCACAAAACCAAGTAAAGTTACGGACACACCAATCCTTAAGGAAAGTGAAAAATAAACAAGCAGCCTTAAGAATAGTCAGAAAACCAGTAAAATACCAATCCACACCAGGCCACACAACCAAAAGCTCTCCAGTTGTCCTAATAAAAATTGAGACATGCACATGGTGCCAATAGCCAAGAAGAATAATGGTACTAGAATGTAACATCCTTGGCTTTAAACCATTTCTAGGAATGCAACTGTATTAACTCCAATAAATCTGTGGGAGATAAATATTTAGATGAAAAATCAGTCTCATTTCTAGCAAGCCAAAGGCTCCAAAGCACCGTAAGCCAGATGATAGCCCACCTATACCGCACTTTTTGGGCACAATGGGGGAGACCCAAAAAATGTTCCAAATGCGCATTAAACGAATTAGGAAGAGCAGAATCTAACCCCCACCAGGCTAAACAAAGCATCCAAACCTTATAAGCAAAATGACACTCAAAGAACAAGTGTCGAGAGCTTTCCACCTCTTGGTCACACCACACACATCCAGCCTCTGAAACTTGCAGAATATTCCTCTTCAATAGGTTATCTTTAGTAGGAATCCTGTTTAGCATCCTCTCCAAGCAATTTTTTTTATCTTTAATGATACCAACGAGCACCAAATAAACTTATGCAAAGGTATCTTTGCATAGATAGTAGAGTTGGCAATGACTTGATATGCAGAGGAAACAAAATAAGAGCCTTCTGGGTTTGGTTTCCATAACCAAGAGTCGTCGCACCGATCATGAACCTGAAACTGAGGTAAATCTAACAAAAGCAAAGCCAATTGAGATTGTTCCCATTGAAATAGTTGTCTTCTCCAACCCCACCCCCACTCTCCACCATCGTCACTACTACCAAAGAAATTGACAACTGAAATCTCCTTATTCAAAGTGATAGAAAAAAGTCTACTATACCTCTCACAAAATGGAATTGAAGTACACCAAGGGTCTCTCCAAAAATGTGTACCTCGCCCATTTCCCACAACTCTCACACAAGAATTAGAAAACCAATTAACATCGACGCTCTCCCTGTAACATCCTAAATTTTATTAGACAAAATATTAATTAAATTAAATAAATGAGTAGAGGAAATAATTAATTAAATAGATGAATAAATAATAGGATTAGTATTATTATTAGTTTTATCCATAAAGATAGTTTAAAATTTAAAAAGAAGATAAGGGGTGGAGAGTGGGCCCAAGCCCAATAAGGCATTCTAGTAAGGAGGGGTTATCAGTTCACCATAATCCTTATTCGTATTATCGTCAGAGAGCGAAACGCTAAGGAGGGGAGAAACCGAGTCTCAAGAGAGGATTGCTGCAGAGTGAGCATCAAGAACCAAGAAAGGGACTTCCTTGCTGTAATCGATCTTTACTTAAGGTACGGTGGGGAAGAGGGTGTTGCTTGTATATGCATGTAGGGGTGCTTGGGTAGTAATTTAAGATTAGAAATTCGTATTAATGTATGATATAATTGAGAATGGATGATATGAACTGTGATTTATGATTGTTTGAATGATTCTTGATGAATCTTGAGTGATTTGAAGAATAATAATGAGAATAGCGAAAAAGGGGATAATAAGGGTTTTGATGATTTGGGGTTTTGATGGGAAATCCATGTAAAACTGTTAAAGATTGATGAGTTTGATGAATGTTCATGATTATGAATGTTTTTTGATCGAAATGGATCGATTAGAGATTGATTGGAAGGGTTTAGAGATGTTTGAAATCGTGAAATCTGTGATCTGCGTTGCGGGTAATCGATTACCAGGTGTGGTAATCGATTACCAGGGTGTTCTAGGCAACCCAGAAGTGTTGTTTGCTACTGCTAATCGATTACAGGTTTGTGGTAATCGATTACAAGAGAGTTTGTTTGCAGGTAATCGATTACAGGGGTGCTGTAATCGATTACCAGAGTGTTTGCTTGCAGGTAATCGATTACAAGGTGGTTGTAATCGATTACCAGAGACTTTGTTTGTGGGTAATCGATTACTAGAGGTTGGTAATCGATTACCAGAGTGGATTTTGAGAGCCTAAGTGCTTAAATATGTTATATATTTGATGTTATGTTGGAATGCATATGTTGGTGAATATGCTTAATATATTTGATGTTATTTGGAATGCATATGTTGGTGAATATGCTTAATATATTTGATGTTATTTGGAATGCATATGTTGGTGAATATGCTTAATATATTTGATGTTATTTTGGAATGCATATGTTGGTGAACATGCGATAAATGATGACGTTACTTGAGTTGTGCGGGCCCATAGAGGGGGTGCAACTTAAGAGAGATGCCTTGAGCATATAGATGTGAGTTGATGATGATGAATATGCATTGAGCATGAGAGGTGATACTTTGGATACACGAGCCCAAGAGTGGGGCGTTGAGCAACACTATCGGCATGTGTGGTGATTAACGGTAGTGTAGTGTGTGAAGCTTATCGGCTTGTGTGGTGATTAACGGTAGGTAGACAATGATGGGGGACATTCTTGCACAAGCCTAGAGTGGGGTGAGGTGCAACTTACCGGCCTGTGTGGTGTATAACGGTAGGGCTATTCTTTGTGGGGCGGATGTCTCTGTACAAGTCTAGAGTGGGGCGATGTACAACTTACCGGCCTGTGTGGTGTATAACGGCAGGACCATCTTCGGTAACAACTAGAGTGATTGACGAGGTGCACCCATTGTGCGGCGTTCCAAGTCATGATCTTTGGGTAGATGATGAGATGAGTATTGGTGCATGTGATAATTGGAAAACTCAACGATGGAATTGAGTTATTTGATAATGTTAATGAGTTTTGGTGCATGTATAGATGAGTTATATATATGATGATATTTGAGTAATATTATGATGATTATGAGTTTTGGTGGATACATGATGAATGTATTTATGTGTTATATTTGGTGAATGATGGCATGAGATTTATATGTTGATATGAATGAATAGCTATATGTTGAGTTTTGGGATAATTGTTATATGATGGTTTATTTGATGTATTGGTAGTATGATATATGATGATGTTGTGTATATGTGGGTGAGGATGGGGCATTTCCTATGTGTGTATATGAGTAGTATCTTTTTCCTCACCGTATTCTGTGGATATATTTTTACAGGTGTTGATGAGGACACGATGGGTGTCGAGTATGATTAAGGGATGTGCTCTGATAGATGTGACATCAGGGTGTACTTGAGAGTCTTTATTATGTTTCTAGTTAGGAGTATTTTATGAACTATTTTGGATGCCTTGTACGGCAAGT